>JANAVB010030420.1:4979038-5556538 GCA_029216955.1 Iris pallida | reverse complement strand
GTATTGGACTACATATATGAATTAGTACTATGTCAATCTCTGGATTATATTGGACTACGACATGGTGATCAGGACATAGTCCCTGCAGCCATTCGACTGGCGAGGCAGAAACTATGTATCCGTAGATAAAGTCGACTGTCCTCCGACCCTCATCCCTCGGCAATGATGATACGACAACCCAACCGGAGAGGATAATCTGAGAGATCCATCTGAGAGGGACGTATACTCTCAGAGATCACCTTTACAAGAATTATATCAGTAGTGGGATCGAGTGTTGGAGGAGATATTATCAAAGTATACGTCCTACTCAGATGGGTCTCTCACCGTTACTAATTTTTCCTGACAGCATGGTGGATGTGCTCCGTCCACAGATTCTTGCTCCGAGCCAAAACTTTGTCCCGGAGCTCAAGTGAACATCTTTGGTGTAGAGCTCGAGTGAGAGGTTCCTGACAGCATGGTGGCCTCCTTTGTTAAAGTATCCGTGCTCATCCCACATTGGTTGTGGGACGAGCACGGATACTTTAACAAAGGAGACCACCATGCTGTCAGAAACCTCTCACTCGAGCTCTACACCAAGGATGTCCACTTGAGCTCCGGGACAAAGTTTTGGCTCGGAGCAAGAATCTGTGGACGGAGCACATCCACCATGCTGTCAGGAAAAAATAGTAACGGTGAGAGACCCATCTGAGTAGGACGTATACTTTGATAATATCTCCTCCAACACTCGATCCCACTACTGATATAATTCTTGTAAAGGTGATCTCTCAGAATATACGTCCCTCTCAGATGGATCTCTCAGATTATCCTCTCCGGTTGGGTTGTGTTCTGAGCCATCCGTTCTCACAGAGGGTCCTATTTTGGATTCTATATTTTGTATTTTGGTTTCTTTATTTTGTATTTTGGTTTCTGTATTTTGTATTTTGGTTTCTGTATTTTGTATTTTGGTTTCTGTATTTTGTATTTTGTATTTTGGATTCTATATTTTGTATTTTGGTTTCTGTATTTTGGCTCCAGCTCCATTTGCATTAATCTACGGTAGGACATGGTGATCAGGACATAGTCCCTGCAGCCATTCGACTGGCGAGGCAGAAACTATGTAGCCGTAGATAAAGTTGACTGTCCTCTGACCCTCATCCCTCGGCAATGATGATACGACAACCTATCAGAATCCTCGACTCTCTTTCGCTTCTTGGATGTTGACCCAGCTTTCAATCTCTCATTTTCCTCCGGGTCCACTCTACTCCCAATCTCTTCCTCTTTTATACACGGATCTACAGAATCAATACCATAAGGCAAAACTGAATCAGCATTGTCTTCCGGATCGTCCTCATCAAGGCATAACGGGCTGCTCAGCGTGCCCAGCTTCTTCAACTTCTCGCTGGCTGCAGAGTCGAAATGGGAACGGGTCCTCTTTGTCGGCCCGGAGCTCTGACTCGCACTCGTCGCCGCGCTACTGGTTTCCTCTCCTCCTCTGACGCGGGTCATAAGAAAAGAAATTTCGTACCTCTTCTTCACATAAACATCATTGCCGTCATGTACTCGAGCCTCCTCGTTTGTGATGCTATCCGACTTTTCGGTGCCTACATTGTCACTCGAATCTCCTGTTCGACTCGTATCGTCCTCTTCTTCGCCTGTCTTTTCGCTCCATGTCTTGCAATCATCTGCTATCACCGCCGACTCATTCGACCACTTTTTCGATGACTCCGAGAAGTTGGATAGCGTCACAGACGAGGAGGCTAGGCTCGAGTACAAGGCGGCAATAATATTTATGTGAAGAAGAGGTACGAAATTTCTTCTCTTATGACCTGCGTCAGAGGAGGAGAGGAAACCGGTAGCGCGGCGACGAGTGCGAGTCAGAGCTCCGGGCCGGCAAAGAGGACCCGTTCCCATTTCGACTCTGCAGCCAGCGAGAAGTTGAAGAAGCTGGGCACGCTGAGCAGCCCGTTATGCCTTGATAAGGACGATCCGGAAGACAATGTTGATTCAGTTTTGCCTTCTCCTTTCCTCCACCATGGCTATGGACCCATCTGCTCCTCCCTACTTCCGTTCTTCTTATTTGACTCTCTCAGGCACATATGATATCCAGCTCAAGTGTAGAGTCGGGGAGAAGAAGTGGACAGGAAGAGGAGGGAGAAGCAGCACAGCTGGTGGCATGACCCGGAGGAAGTACAGAGGTTTTCTTCAACATACGTAGGAGAACTATAAGGATATATCTTTTCACAAAATGTCATCTTGTCAAAGACCCTTAATGTGACAACCATGTTACCACGGTGTCGGAAGACTAACATGTCATAATTTTCTAAGCCGTGTATTTTGACATAATCCTCCTAACTCTTTCCTCCTATGTCGTAATCTTGTATTATTACATAGAACTGAAATCCGGTTGGAGGATTATGTCAAAACACACGGCTTAGAAAATTATGACATGTTAGTCTTCCGACACCGCGGTAACATGGTTGTCACATTAAGGGTCTTTGACAAGGTGATATGTTGTGAAAATATATATCCTTATAGTTCTCCTACGTATGTTGAAGAAAACCTCTGTACTTCCTCCGGGTCATGCCGCCGGCTGTGCTGCTTCCCCCTCCTCTTTCTGTCCACTTCTTCTCCTCCGACTCTACACTTGAGCTGGATATCATGTGCCTGAGAGAGTCAAATAAGAAGAAGGGAAGTAGGGAGGAGCAGATGGGTTCAGAGCCATGGTGGAGGAGAGGAGAAGGAAGATGCTTGATCAGAACTTGAGGTGGAAAAGTTGTGACGTTGATAGCGCGAGAGAGGGAGAGGGTAGAAAAGTTCTTCTCCCCCGACTCTACACTTCAGGTGGATATCATATTTTGGTTTCTGTATTTTGGCTCCAGCTCCATTTACATTAATCTACGGTACGACATCGTGATCAGGACAATGGTCCCTGCAGCCATTCGACTGGCGAGGCAGAAACTATGTAGCAGTAGATAAAGTTGACTGTCCTCCGACCCTCATCTCTCGGCAATGATGATACGACAACCTATCACAATATCTTATATATATAGTAGTAGATGACGTCTTAGTATTATATTATGTGAGTTCATCTTGATTCTGTTACATTCTTCAGATACTACATACGATAAGAACATATACTACACCATATGTACAGAACATAGATGATTCACACTAATGTATGCTAGAATGAATTTTAGGTTGTGTTCTGAGCCATTCGTTCCCATACTTGGCAATTAAGTTGTGGACCATTATATTTGACATTGTTGTTACAAATTTTCATATATCTGTGTTGATTGATGAGATTGTGTTTCAAACGTGTTCGTGATTGTGTGTATCTGTGTTGTTTGATACTGTGTTCGTGATACACACCGTTGTTGCAGGGAATGCTGTAAATGCTGCAGGGAATGCTGCAAATGCTGTATTTTTTATTTTTTTTAATCTTAGCGACGTTCAGCGACGATTACCGACGGTCAGCGACGACAAAAACGTCGCTATCAACGTCGCTAACTGTAAGGAATATCGTCGCTGATCGTCACTAAACGTCGGTACTGTAGCGACGTAGAAAAGTCGCAGAACGTCGCCATATGGCTCTCAAGCCAGGTCAGCATCGATGCATGTCAAGTCGCTCAACGTCGCTAGATTACGTCGGTAAATTACGACGTTTTATGTCGCTGGCAGTCGCTAAATTAGCGACGTGGACACGTCGCTAAAGCTCGTCGCAATAGCGACGTATGGCGACGTTTTCTTGTTTAGCGACTAGGTTAATCCCGACTACTTGAAAACGTCGCTAAATACGTCGCTAATAGAAATTAGCGACGTATTTTTCCTTTTTAGCGATGTCTTTGCGCGTCGCTGAATTGATAGATTTTAGTAGTGATATATATATATATATATATATATATATATATATATATATATATATATATATATATGTATGAACTTGTGTAAGCAATGAATCGATTACACAAATCCGAGAAAGACTTAAACCTGGAAAAATCAAAACTCACTCTCAAAACAGCACATTACATATATATATAAATAATATACACTGAAATACATATATACTACTTATGCATATAATATATATATTTTATATATATATATATATATATATATATATATATATATATATATATATATATATATATATATATATATATATATAGGAAAAACTCAAATATACTTGAAAAAGGCAAACAAATAAGTTATAATCCCGCGGATCACTTCCCGCAAGTCCAAAATATCATATAAGTTAGCAAGTAATAAAATATCGATTAAAAGTCGAAGAATCAAAATATCACATTTCTATTCAAAATATTGAACCCGAAAAATTCAATTTCGACAAAACGACCCAAATCACAAAATACTTAATAATAAATCATGAAACTCGACAATCATGTTAGTCTCGACATACGTGACGTGCTCGGGCACTCACGGAAGTCGAAACCGTGTCCGTGACGTGTCCAGAGAACGCGTATCGGAAAAACCGATTTCGAGTGTCAAGAACGCGTATATCGCTCGATTGAGCGCCGCACACGCAACGAGAAGCCTCGTGCTCGTGCACACGGCTAGGTAGGGTCCCGGGGTAGGTCTAGGACATGGTGACACGACACCACATCGTGCCTACGCGACACGACGACCCGCGACAGTCGCGCGGCCTGTTCGCACGTGCGTGCGTGCCCGTGGGTGCGTTTCGAGCCTCGTGGCTCGCGATCCGAGCCACGCGACGACTCGGGATCGAGTCCCTGGGTAGTATAGGTATAGGGCTACGTATTTGTGTTCCTGGAATGGGTCCTCGACGCGCCGTGTCCGCGTACGAAGGCCGTGTCAGCGGCAAATTTTATCCTGAGTGCACAGTTCAGCCGACCAGTGCACGACGGATTTCTCCGCGATCGTTCGACGAAACGTCGTGAAATTTTATGAGAATGTGGGCAGAGGTTGCCCCTACGTGATCATAAAATGTCATGTGAGACGGAGCTCTGTGTGTCGAGTTATGACGCACAGATAGCAGGGCGTGCACGGGACCGTGCACGGGATCTCGTACACGCGTGTCCGTGTCCGTTCGAATACCGAAATCATGTCGATTTCCGATCTGTCTTAACAAAAGTTGTTACAAATCATATTAGGCAGGAATTTGTGAAAACATAATCGAAATTAACACTTTTCAATTCTAAGTGGTATTTTGCCGAACACGTGCAACGTGAGACCGATACGTGTCCGATACAGCTATCAAACGAAACCAAAATCCTACCAAACTTTATACACAGATCAAGGGTGCCTATATGGATGCAATAATGAAGAAAATTCAGGAGAAACAAAGGTAGATCGGGATTTATCCTATTGAGAGTCGAAATCTCAATAAAAAAATTCCTGAGCACTTTGTCGGCCAATTTCTCCCGAGCAAATGCCTCCTCCTCCTTTCTAGAAGTACTCCAACAAGTCCTTCTCTTCCCAACGAGCGCAACGGAATTCGTTTGAGGTGAAACGGACTCCGGATGAGAAATCTAGGGTTTTTTGAGAAAAGGAAATTAGGGTTTGCTCTATGGAGGCTAATGTTTTACAAATGAGAGAGGGGGGATGCTAGTGGTCGGCCAAGGTAGGGGAGTGTTAGAGTTAGAGTTTGCACATGGGCTAAGCACTCCATGAGTTGCTAAAAGGCCCATGTCAAAAAGGGTTAAAAAGGCCTATGTAAAAATGACTTAAAAATGAAATAAATGATTGTAAAAATAAACAATAATTCTAATTTAAATTTTAAAAGGCCAATAATACTTCTAATTACATTATTAGGCTTCTAGTCAAGGCTGACTAAGGTTATACCATCTTTGTCCTACCAAAACACCCATCCAAACCACACAACAATCAATTTAATTAATAAATTAATAAAATTCAAAGTAGTGCACAATGACTAAAATACCCTTAGCCTAAAAATAGGTAATTAGCCGATCTAGTCACATGGTCGAGTCTCCTTGGTCATGGTTAGTCTCTGAGTCAAGCAGTCTCTAGGGTTAAACTAACAACAACCAAAATCATAATTCACCCATCTAAATAATATAAAATAAATAAAGAAAAATCACCAAAATCATAATATGATTTAAATATTATTATTAAATGATTAAAATTATAAAATTCAAAATTATCCTCATTTCAGAAAAGTGGTGGTTACACTAATCCTAAGCATCCTGACGAGGTGGGCAGAATGGGCGACCTGAGGTACTGTCACTACCATCGGTTCGTTGGACATCCAACTCAAGACTGCTACATCCTCAAGAAATACATACAATGCATGATCAATGCGAACATCATCTCAGTCGATTATACGGAGAAGACAGTCTCGGCCAATATGGTGTCGCTACAGTTCGGCACCTTACCGCCTACTACAACTCAGGATGGTGTTGTCCCCATCCCAAAGGCAAAATTGGAGGTGGTCAACCTTCCGCCGACTCATGACAACGTGAGCGGACTGATTTCACTCACCGCATCTCGGGGGAAGATCATGTGGGTTCACCCAGATCTCGCTCCGGAACTGACTCAACCGGGGGTACATTCTACCTCCAAAGCTAAAGTCAAGAAGACCAAGTCTTGCCGAATGGTGACCTCCTCCCCCAAGAAGGCACTTTCTGTACAAACGCGTTTACAGCAGAACGCTCAGCCTAAGGAAGCCCCTGTCGAAGTGGCACCTCCCGTCACCACATCGGCTGCTCAAGGTGAAGGTCCTTTCCAACTTCTGGCAGCTTACAAACAGAAGCATAAGGAGGCCCGCTTCGACAGGCCTCTATGAAGAGACAACGCTTCGGGGTTAACCAAATCCCACAACTTTGACATACTGGCACAACTTGCCAGTACCCCAGCTCGACTGTCCTTGTTCGAGCTCCTCCACCTGTCTAAAGATACTCGGAAGGCTCTCTGTGAAGCCCTGAAGGATGCTGAGTCTTTCATCAGTCAGGTCAAATAGCCTGAGGACGATCCAGCAGCATGTCCACACTGCAATAGTACGAGGGGAGATCATCCCCAACATCACATTCATTCAATAAGATATGCTGCTCAAGAACAACAGGCACAACAGACCACTATTTTACACAGGATATGTTGGTGCCATCAAGGTGGATTGAATGCAGATCGACCCGGGGTCTTCTCTCAGCATTATCCCCCAAACTCTGCTCCGGACGTTAGGAATCCCGATGCATTGTCTGACGGCATCCCATACTACAATCAGTGGCTTCAATGCCAGCAAGAATGAGCCGCTGGGAAAGATCCGGCTGAAGTGTTATATCAGTGATCTCCAGACCGAAGTGACCTGTTATGTTGTGGATGCGGACGTCAACTACAACATCTTGTTAGGGCGGCCGTGGCTACACGAATACATTGTGGTACCATCCACTCTCCATCAATGTATGAAGTACGTATCCACCAACGGCATAGTCCGAACCGAGTTCGCTGATGTCGATCCTTTTCAGAGGGATTGAGGCCTTCTTCATCGACTCTGATCTGTACAAGTCGATTCATCTTGAAGATGAAGCCAACGATGCCGATGATGAAGTCGAAGCTGACTTGGAGGCAGAAATGATAATCGACACTCCTCTAAAAGTGTGACTCAAGGAGAAGCAGCCTCAAACACCGTCTTCTATAGTGGTCAAACTTAGCGGGAAGGGCACCAACTTCTCTAGGCAGAGCATCCACTGAAACCCCCTTGAATATACGACTCAAGGGGAAGCCTCCCCAAGTGTCGGCTCCTCTCGTAGCAAAACTACGTGGGAAGGCACCAGTCACCGGAACACCAACTGAGGCACCTCTCAAGGTGCGGTTTAAATGCAGACCTCCTCAGTCTTCAGCCCCTCTTAAGCCTTAAGAGAAGGCCCACGTATCTCTATCGGCACCAGAGCCGACAAAGGCCAAGCTCCCAATAGATTCTCCTGAACCACCTCAGACTGCTCCAGTACTCACTGACGAAGAACTGGGGGAGTACATATCCGCCAATGTGGATGCACCGTCCCTTGATGATGTAATCCCTTGGGACAAGATCCCATATTTTATCAATAAAATGGTGTCTTTCATTTATTCTAGTCTTCCACATTGGAATGCCATATATACTCTAGATAATGCTCTACAGTCGTTGTAAACACAAATAACGACTATTAATCATGTAAATCGAGTCATCCTGTACCAAGGAGTCTGTTATATAGTCCTACCTCAGAACCATGACGAGAAACCTATTATATTCGGCAAAGTCGAGCGTCACCAAGACCTTCCACCGACGAAGCCAGAACCCGATACCGGCAGAATACAAATTTATCGGTACAATGATCGAGCCAAGTATCTCATCCAAAAGATGGACTACAACCTGAAAAGAGGCCAGGGTCTAAACTATGGCAAGGGCCGACGTCTTCCCTTACGACTTCCTGTTCCGAAAGGGAAGCCATAAGACTATTATCACCGTACTCGACAGGGGGTGGGCTACATCACGCCCCCAACAACCCTAGAAAGTTCAGAAGCAGAAGACGTCGCACACTCTCACTCGTCTGAGGCTTCAACTTGGGACTCCGACACCAGCATCGGCCCAATCTTTAGGAAGGTGATGTCAGCCAACATGACATCTGCACATCCTTCAGAAGATAAAGACGATAATCAAACAATAGAGTTCTTCGAAGAAGAACCCTAGGTTCATGCCTAGGCGCACAATGAGAATCTCGTTTTGAATTACGAGAACCCCCTACCGAAGACGAAGTCGAGCAGATCGACCTCGGGGATGGATCTTCAACCAAATTTTCATCAGCAAGAACTTGGCAGGAAAGGACCGAGAATCTTTGGTCCAACTGGTCAAAGAATACATCGACGTCTTTGCCTGGAGTTACGAAGACATGTCGGGGCTCGACCCACAAGTCGCAATGCACAAGCTTAATATCTTACCTAATGCTAAACCCGTTAAGCAGCAACAGCGACACTTCCGTCCCAACATTATGGACGCTATTGACAAAGAAGTAGATAAACTCCTGGCTAGCGGGTTTATTCGCGAAGAGCAACATCCGGAGTGGGTAGCCAACGTCGTCCCTGTCACCAAGTAGAACGGGAAGATCCGGGTCTGCATTGACTTCCGGGACCTCAACTCGGCTTGCCCGAAGGACGAGTTTCCTACTCCCGATCACCGACGTAATGATCGATAATACATGTGGCTTCGAGCGCATGTCCTTCGGGACGGGTACTCAGGCTATAACCAAATCAAAATGTTCCAGACGACGAAAAGTATACGTCATTCAGGGCTCCGAAGGGGGTTTACTACTACACAGTAATGCCCTTTAGCTTGAAGAATGCAGGTGCCACCTACCAACGAGCTATGAGCACCATCTTCCGCCAATACCTCCACAAGACAGTCGAATACTACGTTGATGACATCCCTGTCAAGAGCCGCCTATGAGGTGATCATCTACAAGATCTAAAGACGATCTTCGATCTCATGTGGGCACATCAGCTCAAGATGAACCCCTGCTAAATCCTTCCTTGGGGTTTCTAGCGACAAATTCCTGGGCTTTATCATCACAGCAAAAGGCATCCATGTCGACCCCGAGAAGACCAAATCCATCCTTGACACTGGACCCTCCGAAGAACCTTAGAGAACTTCGAGGCCTGCAGGGACGTCTCGCAAACATCCGAAGGTTTATTGCGAACCTTTTCGGGAAATGCCAACCCTTCACCATGTCACGCCCTGATCCGGGAAGTCGCTCGTCCTCGCTAGATTTCACCCGAATCATCATCCTCTTTGGGGCGTGATGCCGCACGAGCCTGGAGTTGCGCTCGTACAAGGTAAGATAATAGGTTCACATAGTATTTATCTCAAATTGATAACATAAGCAGTGGAAGAAAAATAGAGTATATAATAAGAATCTCTTTTATTCATAATGAACTGAAGGTTACAAAGGCTTGATTAGCCCAACTGAATATGCCAACTGGCTACAATGCTCATGATCTCTCTAGCTCACAAGGATTACATCGTTTCATACATTATGCCTCTTTATAGCCAACAAGTAGTCTTCGGCCGAACATTTTCATGTCGTAAGTCCGAACGCTAATACAAAATCTCCTCTTGAAACGCTAAGGATTTCTATGTCTCGGCGCGTTCAAGCCAAGCTCCGCCCCGAGCTAAACCTATCATGAACCTGTAAGCAAACTAGTGGGGGATTAGTGCTTTCGTCCTCACTGCACTGATCAAGACCCACTCGCACCCAAACCAAACACTAAGTACATTTAGTGAAACATGCAACATTAATTGGTGATCTTTCTATTTAGCCTTAGGATCAGTTTCATGGCAATATTCAATGTAGCATCTTATCATAAATGTGTCCAATACCGTGTTCCTGCAGCAGATACAATTAGACATAATATAAACATAAACATAGTGATCGTGCTCATCTCCGTCCCTTTTTGCCTAGCCTGCAATGGTTAGAACTTTACATAAGTAATCATACAATTCACGCAACCAACCAACCATACTTAGACATATGCACAAGGGTGGCAGGCCCTATGCCTGCACCCAACTCTAATCTTAGCCCACCGACCCTATCTATATGAAGATCACGGTGTTTCGTACCGTAATGGACTTGGCATCCTTATGTGTAAGCCTATGATCGCTCCAATACGGGTTGCTAGTCCAGTATCTGAAGGACCCCAAACTTATTGATATCATAGCTTATCACAATACTGGTTCGTCGCAACCCGTCCTAATGATGTGCACCATAAATACCATACATAATTCCTTCCTAGGCCGAACGATCCCGATACCCCGGTCGTAACCGTTCGAGGGAAGCCGCACCCATGCACGGGCCATCCGAGTCCATTGACCATGCAATACGTGCCATAGCATACAAGTCATATCATTTCAACTAATCTTGTGTTCCATAAACGTAATCCCTCATCTCTATCTCAAGTTCCGTCGGCATTGTGCCCCAACACATCTGTATTGATGCACGATGTCCAACGGCTTAGACTTCTCTTACTTGTACTCAATGCGTTCCCTTCATAAGTTATTCACATAGCCTAGTTCCATAGTTACTTAGTCATTTCCTATCTTTCATGTACGAGGGCATGCTCAGCGCCATAATAAATATTCTAGGCCTAGTGTTCAATATTCTCGGAGTCGTGTACGTGATGCACATCTCGATACTGTCTTTCAATGTTCTACCATCACCGCCCTACCTGTGACCCGTACATTTGATGCACGTCGCTTCATTTGTTCAATGTTCTATCTTAATGTTTGACACATACTAAAGACCTTTCATCGCCCGAGCCACGCTCGCTAACTCAATAGCAATTTACGCATACGAGGATGTATTTTATTAGACGTGAAGGAGTAGGAAGAGAGTCATGAACCCGCCCACCTTAAGCCGATATGCCTTGTTGTTTTGCCGAGCTGAAGCGGCTCGATTCCATAACTTGCTTGCACGGCTAACTCTCCTGACTTAGCCATTCTGTTGAACTATTTGACTGATTCGGCCTACCGTGCCCATGCCACGATCCGTTGTAAGGCGACAATTTGGTTTTGTGGACACTTTACTGAATAAGACAAAATATCGACCTCTTATCGTCCAGCATAAAAGTATAGCCTGCACACCAGATCAACCAAAGTCAATACCTTGCTCAAATAGAACTTATCCTTTGCATCGATTCGATTCATAGATTCCAATCGACTCAAAGCTTTCCTTCGGCCAACGTAACTCTTGCATCGATTTGCGTTGATACTTCATCGGGTCAACGCAACTCTTTGAGTCAACGACTCATCATAATGTACTGTGCGGAGCGGGGCATTATATAATATACCACTCAAAACAAGGTTCGTCCTCGAAACGAAACTAACACTCAACCAAGTGTTTCGCTAGATCGTTTCACGATCTCGTGCCACTATCTTTTGAATCATACAACTTAGTTTAGATCATACACATATTTTGGGCGTTCCACCAATATATGTATTTCAGCCAAGCTCAGTTGTAGGATATCGGGACAATGATAACAAGCTCAACTTAAATCCTCAAGCACCCATCATTCCGTACTCGACTTAGTCAAATCTTAGCGCATATTCTCAAAATACTTCCCGTATGCATTATTCCATAACACGTGATCATCTTCCAAACTTTTTGCATATAACTTAACTCAAAACTGTTACTTGGATCCCATAAGTTTTTTGTTGGCCATCTAACACTCGCATTGCATTAAATCATTGCGCATCTGATCGCAACAATCCTCCACAACGCCTATTCGCCCAACCATTTTCTATCCCTCACATAACTCAAGTCTTTCATCTAGTCGTACATAATATTTGGCCTC
Organism: Iris pallida; assembly: GCA_029216955.1. NCBI lineage: Eukaryota > Viridiplantae > Streptophyta > Magnoliopsida > Asparagales > Iridaceae > Iris > Iris pallida. The sequence continues at coordinate 5,544,250 of JANAVB010030420.1, read as the reverse complement.
AATGACATAGACTAAGTCCAACATGTCCATACTTTCTTCGCCTACCATTTGCACTAAGTCTCACACACAACTATCCGGATATGATTCACATTCTCTCGCTCTATCCATGCATTACGTCTGGGGCTACCCCCGATAGGTAACTTATCCAGACATCGTGCTTAATATCTCCCGACATAAGAGGTCAACTTGAGTCTACGATGCTCAAAGGCAACAATCTTTCCGACCCAAGGTCTCTTACGATACGCCCCTCTCCGATTCTTGATCAAATAGAAATTTCTTACACAATTTTCGAATCAATCCCAACTAGTCTGTTTCGTAACATAGATCGTGCGCTCAACACACATAGCCTAATCGTTACTCAAATCGATCTACGACACAACTCTTAGGGTCCTTCTACTATTTGTCACTCTCGCGCCTTACAGAATTCTTGCAATCGCCTTATCGTATCACTATGCTAAGTACGTTCCTCAACATCTATTTGATTATCGACCAACTAAGTCTATTTACGTACTTATCCGATCGATCATAAATTTTCTGACCATATCGATCTAGTCGAAGGCTATTCACTAACTTCGAAACACGATACTCACCCGCTTAGACTTATCCTCAACATGCACTACATCATCTTTCATCCTCGACGAAGTTTCTTATGCGACTCCATTGGGTCATCCTATGGGACTTCAACATTCACTTGATTTGGCGGTCAAGTCTTCTAGGGTCATCTGCCCCGAAACTACGCTCGATAATTGAAGATCATCAACTGAGGGACAGTTACAACGAACCATGCTATATCCTATCGCGGAGCCAAATCAATTCCCGACAATCCCTACGAGACTTTATCCAATTCGACATAATTTACCAATCCACAATTTATCTACTCCCTCGCGCAACTGATGTGCCGTTACTACTCGAATCACTTATGCACATTGCGTGCCGATACTACTCGAATCACTCATGTATTACGGTCGACTATTTTCGCGAGTCGTATGATATCTACTCGCCTCAAGTCCGAGTTTACCTATTCGTGATCATAGTTCGACACATTTCATACTCATCAAAACCATCCTCGAACAACTTTCGTATCAAACCACAAGTCAAATCCAATTTTGTCATGCCTTGTAAGTTTGATCATCCCATCTCTCTCACCTTCACAACACACACACTACACTACCATCTATACAACATTAAACACACACTAGCACATATCCTTTATCAATCTTACTTCTCTCTACTAACCACACATATCCTTATCTTATTCAAACACACACACTATACTAACATATATTACCTAACCATAATATATATATATATATATATATATATATATATATATATATATATATATATATATATATATATATATATATATATATATACTCGACAACCTATGATACCTACATTCACATGATAGTTTCATTATGTTGATATATCCTGTGATGCATGTTATATTAGTGTTCTATCTTGATTCTGACACGATGGACTCACGGATTGGTATTTTATGGATTCTTTGACTGGAGATACGTGGTTTCATGCCTATCTTGAATAATGTAATCATGACTAATGCATCCATCGTGACTAATGAAATGCGTATCGAAGAACCTGGATTCCATGTGTACTAGTCGGGCGGAGGAATACCTAGGAGACATGTGAACATATCCATTCTATCCCATTGGTCTTACGTGAATAATAGCAGCCACATACGTACGTGTATGGTTGCCGGATATCCCTCTAGCCATTCACATGTCAAACTTGGTATTTCAAATCACTGGTCTTAACACAGTTTGTCTGAGTTGTCTACAACATATCTTGCATGACAGGTTTACCATTATTACATATCTGCCTGTTCTCATATGTTCTTTATACACTTGTTTTTTTATTATACATTACCTCTATAACTTGATCATCAAGAATTTTATTATTATTACATACTCATAGCGCTTGTCAATTATTTTGAACTGTTAGAGGTGATGTGCTCGTTCCATCCTGACTGGATATGTTGACAAATATTACAGATGATATAGATGACTGTCCTACCTTCTATGAGGCTTATGAGGGTGGTATACAGCAGCCAGAGGAGGACCTAGCCCAGTAGAGTGTGCTTAGTTATAGCTTAGTACTTTATAGCTTTCAATTTGTATCAGATTATTCCGATTGTTAGTTGAGACTTATTTATATTCAGGACTTGTATTTATTTGTGTTGGACATCTATTTTGTGTGGTGTGATAACTCTATTTATATTCAGTTTCTTCCTTTCATCTGATTTCATATCGTGCTCTATCTTTCCTAGACTTGTGATTGAGATATAGAGTTGAGATGTTATATTATACCTCCGTACGGAGATAACAGGTTTATATATCTTATTGTTAGATGTTAGATGTTATAGAGGACCTATACAACGTTCTACCGCCAATACTGTGGCGTAGGCTGGACGTACCCATGTTCTTGTGCCCCTAAATAGGGTACGAGTCGTAACAATCTCCGCGGTATGAATCACCATACCAGTGCTCACGCGGAATGATCGCCCTAATTTGGCGTGACGTATGTGCGATGCTGAAGTTGCACCGCATAAGACAAGAATGTCAACATTGTGGTTATCCTCGAAACAATCAAGCACTTTTGTTTCATCTGAACCAGCATCAACTTAACTTGCCTCTTATTCATCCAACAACAATGCTTAACATAATTTTCGTTCATTCGATCAGAGTATCCCCGAGTTATTGCATATTGTCTTTGATATGCCTCAATACCATCATCGATATGCATAACTTGAACATCTTCCTTTCTCATAAGCTCCAATTCGTTACAATCACTGTTATCATCCGAACTCGAATACTAATCAAATCTTGTACACATCAAGATCCATTCAGTTGTAACTAACTACCATCATCACGACACAATTTCCAATTCACATATTTATTCTCATATTCCTAACTCATACTTCCAAATCGTGCTACCGATCCATCGCGCTAACTCAAATTCGTTTGCACGATTTTTTCTTACCTACTCAACTCGTTCCGAATAGGTCTTCGTACTAACTGAACGCAACTCGACTGAGTCAACTATTTCCTCAACGCAATATTCTTTCGCTATGCTCAGCCTATCGTTCGGCTTACACTCAACGAATTCTTGTCCGACGTATCATCCATGGATACGACTTCGCGCATGATCGTTCAACTCAATTCATCGAAACATACTTGCATCGACTTCTATCGAGTCATTCCTACTCGAGTCTCGGCACTATTTCGTCCGTTGAGGACAAACTTATCATAACAAAACAATAGTCTCGGCGCATTCTATTACAAGTCACCAAATGGCTTAACATATCTATCGCTTAGTGGTGTTGCATATACCACTCAAAAATCGAGCCTATCGTTATCGATACAGTACTTTGCTATACTGATCGCACAAGTAGTATTGCATATACCACTCGAAATCGAGTCATTACTCGACTTTATACTCCGCATAGGTCCGACATCTACTTTCCAATCAACTATTTCGTGTGGCGATCTTTCTCGATCCCAGCTCTAGCGTTCGCTTGCTCAAGTTGGCACAACACTGGACCAACATGATAGTCGTTCGTCCAAGTTTGACATACATTCAAATCTAACCATGCCTTGGCGATCATATCGATCATACATGCAACATTCGCTAACTCCAGGCTCAACACGATATTCGGCTAACATAAACGTTCGCCCACTCAAACTCGACTAGCGACCAACTCGACTCATTCAAATCGCATCTGCGATCTTCCAATCTCACTCGTTGTAACTCGTGCAATGATTTATTCTCGATACTTAAGGTCATTACTCAATCTCGTTTAACATATCGCTATCCATCCGCATAGCCATACAACATGTATCATACCATGTCGACTCGTTGCACCGATACAACGAACGATTAACGACTTGCTGCACTCCGTGTAACCACAATACATAACCATTCGCATATCCACATAATACTCATCGTCTCATATATCGACTCTTGCACTTCGTGCAACCAACAACACGTATCTCTTCGTACTTTGTGCGACCAATAATACGTATCTCATTGCACTTCGTGCATCCAACATCACCATATTTGTTGCACTTCATGCAACCAATGACTCGTAACTCAGTTGCACTTCGGGAACCCAACATTTCATAACTCGTTGCACTTCGTGCAACCAACATTCCCCGACGGCACTCGGAGATAGTGTGATAGTCATGACATACTTGTGGCAAACGTACGTACTTAATATAGACTTATTGTATGGAACATCCAATATAGCGACGAGCAGATCCATGAGCCATGCGGTTGCGGAAACAACTTAGAGTCAACTGAATTCGATAGCGAAGCATCTGAGGGTCAAAGAGATTCGTTCACGGTCCAGAGGATGGAACCGCTCTGATACCAACTTGTCACGCCCCGATCCGGGAAATCGCTCGTCCTCGCTAGATTTTACCCGAATCATCATCTTCGCTGGGGCGTGATGCCGCACGAGCCTGGAGTTGCGCTCGTGCAAGACAAGGATAACAGGTTCACATAGTGTTTATCTCAAATTGATAACATAAGCAGCGAAAGAAAAATATAGTATACAATAAGAATCTCTTTTATTCATAATGAACTGAAGGTTACGAAGGCTTAAATAGCCCAACTGAATATGCCAACTGGCTATAACGCTCATGATCTCTCTAGCTCACAAGGATTATATCATTCCATATATTATGCTAGCCAACAAGTAGTCTTCGGACCGAACATTTCCATGTCGCAAGTCCGAACGCCAATACGAAAGCTCCTCTTGAAACGCTAAGGATTTCCATGCCTCGGCGCGTTCAAGGCCAAGCTCCGCCCCGAGCTAAACCTATCCTGAACCTGTAAGCAAACTAGTGGAGGATTAGTGCTTTCGTCCTCACTGCACTGATCAAGACCCACTCGCACCCAAACCAAACACTAAGTACATTTAGTGAAACATGCAACATTAATTGGTGATCTTTCTATTTAGCCTTAGGATCAGTTTCATGGCAATATTCAATGTAGCATCTTATCATAAATGTGTCCAATACCGTATTCCTGCAGCAGATACAATTAGACATAATATAAATATAAACATAGTGATCGTGCTCATCTTCGTCCCTTTTTTTAGCCTGCAATGGTTAGAACTTTACATAAGTAATCATACAATTCACGCAACCAACCAACCATACTTAGACATATACACAAGGGTGGCAGGCCCTGCACCTGCATCCAACTCTAATCTCAGTCCATCGCCCTATCTATATGAAGGTCACGGTGTTTCGTACCGTAATGGACTTGGCATCCTTATGTGTAAGTCTATGATCGCTCCAATATGGGTTGCTAGCTCAGTATCTGAAGGATCCCAAACTTACTGATATCATAGCTTATCATAATACTGGCCAGTCGTAACCCGTCCTAATGATGTGCACCATAAATACCATACATAATTCCTCCTAGGTCGAACGACCCCGGTGCCCCGGTCGTAACCGTTCGAGGGAAGCCGCAGCCGTGCATGGGCCATCCGAGTCTATTGACCATGCAATACGCACCATAGCATACAAGTCATATCATTCCAACCAATCTTGTGTTCCATAAACGTAATCCCTCATCTCTATCTCAAGTTCCGTCAGCATTGTGTCCCAACACATCCGTATTGATGTACGACGCCCAACGGCTTAGACTTCTCGTACTTGTACTCAATGTGTTCCCTTCATAAGTTATTCACATTGCCTAGTTCCGTAGTTACTTAGTCATTTCCTATCTTTCGTGCACGAGGGCACGCTCAGTGCCATAATAAATGTTCTAGGCCTAGTGTTCAATATTCTCGGAGTCGTGCACGTGATGCACATCTCGATATTGTCTTTCAATGTTCTACCATCACCGCCCTACCAGCGACCCGTATATTTGTTGCACGTCGCTTCATTTGTTCAATGTTCTATCTTAATGTTCGACACATACTAAAGACATTTCATCGCCCGAGCCACTGCTCGCTAACTCAATAGCAATTTATGCATACGAGGATGTATTTTATTAGAAGTGAAGGAGTAGGAAGAGAGAGTCAAGAACCCGCCCACCTTAAGCCGATACGCCTTATTGTTTTACCGAGCTGAAGCGGCTCGATTCCATAACTTGCTTGCACGGCTAACTCTTCTGACTTAGCCATTCCGTTGAACTATTTGACTGATTCGGCCTACCGTGCCCATGCCACGATCCGTTGTAAGGCGACGATTTGGTTTCAGCGGACACTTTACTGAATAAGGCAAAATGCCTACCTCTTATCGTCCAGCATAAAAGCATAGCCTGCACACCAGATCAACCAAAGTCAATACCTTGCTCAAACCGAACTTATCCTTTGCATCGATTCGATTCATAGATTCCAATCGACTCAAAGCTTTCCTTCGGCCAACGTAACTCTTGAATCGATTTGCATCGATACTTCATCGGGTCAAAGCAACTCTTCGAGTCAACGACTCATCATAATGCACCAGTGCGGAGCGGGACATTACACACCAAGCTCATGAAGAATGGAGTCTCCTATGTCTGGACGAAAGTGTGTCAGAAAGCCTTCGACGACATTAAAGCTTATCTGACGAGCCCCCCAGTCTTGGTGGCGCCCGTCGCAGGCAAACCATTTCTACTCTATGTCCGTGCAATGGACCATTCCCTTGGCGCTTTGTTGGCCTAGAATAATGATACGGGCCACGAGCAAGCCATCTACTACCTCAGCAGGACAATGATCGGGCCGAACACCGGTACAACCCCGTCGAAAAAGAATGTCTAGCTCTAGTGTTCGCCATCCAGAAGACTCACCATTATGTTTCAGGATAGACAATTCACATCATCTTCCGAGTCAATCCGCTCAGAGTCCTCATGACAAAGTCGGGAGTGCTAAATTTACGATTGGCTACTTGGGCGATACTATTGACACCATATGACATGGTATTTGTCCCGTAAAAGGCTGTCAAGGGCCAAGCACTGGCCAATTTCCTAGTCGCATACCCAATTTCAGAATCGTCCAGACTCTATGAAGACATTCCAGATAAAGTGCGAGAATCAAACATTACCGAAGAGAACCCCGTTTGGCGGATATTCTTCGACGGTGCGTCAGGAATAGGCCCCAAAGGCTAGATCATCGCAGGAGTAGGGGTAGTCTCGATCTCCCCCGACAAGGTGGTCATCCAGCATGCCTATTCCCTTTCAGAGTCATGCTCCAACAATGTTACAGAGTACAATACCCTCATCATGGGACTCCGGATTAGCAAAACTGCTGGGGGTAGAATACCTCGAGTCTTACGATGACTCGAAGCTTGTCGTCAATCAAGTTCAAGGACAATACGAGGTCCGTCATGAAGTCCTGATCTCTTATCACAAAGCAGCGTTGGTCATCATTTCAACATTCACTGAATTCTTCATAGAACATGTGCCTCGGCTATAAAACATAGAAGCTAACGCTCTGTCCGACCTCGCTGCCTCATTAGCAGCACCGGTCGGCATGCAACACTTCATTACAGTGGTGGGCCAGGATTTGGCATGCCCCAGAAATAATCTGTGCATGCGGACAACTTTTGTCATGGATACAGACAACAACATCAACGTCAGAGACTGGAGGTTCCTGTTCATTCGACTTTGCAGTCTACGGAAATCCTTCCGGAGGACCCAAAAGAAGCAGTCTCAGTCAGAAGGCACTCGTTCCGGTTCTATTACGATATGGCCACTAAAATACTGTACCGACGCTCCTACGATGGACTTCTCCTCCAATGTCTATCAAACGAAGAAGCAGCCGAAGCTCTTCGAGAAGCTCATGACGGAACATGTGGAGCCCATCAACCAGGTCCTAAACTACATGATCGACTTCGATGTATGGGCTATTACTGGCCAACCATGATGGTCGACGCTGTCGAGTATGCAAAGAAATTTTGTGCTCGCCAGCTACACGTCGACTTCATCCATAGACCGTCAGAGCCTCTACACCCTACGGTCGCCTCCTGGCCATTCGAAGCCTAGGGCATGGACATAGTGGGACCTATCCCCCCTCCCTCATCCAGGGTATACCGCTTTATCCTAGCAATCACCGACTACTTCTCTAAATGGGGAGAAGCAGTACCATTGACAGAGGTGAAAAGCTCAAAGGTGATCAGCTTCATCAAGCATCACATCATCTACCATTTTGGGGTGCCCCGGAGGATCATCCACGACAATGGTCCACAATTCATCAGACATACATTCAGTAGATTCTACGACAAGAATCGTATTCAGAATGTGGCATCAACCGCCTACAATCCGGCAGCAAACGGATTGGCTGAAGCTTTTAATAAAACCATCGTCAAGCTACTCAAAAAGGTCGTGTCATCCAACAAGTGCGATTGGGACGAGAAGCTCGGTGAACGCCTTTAGGCATATCGCACGACAGTACGGACCCCGATGGGTAGCACACCATTCTATTTGGTCTATGGAAGCGAAGCAGTACTGCCTCTAGAGATCCAGATACCCTCACTCTGAGTAGCAATCACGAACCAGATGACAGAAGAAGACAATCAACATCGCCATCTGTAAGAGTTGGAAGCGTTAGATGAAAAATGCCTCTTGGCTCAACAGTGCATCAAACTTTCTCAGGCCCTCATTTCACAGGCTTTCAACAGAAGAGTCAAGCAGAGGACTTTCTAAGTAGGCGACCTGGTTCTGGCAGTCAGGAGACTGATCGTGATGACTCACAAAATGCTGGGAAAATTCGAACCCAAATATGAAGGATCCTTCATCATAGAGACGGTATACTCAAACGGTGCTTACCGTCTCGCTCAACCTAATATGGACTTGTTCATGATGCCCATCAATGACAAGTTCCTAAAGAAGTACTACTCTTGACATCCTTCAAAAATGTACTTCCTTCTTCCCAGCAAGAGAATTTGTGAACTTGATAAACCGAGTTCGCTCCCCTTCCTTGACAATCAAGTGCTTCTAGAACCCAGTTGTTCCGTTGTATCCCCAGTAAGAGAACAACCATGTCCACATCACCTCTGAGTTGCTTCTCTATACCCTACAAAGCACAATTCTACACTACTTAGGATCATGCTCATTACTATCATTACTAAAATCTGCTTAATTGGCAACGTAAATTTAGCGACGTTAGCAAAACGTCGCTAAATTGTGTACATTAGCGACGTATAAATGAAACGTCGGTAACCGTCGCTACTAGCGACGCAAATAGCGACGTGACAACGACGTATATTAGTTACGTGATCTAGTCGTCGCGAAACGTCGCTACAACGTCGCTAATAGCGACTAACTTAGCGACGGTAATGATAGTGTCGCTAAATTCTAATTATATCCCCCACCGATTTATTTCCCCCCATTTTACTCTCTCACTCTCTCTCCTCCCCCCTCCGGCGCTCTCACTCTCTTCGACGCTCTCACTCTCTCCGGCAACTCTCACTCTCTCCGGTACGTGACTCTCCCCCTCCCTCTCTCTCTCTCTCCGGCTGTTTTGGTTGTTGGTGGTTGGAGGGGTACGGGTGGCTCAGGGGGAGGTGCAGGGGGGATGCGGGTGGTTGGGGGGTGAGTGGGGGGTGGCTAGGGGGTGGGGCAGGGGGGACGAGGGCGGCTGGGCGAAGGGAGCTAGTGTTAGGGTTAGGGTTCGGGTTAGGGTCCATTTCCTCCCATTTTACTCTCTCACTCTCTCTCCCACCTCCGGCACTCTCACTCTCTCCGGCGCTCTCACTCTCTCCGGCGACTCTCACTCTCTCCGATGACTCTCCTCCCTCTTTGGTACATGGTACTCTTCCCCTCCCTCTCTCTCTCTTTTGTCTCTCTCTCCGGCTGTTTTGGTTGTTGGTGGTTGGGGGGTGCACGTGGCTCGGGGGAGGGGACAGGGGGGATGTGGGTGGTTCGGGGGTGAGTGGGGGGTGGCTGGAGGGGATGGGGCATGGGGGACGAGGGCGGCTGGGGGAGGGGAGCTAGGGGTAGGGTTCGGGTTAGGGGTGGGTATGTGTGGGCGGCTGGGGGAGGGAAGCAGGGGGAGTGGTGGCGGCTGGAGGAGGGGAACAGGGGGGGAGTGGAGGGTTAGGGTTTAGGTTAGGGGTGGTGTAGGGGGGTTTGGTCAGGGGCACCGATAGTGTAGAAAATATCTGATAATTTAGTAATAATTATTTGTTTTCCGACACCGAAAAATGTGATACTCCGATTCGAATGCACCGATAGTGCCGATATTTGTAACAAGTAGTTTTGTTGGTTGGTTAATTGGTAACATGGTGATCGGGACATATAGTCCCTGCAGCCATTCGACTGGCGAGACAGAAACTATGGTACAACATGGTGATCAGGACATAGTCCCTGCAGCCATTCGACTGGCGAGGTAGAAACTATGTAGCCGTAGATAAAGTTGACTGTCCTCCGACCCTCATCCCTCGACAATGATGATATGACAACCTATCACTATATCTTATATAGTAGTAGATGATGTCTTAGTATTACATTATGTGAGTTCATCTTGATTCTGTTACATTCTTCATATACTAGATACGATAAGAACATATACTACACCATATGTACAGAACATAATGATCCACACTAATGTATGCTAGAATGAATCTTGGATTGTGTTCTGAGCCATCCGTTCTCACATTTAAATATATATGAATTAGTACTGTGAGAGCGTCGGAGAGAGTGAGAGCGCCGGAGGGGGGAGGAGAGAGAGAGTGAGAGAGTAAAATGGGGGAAAATGAATTAGTGGGGGAATATAATTAGAATTTAGCGACGTTCATACTAACGTCACTAAATTAGTCGTTATTAGCGACGTTTCGCGACGACTAGCTCATGTAACTATGTAGCCGTAGATGAAGTTGACTGTCATCCGACCCTCATCCCTCGACAATGATGATACGACAACCTATCACTATATCTTATATAGTAGTAGATGATATTTTAGTATTACATTATGTAAGTTCATCTTGATTCTGTTACATTCTTCAGATACTAGATACTAGATTCGATAAGAACGTATACTACACCATATGTACAAAACATAGATGATTCACACTAATGTATGCTAGAATGAATTTTGGGTTGTGTTCTGAGCCATCCGTTCTCACACTTAAAACACATATGAATTAGAACTGTGTGTCAATCTTTGTTTTTGTATTTTCGGCGAACCCAGGGATTGGATTCTGTATTATGTATTTTGGATTCTGTATTTTGGCTCCAGCTCCAGCTCCATTTGCATTAATCTACGGTACGACATGGTGATCAGGACAGTCCCTAGCAGCCATTCGATTGGCGAGGCAGAAACTATGTAGCCGTAGATAAAGTTGACTGTCCTTCGACCCTCATCCCTCGACAATGATGATACGACAACCTATCACTATATCTTATATAGTAGTAGATGATGTTTTAGTATTACATTATGTGAGTTCATCTTGATTCTGTTATATCCTTCAGATACTAGATTCGATAAAAACGTATACTACACTATATGTACATAACATAGATGATTCATACTAATGTATGCTAGAATGAATTTTGGGTTGTGTTCTGAGCCATCCGTTCTCACACTTGGAGAAAAGTTAAATTTTTGCTATTTTATCTGACGTACAAATACCGCTCGAGTGAGCCAAAGGCATGCAGCCACTTTCCCTCCCTCCATTCCCCCTCTCCCTCTCTCATGCTATCAACGTCACAACTTTTCCAGTGCTGCTCCCTCTAATGATGATGAACGCAAAAATCAAAGACCTCCCTCTCCTTTCTCACTCTTCACAGATCTCACAACAGGAAGGATCAGTGCTTTCTAGTTCTCTTCCATCTATCCATTCCTCTGTTCTGATCAAGCATCTTCCTTCTCCTCTCCTCCACCATGGCTCTGGACCCATCTGCTCCTCCCTACTTCCCTTCTTCTTATTTGACTCTCTCAGCCACATATGATATCCAGCTTAGAGTCGGAGGAGAAAAAGTGGGACAGGAAGAGGAGGGGGAAGCAGCACAGCAGGCGGCATAATCCGGAGGAAGTACAGAGGTTTTCTTCAACATCCATAGGAGAACTATAAGGATATATCTTTTCACAACATGTCACCTTATCAAAGATCCCTAATGTGAATATCATGTTACCGCGGTGTCGGAAGACTAACATGTCATAATTTTTTAAGCCTGTGTGTTTTGACATAATCCTCCAAACTCTTTCCTCCTATGTAGTAATCTTGCATTTCTTTATGAAGTCCAAGACGGCATATAGTGACTCGTAATGGAAAAATATGACATAATCCTTCCAACTCTTTCCTCCTATGTAGTAATCTTGCATTTCAAAACCAAACTTTTTTCAAACCACACTGATTTTTTGTTCTCATTCCAATACCCAAAACCGAGATTTCACCATATTCTTTATCCACATTTTGCCTGCCTGTTGTTCTTGTGGACCTGCTCCATACAAGAGAGTCGTAAAAGGAGCCCCAAAAGTTGACGCAGCATATCTCCTCTGTTCATATTTGATTTTCTCAATGGACGATGAAACAGAAGTTGAGAACTCTTGCACTCAACTATGACCGCACACTACTAAAACCTTGAATGTAGCTCGAAAAAGAAATTGGAAGCCTCAACTGTTTGACGGTCATCAATTGGGCATTCTCAAAATGGGGATTCTTAAAATGTTTTCTCAGTAAATTTGCACATGTTCATATATTTATACCAGCTAGTCAAATGGAAGTGCTATGTATATAGACAAGACGAGCCAAATCTTTCAGGGAAAGAGGGTGGAATAAAATGTATTCCAACAAAGAAACATGACATACAAAACTCAGACGACGTCATGAATAAATGTCGAGTGCAACAACTAGACATAGCATGCAGCCCCCATCGACTGTCAGCGTCTGCTAGGATGTAAAACCCGAGCACGATATTCTCCAAGAGCCCATATCGGGAAGATGTTTCTATATGCTGAATAGCTGATCATGCAGTTTCTGTTGAAGACTCCCATAATTTCCTGCAGTATGCAAGCAATAAGCACAAACATAACACAAAGTTTCAAGTTATTCTAAAGGCTTAAGTGCAACTTTGATACCTTCAACTATTCCAGTTTTTCAACTTGATACAATATACTAAAATTTTCAAAATGACAACATTATCCAGCGAGGGGGGGGGGGGGGGGGGGGGGGGGGGGGGGGGGTGGGGGGGGGTGGGGGGGGGTCGGAGTGTGGGGTTGTGGGGGGGGGGGGGTGAGCATAGGGATGGCAACGGGACGGGTAGTGACCGAGGACCATATCCTCCATCCCCGTACCAGAATAGTGTTTGAATCTCCATCCCCGTTCCCCGTCGGGTTCAGTTTCTTACCCGAATCCCCATTCCCGTTAAACCATGCACTCCTCCTCCCCGTCTCGTTAACACTTTCTGGACCGAATTTTCTCGTCTTCGTCTCTCGTCCAGTTAACAATTAATTTATGTACATTATAAGCTTTAAAAAATATTTCCATTCCAAAAAAATTACAAGACATGTTAATAAAACATAATTTTCATAAAATAAACATATATAGTATACTACTAGATAGATCATGAACCCGTACCAATAGGTTGCACATATGGATATGTGGGTATAAGTAATCGGGGTCGGAGATTTACCGAGACGGGGAGTACTATACCCATACTCGTCCCGTAATCCGACTGGAGAATTATTTTGTATCTCCATCTCCGCCCCCATCCCCGTTTTTAAATCCCCAAATCGGCCCCCGTCAGAGAAAAAAATCGGGTCCCCATCGGGTTCCGAGGGACATTGTCATCCCTAGGTGGGCATAGTTGGAGTGGGTGGAGGTGGAACGGTGGGTGGGTAGGCAGGGGTGGCTGGAGGGGGGAGGGAGGAGGGGGGCGGGGCTGTGGGAGAGGATGAGTAGTTTTAAGTTTTAAACAGAGATATTTTGGTCCTAATTTTTTTCAGGGTATCAAGTTACAAAAAAAAAAATTAGGGATATCAAGTTGAAAAAATGGAATAGTTGAGGATATCAAGTTGCAATTAAGCCTTGTACAATAGAAATATGTAATTGATATGTACTACCTAAGTGTCCCTTACATGAGCACACTTAACTGACATGCATAAAGAATAGGCTTAATTGCACTTTGATACCCTCAACTATTCCGGTTTTTCAACTTGATACCCTAAACTTTTTTTTTTAATAAGTTGATACCCCAAATTTTTTTGGACAAAAATACCCATGGTCAAACTTTAAAATTACCCCCCACCCCCCCCCCCCCCCCCCTTTCCGCTTCCGGTCACCCCCCCTCCCGCTTCCGGCCGCCTCCCCCCCCCCCCCTCGCGTCTGGCCGCCTCCCCCCCTCCTCCCGCTCCGGCCACCCGCCTCTCCCCCTAGGGCACGGCAGCGTGGGAGGAGGGGGGCTGGGGGAGGGTGGATGGAAGCGGGAGGGGGGGGAGAGAGGCGGCGGAAGCGGGAAGGGGGGGTGGCCGGAAGCGGGAGGGGGGGTGGCCAGAAGCGGAGAGGGGGGTGGCCGGAGGGGGGCGGGGCGGGAGGGAGGGGGGCTGGGGCTGTGCGGGAGAAGAGGGTGGCCGGAGGGGGGGAGGGGAGAAGGGGAGAGGGAAGGGATAAGGGCATTTTCGGAATTTTTAAAATTTTAGGTATGAAGTTGAAAAAAAATAATAGTTGAGGTATTAAGTTGTTGAGTAAAAAAGTTTAGGGTATCAAGTTGAAAAACCGGAATAGTTGAGGGTATCAAAGTGCAATTAAGCCTAAAGAATAATATTCAAAAACATATTTATAGGGAAAACATAATGAGAAGGATATTAAGACATAGGTCTTCTATTTTACCAAAGACAGATCGACTATATTGCCAACTGTTATATACTAGTGGTAAGACTGAGTAGATTGTAGTAGGAGAAATAGGTTAACCATCATTCTCAATATATCCTAGCTACTGGATAGAAATTCTTTAGCTTCAGTCCCTCCAATTGAGAAACACAAACTTTGGAGTAAGAATATTATTACTAGGGTGATTGAAGATTTAAAGATGCAGTACACTCAAGACTTGTACTATTTCCTCGACTTTGGATGGTATTTGCTATATAGGTCATGACTTACTTGTTGAGGGAATTCGCCATTTTCCATCTGCATATCCATCAACACTCTTGCTGCACGGTGCAGAGGCTTTGGATCTCTATCAGCCTGCCCGATTTTACAAAGATCAAAATATCATTAATTTTCCAATATGAAATTACAATCCAATATGAGAAAAAAACATTTACTTAATGAAGGCAAAACAAGTTCCAATTTCCCTAAAACAATGCACAGTTTGAAACCATACGAGGAAAATGAAGAAACTTCAAGATAAAAGTTTATCATATTCTATTCATAAACTTTGGATCCTCGAACACAACCAACTCATAGGTATGCTCTAACAATGTATATATTTGGCTTCACTTGATAGGGAATCGAGGGGACCTACTGATCCAAAATTTAGTTTAGGTAGGCTAAAACAAAAATTAAGTCCATTACTTTTGTGTTCAATATTATCACTACCACCAATATAAAGTATGGATAAAAGAAAACAATCTGTAGGCCTGTGATTTGCTAGAATGTGTCTTCAGAATCATTTTCCCCTTTTCTTGTAAGCCATATAGACACTGTAGATTAACAGTTTATGAGCAAAATGTAGCAAACTATATTTACGGACTAGACTACACCTACACACAGTGTAAAACCTCAATAAATCATGGATTAAATATAACATGTGAATGATTAATTTTACTTCATATGCATATTACTTGATTAATTTTACATCATATGCATATTACTTGATTAATTTTACTTCATATGCACATTACTTGGTTAATGGCTATTGTACAAAGCTTGATTTACAAGTTTGATTAACCAAGGTAAACCTCAAATTGGCATCAAATTTCATAAACAAAAGTAAAGCAGGCATTGAAGACCTCATGGATATTTCTGAACCAAAATAAACCAAAATAAATAATAAAGAACTTCTGAGGAAAAACAATATAACATTTCAGTTCCTAACCTGATTTGTACCATCTAATTTGATACATATCACAATAGAAAGGTAAAAAACTTGATACCATACAATACTAACACCAGATAGTTGCATTTTAATACCACAAGATTTCTACTTAGGATATAACAGAGAGTTATGATAAGATTTAGCCTGAAGAAGTATCTGATGATGCTACAATAGACTTTGAGGTGAAAAAACCATAGCTCCTTATGGATCAATAAACATATATAGTTCATATGAAGGAGAACCTGTCCAGCATCGATCAGTGCTAGCATGGCCCATCCAGTGTTGACTGCATGAGACCGGTTATCGTCGAGATTTGTGTAGACCTGTTCAAGGGGTGAAATATATATATATGTTAGAGATGCGTCAACTAGTCTAGTTCTAATTTTACATATTACATAGGTTTTTCTTAATTCTCTCTGGTCAAAATTTCGTATCTAACTTAGTCTCATAATGAAGCACTAAATTGTAAGGTATGTAGCATAAAATCGTGCCAACAAAACTTCTAGCATATCCAGTTATACCAGTATCAGGTGTATCTGTTTCCATTGATTTTCTTTTCCAATTACGACCACAATGTGTGTTTCCTTTTATTGCGGTCATAATTGAAACAAGAAAAATCAATGGAATCAGATATACAACTGACTTCAGGTACACTCAACTAATTGAAAAATTGAAGCGTAAACAAACATCAGCAGGTGCTTATTGATGAATAGATCCTAGCAATGCGAGGAAAGGTGCAGTGCCGCGTGATAAGTTCATGGAAGAATACATACTTTAAATGATCAAAAAGCGAAACAGATAATGTAATGACATCCCAGTACAACGAGGCTCCTAATGTAGAATTGTGGGGTCTTGAATGGTTCAAGATATACACATCTGAACTCCACCATGATGAAAACTGCAAACCTTATCATCATGCCAAGCAATGCCCTCATTGAGAATCAGATAACCTAAAATCCCAGGAAATAGAGCTCTATACTCCTTGGTTCAATCAACGTACACAAGTACAGTTTCTACATACAACTATGGAGTGAAACAATCTGTATATGAAATTTGGGGGATAGTAATCTAACTCAGGATTAAGAGTCTCGTGTTCCATAAGTTTCTTGAACCAAACAGCCATTAGAATGAGTTGAACAAAAAGTAATTTGTAATAAACGTTGCAAAGACAAAACCTTACAAGAGAGGCAGTTAGTCTTGAAGTAACTTTTTTTCTTGGAAAATTTTACCTTATTTTGACACGAAAGATAGCTCTCCCCCCAACCACCGGAAGGCAGCTGTTTTGACAACAAAAAATCACATGCTTTCCGGATCGAAGAGCTGTTCTTGTAGGCTTTGCCACCAGCGGTCAATCCCTTCACTCCAAACCATGTGCCGTAAGTGAAGCAAACAGCCCATGAGCCATACCTGTGTAGAATTTATCTCAGTTGCCCACCATACGACTATAACAATTTATTACAACAATCTACTGAATGTAATGATGAATTATAATGTAGACTTGCTAGAAAGGAAGAAATATAGCTGAGGGAGGGTAGCAAATGAGATTTTCTTTTTTCTTAATGGAATTAGGCAAACAAAAGTACCAACCATGAACCATCAGGCTCTTGTATCTTCTCAATGAAGTGAAGTGCTTTTGTTATACAATTTTCTATATCTACTCTGCGATGCTCAGGATAAAGTTTCTGAAATAATGCCAATGCTTGAATCACTGCTGAAGTACATTCAACATATCTGCAATTGAGTATGCATTATTGCATTATCTTAAAACAAAAAATATTGAGTAAAAGAAAATTCCAAATATGAAATGAAATGATTAAACCTTAAACAGAAACTGAAGTATTCAAATCTTACGGGTAATCAATAACAATGTCTCCAAATGTTTCTGCAGGATTGATGATCTGAAAATAGAAGGCACGGGCACTTAAAAATACATCTCACTAGCAGTCAACAAAAAACTAAAAAAGTTCCACCATAACGATATAGAGCCACAAAAGGATGACATACGAACAATAACAAACAATATGAAGCCTTTCATGCCAATTCATAGCAATCTGCTTTCTATAACCATGAATTTCGATAACAATCAATGCAGGAAAGATTGTATTGTGCACTCAAAAAGACGATACAAACTCTTAAATGATCATAAGAATGGAGTTCTATTGCAATTGTATTTTGATGCCTTCCACAGAAGGCAATAATATTTTTAAAAGGAATGGGCTGTAACAATTTTTATATATTGCACGTTTCGAACAGTTACGATGCACTTATAACTGCTGCATACTTTTACTTTCTCATCCAAATAATTTCGGCATTCTATGTTGTTTGAGTTTCCTATCAGAAACTTCTATCAAAAGTTCATAATCCTACATTCTTGTGACACGGGATTTCTTTTTTCTCCTGCCACCATTAAAGGGCTATCACTTGACACCACCTAGTTCAATAGTACTGGGTTTACTATTACCGCCATCCTCATCTTGGTAACTTCTGCTGGCATGATCGTGCTCCTTGATAATGCCCTCACCCCATAGTTCTGCATGTATCTGCAGAGCTATGAAAGGGAAGTTCACTGTGCATCCTCCATCCAGCTTCTTAATAAAGCTGGCACAAAAGATCCACTTCTTTCCCAAGTCACTAATAGCACCGGTTTTACAGTTGGAATTGCCAATGGCTGCTGACAGCATGGTTATACTGCAGAGAAATCTTATTGTGTTTTGAGTCTTTTGACTACAATTACCTATAAGTTAATAATTGGAAGGTTGAGAGGATATTACAAGATGCTTGCATAACTTTTGATGGTGATTAACCATGTGTATGATCTTTAATAAATGATTGTTTGTTAACGACTAATGTGATCCATAGGGGAGGTTCATTATGGTCTTAGCTTCTATTATAGCATTGTTCTGAAAGCATAGTTTTAAAAGGCGAAAGGCGCACCAAGGCGCAAAGGTTCCTGGAGCCTGAGGCGCTAGGCGCAAGGCTCAAGGCGCGCCTTTTGAAAGCTAGGCGCACTTTTTTCTTTATATGTAAAAAATATCTACATCTAAAAATTTAGCTACATAGGAGTCCAAATTCCTTGAAAATATCACTAATTATAGGCACAAAATTATTCTTTATATATATATATATATAAGCCCATTAGATATAAATAATCCAAACTATATACATATAAACTATATACATATAATATACAAAACACATATATATAAGACTTTAAATATAGAAGTACATTCTAATTTAGAAAACAAACTAAAACCCACAATAATATTTTCTCTACTTTCCAATAAAGCCCATAAACTATATAACATGTATATAGAAGGTTGGAATATAGGCGTAAAGTTACTTATATATATATATATATATATATATATATATAAGTTATTATATATATATATATAAAATATATATATATATAAAAGTAACTTTACGCCTAGGCGCGCCTTGTTGAGCGCTTGGAGCCTACGCCTTTCTACACTAGGCGCGCGCTTTTTTAAGGTGGTGCGCCTGGCTCGTTCCTAGGCGATGTCCCTGCGCATCGCTGCGCCTTGCGCCTAGGCGCGCTTTTTAATTCAATGCGTGAAAGACGTAGTCAATTTATTGACTAGAGGTTTTAGAGAGAAAAGAGAGATGAATTTGGTACATAACCTTGTATGGGCTCTTCATACATCTTTATTTATAATAGCCAAAGGCTGTTGAAAGAGATTAGAAAGAGATCTCAAAGGATTATATGGAGATAAAGATATCTCTATCATTTAGTTGTGCACATTCAACTAAATTAGTTACAAACTAAGTGCAACACTCCCCTTTGAGTATGCACAACTCAGTAAACAATTTGTATCAGTTTTCAAGAATGATCAACATCGGTCTTCAGGGGGATGAGATTGACGCTAGCTTATGGAAATATACAAATATAGATGGACTTCACCAAAAACTTGATTCAAAAAACTCAGTAGAAAAAATCGTAATCGAAAAAAAGAAGTGAGCCAATGTCGATACAACTTCAAGATGTGAAAATATCTAGAGGTATGACTATCCCGATGTGGGTGCCTTGTTAAATCCTTCTTAGGATGCCAAAAACCAAGTAGAAAATGTTCATAATTTAAGAAAAAAGAGTACATTAACATCAAGTGAGTATACTTTTGGATACCCCGTTAATTTTGAAATATATCCCAAAACTACGAGCATTGCAATTCGGAGAGCATTCACAATCCAATATCACGAATGATATTCCGGTCAAGTTGTCATGGGATCGGATCTCATTGACTTCGATCTTTTGATATTGTTGTTCCTAATGCACAAATAGTGGTGGCTCCTTTGATGTAACATTTTCATCCGGTTAATACATGCAACATTGTCTTCATAGGACGTCGTTGATAGAAGAGAACCCATATAGCTAGAGTGTGCTCAATAATAGCTCGTGTTAAGTATTAGCATTATTGGACTTTAGTCCCACATTGGTTAGAATAAAAGTGAGAGAGATTAGCCTCCCCTCTATATATGTAACTCTCTCATTAATAGAAATTATCCCATTATTCTACTCTACATGGTATCTGAGCCATCTCCACAAAACAAAACCCTAACCCAAGCGCCCTTACACCCCCCTCAACGCCCCCTAACCCTCCCCCCGCCTCCTTCTACTGTTGCTACTGCCCCCGTCATCTTCCCGCTGCTATAGTACCCCCCCCCCCCCCCCCCCCCCCCCCCGTGCGCTATAGTACTGCTACAGTATCCACCCCCTTGCTCCTCCTAAATCCTAACCCTAGCCGTCTTTCTACACTCTAACCTACCTATGTCCATAAACCCTAACCCTACCACCATCTACATCAAACCTAGCGGTTTTTCCACTTCTAAAAAAAGGCAGATTCTCAGAGGGTAAATAATGGTTTGTTTGTTGGAACCTCTAACTCTCGAAACTAACTTGGGATCCTCAGAGGATAAACATCGGTTTGTTTGCTAGAACCTCTGACTCTCAACGTTAACTTCAGAAATTTAACAAAGAGCAGACAAGTTGCTTATTTTGCGTGAATCTTTGTTTCTTTTCTTACTTGATCTTCACATCGGGATCTAACATAGGGTAACCTGGGTTGCCTCTCTGTCCTGGCTTATGTGATCCACGTTCATCTCCGCTTCCCATGCGCATGCCGATTCTAGCTACGTTGTTAGCGCATTGGCAGAGTTAATGTGATTATCAAGTTAGAAAAATCAATTCGACGGTCGATTCAAGAATACTTGTGGGATGACTAGCACTGGGGTAAATAGCAGTGCTACAGACACTAGTGTCAGGAACGCAATGGCGGGACCAACGAGCACTGGCATGACAATTTTCTCGATTCGACTTGTCAATCGACAGTTGGACGGGCCAGAGGGCTATTCGACATGGAGAAAGGTCGAGAAAACACTTCAGGAAATGTGGTTGTCCGCACATCTAACTGGCAACCTCACATTAGAGACTGATCCCATATTTGAGCAGTGGGAGACAGATGACAGTATATTGTTTACACAGTTGATGAATTCAATGGAACCATCGGTCAGTGTTCTAAAAATTGGCCTAGGCGTTCGCCTAAGCGCCAGCCCACCGCACCGAAAACCCCCTAGGCGGTGGGCTAGGGGGGCCAAGACGGGCCTAGGCGCCCGTGTTTTTTGATTTTTTTTTAATTTTTTTTGATTTTGTTTATTCTTAGTTGTATTTTGGATATTTGTTTGGGTTTTAAGATAGTATTTGGATTTTAGAACATTGAAATTTCAAATTCAAATTTCAAAATTTCTAAAATTTCAAAAAAAAAATCTAGGCGGCCGCCTAGGCGGGCTAGGCGCTAGGCGGACCTCCGCCGCACCGAGTCCGCCTAGCAATTTTTAGAACACTGCCATCGATGGATGTAACGCCCCAGAACCAGAATACTGGAGAGCGGGGGCATACATAGCCAGCTACGTATAATGAAATGGAATCCACCTCACTATACGGTCACGGCTGTCTAGATATATGAGGGTTTAACTACAATCCATCAGTCTCCTATGGTCAAGAACAAGCCCATTGTCTCAAATACAAGCAAGTAAGTAAATGTTACAAGATGTAAGACCACCAAATATACAATAGTAAGGCGTCCCCAACATTACATATTGGATGATCATGAAGCTAGTCGTACAAAATGTCAAGACTAGCAAGAGTTCAGTCATACATGATCAACCCTAGGATCTGTCAATCATGTTACAACCCGTAGGCAGACAGTAAGTAAAGGTGCAATCGAGCTAACACATGCTCGTCGGCTAAACGCCTCAAAAGAATAATTTTACAATAAAGTGGGAGGACAAAAAGAAACCCACTCATTGCCAGGGTTACGCCTGGTGGTCACCATCTGGCTGAAAGTTAGGTGGATCCTCTGGAGCTGTTCCGATATCTGGCTATACAAAACCAGCTGGGTCAAACCCCAGAAAGAGCAAGAGCCACAAAGGAGGTTTCACTTAGGAACTAAAGCCAGCATATCAATAATAGAATAATAAAGATAGTAAATAAAGAATTGCTAATAATAGAGATAACCACAGTAAACTGAGTACGAGGAAACCATTCAAGTAGCCAGGACACAACCCTTAAACCAAACAAGGACCGGAGTTGTAACCCTTCACCTGAATAGAAACCCGTCTCAAATACTATTGGTACAGTGAAGACAATAAACGAATAGGGACACAGAACTGTTCCGGGAGCCAGGTTACAACCCTTAAACCAAACAAGGACCGGGATTGTAACCCTTCGCCTGAACGGAACTGGACCCCTGATCTTTATTGTTAAGGCCAGTATAAATAATTAATCATGCTGTTGAAGTAAGGTAAAACATGACGAGCATGGCATGGGTGCAATAAGACAATAAACGAAGAGAGGACACAGAACTGCTCCGGGAGCCAGGTTACAACCCTTAAACCAAACAAGGACCGGGGTTGTAACCCTTCGCCTGAACAGAA
The DNA here is from genome assembly GCA_029216955.1 of Iris pallida. Taxonomy (NCBI): domain Eukaryota; kingdom Viridiplantae; phylum Streptophyta; class Magnoliopsida; order Asparagales; family Iridaceae; genus Iris; species Iris pallida. The sequence goes on along the minus strand of JANAVB010030420.1, from coordinate 5,521,309 downwards.
CTAGACCCCCGATCGTTATTGTTAAGGCAAGCATCAATAATCATGTCGTGTCATAATCTTGTACAGGATCGGGACAAGATTAAGCTGGGATAAACTCCATCCATTCAATCACGGCCAATCAAGAGTACGGCTTGATACTTTTAACTAACTAGGGTTATCACAGGCCTAGTTACTAGTAAGTTGCAATGAGATTATCCCAACGGCCACAAGCCCTGCAGACCATCCGGTTATCCAGGTGGAATGTCCGTTTATGGAGAATGCAACACGCGACTGTGTGCTGGAAATGTGCCCTACTCGTCGGTAGGCTACAAGTCCACTTAATGCGCCCAGGTAACGGGATTGCCTGTAGCTGGAAATCTCTTCATGTCTACTGAATTATTCTAGTTTATTAGCCTTAGTCAATTACTGTAGGTATCCCTGACCGTGGTACTCAGGGATCCATGTCCTAGACATGATGCAAACATTACCGGTTCATTTTGTACAAACACAATCACCCACGGTGTCCAGGCCATTCAATTCTGTCATGACATGCTAACCGCCGCAACAGCATTCGAGATATATATCGTGTCAAATTCACTGTCAAAAGTACGCCACGACGGGACACCATTATGTCATGGAACATATTTAAAATTAACATTTAACCTGGTATAAGCATATATGCAATAACTAAATATAAACAGGGTGCAAGAGTTGTGGAGAAATCAGGTGGCTCAGGGGAGACGGGGCATAACTTTCACATACGAATTCAAACTGAGGTGCTCCAGAAATATTCGGAAAGGCAAGACAGAGATCTAAAACTTTCATGTTTTAAGTTTTTCGAAATTCTGGCTAGAAAATAGCTAAACTTGGCAAAAACAGTCATTCTGTGCACTTTTATGCCAAAAAAAATCAATTCTGCGTAAAGTATGTAAAAGGGGAGGGCTCCAGCGTAAAATTTCACATTCTGGGTACCATCCAGCGTAAAATACGCAATTTCAGGGTTTCCTGCGTAAAATCTTACATTCTGGATACAATCCAGCGTAAAATATGCAATTTCAGGGTTCCCAGCGTAAAATTTCACATTCTGGATACAATCCAGCGTAAAATACGCAATTTCAGGGTTCCCAGCGTAAAATTTCACATTCTGGATACAATCCAGCATAAAATACGCAATATCAGGGTTCCCAGCGTAAAATTTCATTTTTACGCAAGCTTTCCTGCGTAAAATTCGAATTTACGCTAGCTTCCCTGCGTAAAATTTCATTTTACGCCAGCACCACATTCTTCAGCCGACATGAAAATTCAGAAAACTTGTTTTGGCCATAAAAACTTCATTTTAACTCGAAATGAGGTGAATCAAAAACCAAATTCACACGAAATTTCGTGCTCTTGCTCATGGAACTATTAGTTTTCGAAAATAACAAGTTTTAGTAGATCAAAACCAAGAAAACTCCATGAACTCAAAGTTAAAATGTAGATCTAGAAAAATCTATCCATCAAAATTAAAAACTCCAAGTTCTAAAGAGGCTTATAATCATGTAAAGAAGAGAATAGAACAATAAAAATTAAGATCCCTCAAGAAGCAAGATTGCACTTGCCTAAACCTCTTGGTAGGTGGAGAGCAACGGTGAGGAAGAAGAAGAGTGAATGATAAGAGAGAAAGAGGGTGGGGTTAATAAATGATGATGGGGGTGGTAGGTAGGGGTTCACCTTGGTTCATGATGAACCAAGTAAACCAAGCCAAGCCGAACCAACACAATCCTTCTCCTATCTGAATAAAACCAAGCTCCACTTAATCAAAATAAATCCATGAACAATAAATGACAATTAAACCACAATGCTAAATATGAAAATAAACCACAACTAACTAATCAAAGAAAATGAGAAATACGGGTCAGAAATACGAACACGTATAAAATACGTATCACGAATTTCGGGACACTACATCCTACCCACCTTAAAAGAATTCCGTCCTCGGAATTTAATCAAGAGGCTAGAGATGTCGGGACAGCTATACTATCGCAAGCAATCTACGCTACCAATCAATCATACAATCATACATGCAAACAAGGAATCGAAGTGCAAGGCATAAGGAAGATATTACACCTCACGAGCAAAACCGATTGGGATAACGTGATCGGATATCATCCTCACACTCCCACGTTTGACTCTCCCAAGGAGCGATGAACTCAAGCAACACGAACTAAACTGATAGTCTTGCGCTCGAGGTCTCTCTCTTTGGTCAAACAGGGACACGGGCCTCACCTCATACGAAAAGGTTGGTACCAATAACCGTTTTCGAATGATCTAGGACATGGCTCGGGCCCGGGATATACCGTTGTAATTAGGATACATGGAACATGACGTGTGTCCTGTATAACGACGGCGGAAAGCAAGACAATAGGACACAGATACCTCTCTGCCGATTCTGGATCTGGGCCTGGGCCAGGGCGAACTGCTGAGGCCTCTGTTGCTGGAAGGCCTGGGCCTGAGACGGCAATGGACCCGGGAACGGGAGCTGCTGTGGTTGGTGAACTGGAGCTGGTTCTGGTGCTGGTGCTGGTGCTGGTCCCATAACCGAGGGACTAGTTACTGTCGACGATGATCTGTTTCTGAACGGACAAGATCCCATCATGTGGTCTGGCGAACCACAAACCAAGCATAATCCCTGTGCTCTGCGGCACTCAGTAACAACATGCTCGGGTTTCCCATAATGAGAACAACCGGTTGCGAAAGGCCGCTTCTGCTTCTGCTGCTGGGGATAGGTCGGGGCAGAATGTTGTAAGGAATTAACCGAACCTGCCCTCGTAGCTCCAATGGTCAGGGCCCTGGCTGCTGGGGCCGGTGCTGAGGATTGGTTCAACTGGTCGTGAGACCGCTTCCGATCTCCGGTCCGGTCCACTATCCTTCGGGAAGTGTACTCATGCCTCCTCGCTACTCGCAAGACGGCATCAAAAGTTCTGTGCTCGAACTGCTCTACTGCCAATATGATCTCCAAGTGGAGCCCCTGCTGAAATCGATGTGCTCTGTCTAGCTCGGTTGCCACCAAGGTGGGAGCAAACCGACTCAACCTTGAAAACTCGGCCGCATATCCGTCGACCGTCCTGCTCATCTGCCTGAGATTACTAAACCTGGCCTGCAGGTCATATCTAGCCACTGCGTCGAAGTACTTGGTCTGGAACATATCACTGAATACCGCCCACATAACAGGCGTACCCAAACTCGCTGCTTGCATAGCCCACCAGCTGCGGGTTAGATCTAGTAACTGCAGGCGCACCACCGCCACCTTCTCTGCTTCAGGGGTCCTGGCTGCCTCCAAGATAACTTCAATGTCCTGTAGCCAGGCATCTGCAGCGATAGCATCCTCGCTGCCGTCGAAGAAGGGAGGGTTCAGGCGCTTGAAATTGTTGACCGCACTATTCCCTCGAGGACCATTTCCGCTCACAGCTTCTTGTACTGCTTGCTGCAAGGCATCACCTCGACGATCCTGAGACGCAAGCAACTCACGGATGAGCCCTATCAAGACCCCATCATCTGACCCTGCTGGCTGAACTGGCTGGACTGGGGGCACTGGTTCTCCAGAAGGCATGGCTCGGGAGGCGGCTGCTGAGGACTGATCTTGATCTTCTTGCTGTTGCTGGGCTGCCGGCCGAACTTCTTCTGGCTGATCAACAGGAACGATGCCACTGAAGTAATAACATCGGGAATATTAAGGAAGGACCAGGATAGAACAATGATGCAAGCATGTTATCAAGTCAGGAATCCAAGAAGATGAGAAGATACGAGTGGAGATTAAAGGCGAGTATAGATTGAGACATCTATCCGGTAAACCCTCACATTTCTTGATTGACAAGACCTGTATGGGCCACCACTAAAACCATGTAACGCCCCAGAACCAGAATACTGGAGAGCGGGGACATACATAGCCAGCTACGTATAATGAAATGGAATCCACCTCACTATACGGTCACGGCTGTCTAGATATATGAGGGTTTAACTACAATCCATCAGTCTCCTATGGTCAAGAACAAGCCTATTGTCTCAATCACAAGCAAGTAAGTAAATGTTACAAGATGTAAGACCACCAAATATACAATAGTAAGGCGTCCCCAACATTACATATTGGATGATCATGAAACTAGTCGTACAAAATGTCAAGACTAGCAAGAGTTCAGTCATACATGATCAACCCTAGGATCTGTCAATCATGTTACAGTCCGTAGACAGACAGTAAGTAAAGGTGCAATCGAGCTAACACATGCTCGTCGGCTAAACGCCTCAAAAGAATAATTTTACAATAAAGTGGGAGGACAAAAAGAAACCCACTCATTGCCAGAGTTACGCCTGGTGGTCACCATCTGGCTGGAAGTTAGGTGGATCCTCTGGAGCTGCTCCGATATCTGGCCATACAAAACCAGCTGGGTCAAACCCCAGAAAGAGCAAGAGCCACAAAGGAGGCTTCACTTAGGAACTAAAACCAGCATATCAATAATAGAATAATAAAGATAGTAAATAAAGAATTGCTAATAATAGAGATAACCACAGTAAACTGAGTACGAGAAAACCATTCAAGTAGCCAGGACACAACCCTTAAACCAAACAAGGACCGGAGTTGTAACCCTTCACCTGAATAGAAACCCGTCTCAAATACTATTGGTACAGTGAAGACAATAAACGAATAGGGACACAGAACTATTCCGGGAGCCAGGTTACAACCCTTAAACCAAACAAGGACCGGGATTGTAACCCTTCGCCTGAACGGAACTGGACCCCTGATCTTTATTGTTAAGGCCAGTATAAATAATTAATCATGCTGTTGAAGTAAGGTAAAACATGACGAGCATGGCATGGGGTGCAATAAGACAATAAACGAAGAGAGGACACAGAACTGCTCCGGGAGCCAGGTTACAACCCTTAAACCAAACAAGGACCGGGGTTGTAACCCTTCGCCTGAACAGAACTGGACCCCCGATCGTTATTGTTAAGGCAAGCATCAATAATCATGTCGTGTCACAATCTTGTACAGGATCGGGACAAGATTAAGCTGGGATAAACTCCATCCAATCAATCACGACCAATCAAGAGTACGGCTTGATACTTTTAACTAACTAGGGTTTTCACAAGCCTAGTTACTAGTAAGATGCAATGAGATTATCCCAACAGCCACAAGTCCTGCAGACCATCCGGTTATCCAGGTGGAATGTCCGTTTATGGAGAATGCAACACGTGACTGTGTGCTGGAAATGTGCCCTACTCGTCGGTAGGCTACAAGTCCACTTAATGCGCCCAGGTAACGGGATTGCCTGTAGCTGGAAATCTCTTCATGTCTACTGAATTATTCTAGTTTATTAGCCTTAGTCAATTACTGTAGGTATCCCTGACCGTGGTACTCAGGAATCCATGTCCTAGACATGATGCAAACATTACCGATTTATTTTGTACAAACACAATCACCCACGGTGTCCAGGCCATTCAATTCTGTCATGACATGCTAGCCGTCGCAACAGCATTCGAGATATATATATCGTGTCAAATTCACTGTCAAAAGTACGCCACGACGGGACACCATTATGTCATGGAACATATTTAAAATTAACATTTAACCTGGTATAAGCATATATGCAATAACTAAATATAAACAGGGTGCAAGAGTTGTGGAGAAATCAGGTGGCTCAGGGGAGACGGGGCATAACTTTCACATACGAATTCAAACTGAGGTGCTCCAGAAATATTCGGAAAGGCAAGACAGAGATCTAAAACTTTTATGTTTTAAGTTTTTCGAAATTCTGGCTAGAAAATAGCTAAACTTGGCAAAAACAGTTATTCTGTGCACTTTTTATGCCAAAAAAATCAATTCTGCGTAAAGTATGTAAAAGGGGAGGGTTCCAGCGTAAAATTTCACATTCTGGGTACCATCCAGCGTAAAATACGCAATTTCAGGGTTCCCTGTGTAAAATCTTACATTCTGGATACAATCCAGCGTAAAATACGCAATTTCAGGGTTCCCAGCGTAAAATTTCACATTTTGGATACAATCCAGCGTAAAATACGCAATTTCAGGGTTTCCAGCGTAAAATTTCACATTCTGGATACAATCCAGCGTAAAATACGCAATATCAGGGTTCCCAGCGTAAAATTTCATTTTTACGCAAGCTTTCCTGCGTAAAATTCGAATTTACGCTAGCTTCCCTGCGTAAAATTTCATTTTACGCCAGCACCACATTCTTCAGCCGACATGAAAATTCAGAAAACTTGTTTTGGCCATAAAAACTTCATTTTAACTCGAAATGAGGTGAATCAAAAATCAAATTCATACGAAATTTCGTGCTCTTGCTCATGGAACTATTAGTTTTCGAAAATAACAAGTTTTAGTAGATCAAAACCAAGAAAACTCCATGAACTCAAAGTTAAAATGTAGATCTAGAAAAATCTATCCATCAAAATTAAAAACTCCAAGTTCTAAAGAGGCTTATAATCATGTAAAGAAGAGAATGGAACAATAAAAATTAAGATCCCTCAAGAAGCAAGATTGCACTTGCCTAAACCTCTTGGTAGGTGGAGAGCAACGGTGAGGAAGAAGAAGAGTGAATGATGAGAGAGAAATAGGGTGGGGTTAATAAATGATGATGGGGGTGGTAGGTAGGGGTTCACCTTGGTTCATGATGAACCAAGTAAACCAAGCCAAGCCGAACCAACCCAATCCTTCTCCTATCTGAATAAAACCAAGCTCCACTTAATCAAAATAAATCCATGAACAATAAATGACAATTAAACCACAATGCTAAATATGAAAATAAACCACAACTAACTAATCAAAGAAAATGAGAAATACGGGTCAGAAATACGAACACGTATAAAATACGTATCACGAATTTCGGGACACTACAATGGAAGACATGGTTCATAATACAAATACGGTGAAGAAGTTATGGAAGCTTATAGCAGCGGTGTTTAATGGGAAACGCGAATTGTCTCGTATCTACGACTTGGTCGTTGGCGTCTACCGAGCAAATCAGGGAGATATCTTATAAGGATACTACTTTGTGTCTATGTTGACGACATTGTAATCACAGAAAACGACGACCAGAGTATTACAGGACTAAAGAAGTTTCTGGGAGAACAATTTCAGACCAAGAATATGGGATCGTTGAACTATTTCTTGGACATTGAAGTCACATGGGGTAAACGTAACATTATCATGTCTCAAAGGAAGTATGTGCTGGACATACTAAATGATGTAGAAATGATACAAGCTAAGGGAAAAATCTCACCCATGGATCAAGAGGCAAAGTTACTACCAGACGAGGGGTCCTGATGACCAATCCGGATCAGTATCGTCGAGTGGTTGAAAAAATCAACTACTTGGCTGGTATGACTCGTTCGGACATTTCATTTGCCGTAAGTGTCGCAAGTAGATTTATGGCTCTTCAAGAGTTCCACACTGGTAGACATTTCTCAGAATTCAGTGTTTCTAGTCAAAAATTCGGAAAAAAAATTCAGATGGAGAATCATGAACATACTCATGTTGAGTGCTTTATCGATGCTGACTGGGGTACAAGCCTGACTGATAGACGGTCTACATCTAGCTACTTGGTATTTATTGGCAGAAATTTGGTATCGTGGAAAAGCAAGAAGTAGAGTATGATAGCACGGTCAAGTTCAAAAACAGAATATCGAGTCATTGCTCATGGCACAACAGAGGTGTTATATCTGAAGCTTCTTTTACAAGAACTGGAAGAAGCATGATCTAAAACAGCATATCTGTGGTGTGATAACCAGTTTGCCACTCATATTGCTACTAATTTTGTATTTCATGAAAGGATGAAACACATGAAATTGACATACATTTTGTCCGTGATGAGTATACAAAGGGGATGATCAAGTTTTACTATATGAGGACCGGTGATCAGATAGCCGATATCTTCACGAAGCCACTTTTGGGTCCTCGGGTTCAATTTTTGTGTAACCAACTAGGTATCGTTGACATCTATGCTCTAGCTTGAGGGAGGGTATTAAGTATTAGTAATATTAGACTTAGTTCTACATTGGTTAGAATAAAAGTGAGAGGCGTTGGCATCTCCTATATATATGTAAGTCTCTCATTAATAGAAATTATCCAATTATTCTACACTACAACTCGCAACCATAAGCACTCTCGAGTAGCGTCAAGAAGGACGATGAGTTTGGCATGATTTGAAAAAGTAGCGACCAAGGTCTGCTTTGTAGACTTCCAAGCTATTGGTTGTATCCCAAAGGTAAAGACAACCACTTTGGGATCTCGCCTTGTGCATGGTAGGATAAATAATAGACGTCAATATAGCCAACAAGGTGGACATTATTACGAGGATTAAGGGGGTTTGATCCATTCCAAAATATGCATAGGGATGGAATAAGTCCATGTCCGTAGTACCCATAAGATAACACTTTAACGTCATTCCAGTGGCGACGTATTGGCGAAAAGATTCACAGCAAATATGATGTCTGGTATACTGCATTGAGTTAAGTACAATAATGAACCTATTGCACTTAGATATATAATTTCGAGTTCCAACGTCGCTTCATCGTCTTCCTTAGGAAAGAATGGGTCTTGTTTAACATGTAGAGGACGAACGATCATAGATGTACTTGAAGGTTTTGTTTTGTCCATATTAAATCGTCGTAACACCTTCTGGGTGTAACTCGATTGGTGGACCAAAACACCATCAGTACAATGCTCAAACTGCAAGCCTAAGCAAAATCTGGTTTTCCCGAGATCCTTTAATTAATTAATTCCAACTTCATGTGCGAAGTAGTTATCTCAAGTTGTTCAGAGTCCCGATTAGGTTTATGTCATCGACATTGTTTGCTACAATTGCAAATATGGAGTGATTTTTTGATAAATATGCAATGACATACTTTATTATTCATATATCCCTAACTAATCAAATACTCACTTAGGTGGTTAAATGACATATGTCCAGATTGTTTCAATACATAAAAATGAACACCCTAACCTAATTGTGGGTGTGTTCCGTAGTTTAGAACCATTTGAATCATTTATATAAAGTACTTTAGTGAGCTTTATATATATTTTGATATCTAATTCCCTATACAGATACACGATAACCACATCCATAAAATGCATGTTCAGTTTTTCAAAAACCACCAAACTAGCAAGGTAGTGGAATGTAATAACGTCCGTTACGGGAAAGTAAGTCTCCTTGTAATCAACCCCAGTGCCATGACGCGTGCTTTATAGCGGTACTATTTCATTCATCTCATTACGCTTCCTTACAAAGACCCATTTGTATCCGATGAATTTTACATTGGGTTGCGGTGGAACCATGGTAGTTAAAGGCATGTCTCGCACCTCACTAGGCGAGCCGTCTTTCTCCAGACACACCCAAGGCATGCTTTTCAGCAAGGCTCAACCAAGAAAAGACGTTCCTTATATATTTTTATTATTGTTATCTTTTTAATAAAAACTGAAACAGAAAGATAGCCTTTATCTCATACAAGTGGGAGGGAGGTAGCCCTTACTAAAGTTGGCTACAGTTGAACTTGAAAATCTAAATTTTACTAAAAATGTGGTAGGAATAATACAAATTCTTGTTAGCTTTGTTGACTGCTACTGTTATTCCTACTCTGCTAGTTCATTTGGTTATGTTTTAACATATTTTTGTTGGTTTTAATATGTTATTTGATTTTACTTCTTACATTACTAATTTATTTATTTATTAACTTACTAATTTATTTATATGTATATTTTATTTATTTACTATTTAGGGTCATGCTTCGCAAGTGCGGGTGCCTAAGTGCGCCTTGGGTGATATGGACCCCTTGTGTCTTGAGCGTGCCTTGCATCTTTGACTACCTTAGGTGGAACGACCAATGTTATAGATTTCGCTAGGCGGAATCGGTGCGCTGAGCACCCGCCTAGCGCCTAGGGCGCCTAGACGGCGCCGCCTAGGCGCCGATTTGTTTTTTTTTTTTTTTGGCTCGTGTATATATATATGTATATATAACATATATGTAGCATGTGTATACACATAAGTCTTATGGGCTCTTATGGCTAGTACAGCCATGTCTAAGCCTTCACAAGGAAGGGCAGGGTTCGAATCTTGGAGGTGTAGTCTTTTTTTTCATTTTTTTTGTTCTCTTTATAAAAGGGGGAGGGGAGGAGAGAGACTGCAAACAACAGCTCTCCTCTCCTCTCCTCTCCGATCCCTTCCTCCTCTCCTCTCCCCTCCCCTCCTCCTCCCCACCCTCCCCGGCTCTCCCCTCCCCTCCAACAGCAGCAGCAGCATCAGCCAACACTAGAAGTCGGCGACGGCGACGACGACGGCGACGGCGACGACGGCGGCGACGACGGCAAGGACGACGGCGGCGGCGACGACGGCGCCAGCAGGTAAGTACAAATTTTTTTTTCAGATTTGATTTTTTTCAGATCTGATTTTTTTCAGATCTGATTTTTTTTCAAAAAATTTTGATATGATTTTTTCAGATTTTTTTTTCAAAAATTTCAGATCTGATTATTTCAAAAAAAATTGAAAATTTTGAAAATAAAATCGGCCGCCTAAGGCCTACTAGGGCCAACTAGGTCCCGCCTAGGCCGAAACCCGCCTAGGACTGGCGCCTAGGGGGTTTTCGGTGCGGCCGACGGCCGCCTAGCGTCTAGGCGGCCGCCTAGACCGAAATTTAGAACACTGGGAACGACAGACCCAAATACTTTCATTTTTGCTAAGGAATCTAACTCGACCTGGATTGCTATTTTTCATTTTGACCAATCAGTTCTATGTTGACATTCTTCAACGGAATGCGGTTTAATGTCATTGATCTTTATAATTTCAATAGCTATTGAATATGCAAAGATATGCAAAGATATCATCGATGATTATCCCATTCTTGTTCGACACCTCATCTAAGCTAGCATATTGGACGAAGATTTCTTAATTCTCGAATATGAAAATTTGTGCACACGTCTCTTCCACAATGCATCCATGATCCAAAATAGTCTCATATATGGGAATCGTTGCAATAACGACAAGATTCAAGGGTATCAAGCTCCTCTTCCGGAGTAGGCATTCCTTTGAACCAAAGGGCCTGCCACGCTTCACGTCGGGAACAGATGATTAGCTAGCCGCCAGTGCATCGTCCTCCAGGGAAGACGTTTCCTTTAGGAAAAATTTTGCGTCCTGCCGGGACGTCTATCCTTGCAGGCACGTTTGCAGCAGGTATATATGATCTCGTCTCTTTAGCGTGCATTTAGGATATTTTGCATTACCATATGAAGATCTAGTATTCTTCGCACTTCGTTCTCACATTATTCGGTATAGAGATTAAGATGAGATAGAGTGGCACATAACACGTCAATTTGCATCGTTCTTCAAGAACATTGACGTTATTATCTCCCCTTACCGGCAAAAGACTATTTCATCAAAGTGATTATCCACAAATCTTGTGGTAAATAGATCGCTTGTCAAGGAACTCTAATTAGTGAATTATCGATGGTGAATCATAACCAACATAGATTTTCTATATTTCTCTGAGGACCCATTTTGGTACATTACGACAACACAACTAGCACATAGGCTGCACATCCAAGATCGTGTAAATACGAAACTTCATGTTTGTACCCAATAACCTATTGTAACAACGAATAGGATTGTGTGGCAACGGGTCTCAGGCGGACCAACATTGATGCATGCAACATTGCATAGTTCCACGTAGAATAGGAAGTTTGGTGCGAATCATCAAAGTTCTTGAGATCGACTCGACATGCTTAATACATGCTACTGCGAGGTCGTTCTAGGTGTGAACATGAGCGACATATGTTCAACTTTAATCCCAAGCAAAACATGCAATAGTCATCAAAAGTATTTGATGTGAACTCCCTGACATAATCAAATATTATGGATTTTATGTGATAATCTGGAAGGCGAGCCTGCAGCTTAATCAACTGAGACATAAATTGCAACTTTTCGAGTGGAGAACAAGTATACATGTGACAAACAAGTTGATTCATCAACTAACACCATAAAATCTATTGACTAAAATGCACCATAGATCACTTAACTCAATCACTGGTTTTGAGATATTAACCTATAAATGCCCAGAATGCACCATATATTACTATATATAGGAAGTGTTCTCAAGTTGTAGAGGAGGCCAAGAAAATAAATATAGCTAAAAAGTTGCAATTATTGAATACTAAAAAGGTAGGAAAGAAATAATTGCAATAAAACATTGAAAATACATGCTTTAAAAAATACAGTGCACAGGAGAGAATATCAAGAAACGAAGGCAATGTAAATGCAAAAAACAGTACATACCTCCAACCAAGCATATGATCTTGTCAATTCGTAAGTTGCGAAACCACCATCCTCATTCTGTATGTGTAAAGTAATAATAAGAAATGAATAGGTATTACAAAGTGAATGAAGAGAAAACCTCATAAATTTGAGAATCCCGAACAGTGTACATATTTATAAAGACAAAAGTACATGTTGCAAAAATGTGTATTAGCTGAGATCGTTCTTAAGCCATTAAAATAATCGAACTGTTTCTCAATGACAGAATGTAATATTTTTCCAACGTGTAGTTCCCTACCATAATGATCAATGTTTTAAGATTCAATAATGTAAAAGGGACACCAAAATATGACCACATTTTGCTGACCACATAATGTGGCAGCCTATGTGTTGATAACATTAATGTTATGTTCCCATACATGATCAATACATAGGTTGTCACATTATGTGGTCAGAAAAACGTAGTCAGATTTTGGTGTCCCTCTAGCATTGCCCTTTAATATTTAGTTGCATTTTTTTCAAATGTACAAACTGATACCTGTGCCTTTATTCAAATGAGCAGAACCATCCAATTCATTGATCAGAATAAGGTATAGAACCATCTAATTGAAACAAATATTTCAAACCTTGTCAGAATTCATACATCCATACCGAAAATCAACAGAAATTCCTACATATGAACTCGAGCACCTAACCAGTAAATAGCATATGTTGATAACTCATTTTGCATCTGATAAGCATTGCATTGTTGGGTCTTTATCTGCACGCCAATTTGAACTAAAACACTATTACTGGTGGGAAACCCTAATTCCGCTAGGAAGCTCAGCAGGAACCAAAAACCAGCACTTTTGTCAGTTCCACCTCGCCTTAACTAACGTGCATCATTCTATCTAGCCATACATCTTTAGTTTAGTTGAATATTAGAGCCAATTTGAGTCAAGACCCTATCACAGTTACAAGTGACCCTTTGGACAAGATATTGCTAAGTGTTTGAAAAGAAACAAAATTGCAATAGCAAAACCTGGACAAATCTGTATGCAAATCAAATGTTGAGACAAGACTAGTCCGAAAGTTAAAGCCGTTTGTCAATTGTAGATCCATATAGAGAAATTTCACAAGTTCAAGATTTTGACCTGACCAGAACTTGCACATAGGTGGGCCCACCTAGTCAGGGACCTAACAGCCAGCATTACCATTAAGTGAACCTGGATCTAACAGCCAACTATTGACCAACTACAACAATTTCCAAACTGTCAAAATATGGAAAATCTTTAGATATTCTTTTGTCCAGATAAGGTCAAATTTATACTCAGATTGACTGGATCAATGAGAAACTTCTGCCAATCCGAGGTTTGTAGCTCGACTTATTGCCACTTTGATTCTAGAGAGCCCACCCAATGGTGAACGCAGAAAACCTTCTCTCTCTCTTTTTTTTCTTTTCTTTTTTTGGTTGGTTTTGGTGGGGGGGAGTATCTAAGTAAGAATAATATAAAAAAAACTATAAAAAGATCAATGTAGCTAGAAAGTTGAACTCAAGACCTCTAAGCTATTATTTCCAAGTTACCAAGTAGGCCACCATTTAGTTGTTGATTTTTTTAAGTAAATTAAGTAAATAATAGGCCTAAACAAAATTATATAGTAGGAAACAAAAATCTAAGGGGGTCCGCCCCTGGCCAACCTATTCAAGAACCCAACGGTCACTCTTTGACACTCGGCCAGCTTGAGACCACACAGTAAACCATTGTCGTTGGTCCTATTTTCAGTAAATGAAACCATATTGTGTGACTTGCACAAAGAACATGCTAGTTCTTTTTATTTCGAGCCTTTTATGCTTTTGGGGAACCCATTTCCTTAATAAATCTTTTAACTCTTTAAGGGCTCTCCTTTGACGATGGATTAGAACATTGGATTTAGTGATTTAGGATTCACAAGTAGGGATGAAAATGGGCTAGAGCCGGCCTCATAGACCACAGATTGGCCCCAAAATAAGCCCAATCCGAATGGGCTGGGCTCAACTTTTTGCTCGATATATTCTCGGGCCGGGTATGAATTCTACCTGGCCGGACCCGGACCCGAAACACGATCCATTCTAAGTTCCTTACCCAATCATATATAAAATAATGGGTTGGATTTGGATAACATATTGGAAAAGACAATTGGTATTCCCTAAAACTTAACCTTCGTTCCCCTTCAATCTCTCTTCCTTGTGCATCATCATGAAGAAGCGCCCGAGCGGCAACAAAGATGGTCAACACATTTTTATCATATTCATAAAGAAAAATTGTCAAATTTTGTTGTATTTTATTATATTTGATTGGTTCGATTGAATATTGTTAGTAAAATTTTATCATATAAGGAAAAAGTTAGTTGATCTTGCCCGACAAGCCCACAGGATCGTTCAACACCTGAAGGCCGGGCATAGGATTTTGTAGAACTAGGTCAAGACTAAACTTTTTGGCACAAAAGTATTATAGGGCCGGGTTTGGATATTGCTCGGCCCGATCCGACCAGCCCATTAAGATCTCTATTCACAAGGGAGTTCTTCAAGTAGGTTTCAACTTTGCTTTTTATCTATTGTCAAAGAGTTGGTTTCCTATTTCTCAACAGGGAGGAGACTGATTTCTAACTAACCCTCATATTCTATTATTTTAGTTATTCTAGTTCTCTCTTTCTTCTTCTTAGATCCTAGTTTTAGGTATTAGCTTTTAGAGCATCCTTAGTAAGGCTCATCCTTAGGCCCAATTTCTACATTCAGAATTTTGAAGCTTATTTTGTAGAATAGTAAGTCCCATTCCTAGTCCCAATTTCTACAATTTCGGTCTCATCCCACCCATAGGTGCCAAGGGTTGGGCCCCCAATTTCTAGAGTCTAGATTGTAGGAACTCATTTTGTAGAATAGTAAGTCCCAATTTGGAGCCCAACTTTCTAGATTTTACTTTTTTTTTCCACGTCAATTTTTGACCACACAATCTTCGGGGCCAAAGCTCATTTTATCATTTCCTACTATTCTCATACAACCTTTTTTTTTTTGAAATTTTGGGCCCCAAATTGCATTGGACAGTCCCAAATACTAATGATGCTCTTAGTATAGATCTAGACTAGGTCGCTTCAATGGTAGTTTTCAATTTTAATCAATTGACTATTGCTAATCTATCTAGCATATAGTTTTGCATGTGTGCATTTGCTTTCTTTTATAGGTTTGTTTCCTTGCATTGCTAGGAAATACGTATGCTTGCTAGTTTAGTTTGCATAATCTAGTCTCATAGCATCATTTGCAAATTTCCTCTCTGTTTTACACCATTTGTTTACAATAGCATTATTTACGTAGCATTTCGTCTCTCCTATTTTTTTATATGGAGGTAAGGGGACTCAATTCCAATTTACTTTGTCCATCTTTCCATGTGTGAGTATTTTTTCTTTGATTGCATGCTAGTTTGCTTACTTTGTTAGGTTAGATACTACATGCATGTTTCTTTTATTCACTTTTTCTTGTTTTGCAAGGTTCAGCAGCAAGACAAGCCACTCAACAAGAATATCTTGTGCAGTTGGCCAAGACAAACTCCATCTTCACATTAGTTTCTTTTGACTGAGGGCTGCTTCCTAGAGAGTAAATCTGATCCCATCAGATCACTTTGCTTTGTGTAATTTCTTTCAGTGGTTCTTCAAGTTCCATCTTGTTGTAACTCCGTAATCTAACATCATGTACTATCATTAAGGTAACCAACTCAAAAATTTGTACAATTTAAGCAAGCATATCTTCAAATACTAGTAGACAACTAGTAGCAGTTAATTTCTAGATTCCATCGCCCAAGCAAAGCAATAATTATGTATTTTCAATCCGGAAATGGCATCCAAGCCTTATAGATAAAAAATCTTATTAAAATAATAATGCTTATATGAGTTCTAAGTTTAGCACGATTTCATCATTCTTACAGCTGGATGCACCTTCAAGTGTAACATAAATTTCTAAATAAAATATGAAAATACATAACAGAATCCAAGTATGGTTTTTATAGATTGTAGCCCAAGCATACCAATTGACTAGGACAGATTTCTCAATGATATAAAGCTTAGATTCTCAGTTATGGATTTAAATACTTAGTTCTTTGGACTTTACTATTTCTTATCAAGACACTGCATTAGTAATGTGCTTGACTGCCAGTCACTATGAATATATATTTATACCTGGCCAACTTACCATTAGGGATAAAAGTACATTTACAGCATCATAAAGTCGATCAGTAACTACTGGATCCCCAACAGCTTTTGGAGACATCCTTGACAACAAGAGTGCTGCCTGCACAAAAAGAAAAAGAGCAGCATTACAACAAAAAAAACCACAATTGATATATGATATATGACTAAATTTCTTATGTGTTCCAGTTTGACACTTTGACTAATATAGTGCCTCAAAGATGAATGCAACTGCCCGTGATAATCTTAGTGTCATCCTTCATCTGACTCAAATACTTGACATCAGGTTGGCATAGTAGCTAAATTTTGGTCAATCTTACAAGGAGCCATCTCAATTTAGTGTTACACTTAGATGATGGTTATGATAATTGTATGATCCAATGAGATTCTTACCTTGAGTCCTTCTGCTGTGCAATCTGAAATGGGCCATCCATGATCTGCTGTTGAGAAGGGCCATGCACCTTTTGAAATGTGGCGGTACCATAAACTAAGATCACCAGGACTGTCTTCAAGTACCTTAAAAGGGAGGGGTGAAAACGTGAATAAGCAGAATATGGTATAGCAAAATTTGCATTACAGGGACCAAAAAATGCTTGCATTGCTTGCTCATGACTCAAGTAACCTGGGATTCTTTTATGTAGTCGTGTGCCTTCTTAAGGGTAAGACCAAATTCTTCAGTAAGGTCAGTAGATATAATTGCCTGAACAGTGAAAGCTGTGTCCCACAACTGGCTTCCATTATAACCCTGCAGTTCATTTAGTAAATTTTACAAAATGAAGTAATTGCATAGATACTGCTCTTGACTTGAATGATTTTATTTTTTATACGCCTACCAAGGTAATATAGTTTTTATAAACTTCAGCATGACCAAGCTTACCAGAGTACAATTATAAAAATAATCTGACCTGCATTTTCATGCCATCTTCAGCAAGCCACAGATAATCAAAAATTCTTGGAAGGTGCAACTTGAATGCCTCAGAATTTGGATCTTCCACCCAACAGCAAAGCATATTTAGCACCTGTGTATGTCAAAATTTAGGCAACAATTGGCTTAAGCTACATCTTATATTTACAAATTTACCACAACGAAAACCATAAACATATATTGTGTCTTGCTCTAAGGGTCCATGTTACATGTGAGAGTTACCTTGTCAATAGGAACACATTTAGCAATCTCACAAGTGGCTACATGGCACAGTTCAGCCAATGAACTAACATTGTGAAAATGAAAGTTTGTATTAATCATCTTGTTTATCTTACTTCTTGCAGAAAAGAAATTACAGACTGTAGCATGTACAACCTTACATAGTAGTGATCGTATACAATCACTCGTTCCCTTGTAAATATTTCTTTAGACAGCCTTGCATTTCTTATTTTATGTTCATATATATCCTTTTACTGAAAAAGTAATCATCATCACCCAAGCCTTCTCCCATCAGAATGGGGTCGGCTATGGAGCATAAGTAAACTTCATACAAGATTTGACGAAGTTTTATGACCGGTTGTTGACAGATGTCAACCCTCTATGTCGGTACCAAATTCCTAGCCAAGGTAACTATGAACATAAGAGAGTCATGCCATAAAACCTAGGCGTCCAGTTGACATGTAGGTAGACCTACCTTTCGGATTGCAAGTTTAAGCTCATGCAACCAAGGAGCACCCTCCAAGTTCCCCTAGACTATAAAGAGTCTAGATGAAGAGATAAGATGATACAATTTGCTACAAGGAATCGCATTCATCTATGTGACACATTACACCAAAGAGTGAGGGAATGACATTCCCACACTTGAGATACTAACATCTCTATTGAAGTTTCCAGATCAAAAATGCAATATAGGCTATTGTAGCCACATAAGATCTGACTTCTACAAATAAATCCAGTTATTCTTCTGCTGTCTATTTTCTTAGTCTTCGGGAGTATTTTCATCATTGAATCCTACTAGGTATATTTTTTATTAGTGAAATTTTTTATTATCATGTACCCAGTAAACAAATCATTAATTAGTGACTAATGAAACGTCATATAGGCAAATACACTCAGAACATGAGGGTATTGAAGGAGATACCATAAGAGAAGGATAAATAGGTAATAATGCACATGCTAAGAATCTGAAGCTGTAACATCTGCTTTATTTTGTTAATAGACATTGACAAATAACAGATGATAATCCGCTTCTATATCTATAACCAAGAAAACAATAATGTAGCTTTCATGTTTCATGCTTACCTTGTTCACAGGACCAATGCAGATGTACCGTGTATTCTCATCTTCGTAATGGATATGTTCAATGGCAGTACTTAGAGCCTTTTCTCTCAACTTGCTACCAGGCCAGTGTGTTAAAATAGGTTCAACAACCTTATGCAGAGAAGCCCAAAGAATGTCTTGAATAAATGGATGGGGATAGTAAAGATCTTCCTGCATCAAGAGAACGACAATATCATCACTTTTAATGAATAACTTAGTAGATTTTTTGAGAAAAGCTGACCCAGGATAGCTACTGCAGTGTCAAGTGTATATAAATATCATCACTTCTAACCTGATAGCTTTTAAAAATAAAAAAAAACATGGAATCGGGAGCAGCGGCACTCGGGCGATTGGGAAACCCTAGGGGGTCCCTCACTTGGGACCCCGGCGCCTCCGGCGAGGTTGGCTCGGCCAGCGGCGGCCCGGCTGGGGGCGGGCTGACCAAGGGAGGCACCGGCGCCGGCGGTGCTGGAGGCGGCAGAGGCGGCGCAGGATCTGAAGCAGCGCGTGCGGGCGGTGCCGGGCGGGCGGCGGCGGTGGCGGCAAGGGCAGCGTTGGTCTTGTCGGGGGGGGGGGGGGGGGTGCTGGCCTGGTCTGTTGCGGACGGGAGAAACGCGAACGTGGGCGGCTCGACGGCGGTAACCGGGGGAGGAACGACAGGGGTGGCGGACGTGCCCCTCAACGGTGCTGATCATTGGGCCCCAGACCTGACGGGAGCTCCGAATTTCCAACCTGGATCCTTGTCTGGATCTCAGGGTGGACAGATGGAGAACGGAGGATGGACGACGGTTACGAGACGTCGCGGAGATAGGAGTGTGGGCAAGGAGGATGGTGCGTTGCCCCACCTAAAGGCGCACTATACCTCTGACAGGAGAACGAACGATGGTTCGGGGACGCGGAAGACGTCACATGGCCCCGGGGCCCCCCACCGGACGGGGAATAGTGCTGGTGGGAGAACGGTTGGGTGGCGTCTCAAGGCGTCGGCGGCGGATAAAGGGAAAGGGAAAGATGTTGACTTAGGGGGCCAGGGCATAGGGTCCTCCCCACCTAGTGCTGTCCCATGGTCTCAGGGGATGTCCCTCCGCCCTGTGGAAAAGTCCTGGGCTGACATATGTAAGCCAGTTGGACCCAAATGCCTAGCCTCTATGGAGTACATGCCACCAAAGAAGGTAGGAAGTGGCTTTCGAGCCTTGTTCCATACGGAGGAGATAGCGAAGGTGACAGCTTTCTGGGAGAACACGTTGGTCCTGTACGTGCTAGGGAACAAACCCTTCTATGGACAGATCCGGACGTATGAGGCACATGTTTGGCAGCCTAAATGAAGCATGGAGATATTTGCGAGAGAGAATGACTTGTACTATGTGAAGTTTGGACTGGCGGAAGACGTCACCAGGATTATCCAAGGAGGGCCTTGGACGTTTGATGGTAGGCTGATCATTATGAAAGAGTGGACTCCGGAACTGCGGTGTGAGAAGGAAGTCCTTAATGCTATTCCTGTTTGGATCCGCTTTCCGGAGTTCCCAGACAGGTATTGGAGCATCCCCTTGCTTATGAGGCTCGTCAGCTTGGTGGGCAAACCGATCAAGGCTGATGATGCTACAGCCTTTCGGTCGAGGCTGATGTATGCTCGGATGTTCGTGGAGATCAGGGCCGGTGGAGAGCTCCCGAGCTTGTTGGAGTATGAAGTCTCATCTGAAAATATTCTAACCCAGAAAGTTGAGTATGAATGGGTACCACCTGTCTGTTCTTATTGTGCCTGTTTCGGGCACCTCGCCAGTACTTGCTCTATCGGAGGACAGAAGACGGTGACCCAACCAGAGCCAGCTGAGGTACCTGGAACATCCAGGGTGATGGAGACTGCTAGTGGGGACGAGAGAGCCGAAGGGGTCCTGCAGGAGGGGGACAGACTGATGGAGGATGCCAGTGGACCAAGTCTGACTATCTCACCTCAGACAGTACACCCCAGTGGGGCTATGGTGACTATCTCACCTCAGACGGTACACCCCAGTGGGATTATGATCACTTTCTCCGCACAGAGGAGTATGGCTACCAGAGACATATCGGCATCTGGGCGAGAGCATAGAGGAGATGGAGGTACTTCCGAGGAGAGAGTGTATAGCGAAAAGAGACATGCTGGCCCTCTACGTGACGGGCACCCCTGGAAGGAGGGCCGTTCACCTGGCTACGGTGAGCCACTTTGTGTGGACAACCCGGCTTGGGCCATGATGATCTCTCAAACGGTGAACCAACATTCCACCACTCCTGGGTTGGAGGAGGACATGGCGTTGACGGACGTGGTACCATCCCCGGGTACTGGTCCAGAAGGTATGCAGGGGACCCACCCTCTTAATAATTAATGGCGATTATTGTAGTGCCCCGTCCCGCTCAGTCAATCGGAGGAATCGAAACGCCGACGGCGTTCGGACTTAGCCTTGCAACGGCTACTCGGAGACATCGCTCGGTCGAGGCGACCGCTCGCTCAGGTGGGGTAGTTTCGGTGAACTTGCCTCATCTTAGCCTTCACATAATAAATCGCATGTTTTCAACTTGCACAAGTAGGCTTGATAATAAAATAGACGAATCCATATAACTAAAGGGAATAATCCCGACGAGTCAAATTAAGTTAGAACATGGAAAACGTCCTACGGTCGGCTTAGAGTTGGTGCACGACGTGCTTTGAAAATGACACTCGATCCTTCGTCCCGTGGCTTGGAAGAAGAAAAGTTGGTTGAGTAGGCAAAGTTATGAACGTAGCCTAAGTCGTAGGCGTCGCCGCGTAAATGCTCGATAAAGCATGCACGTTTCCCTGATGCAAGGCTTGGCACAGCCGTTGCTCGTCCCTTGAGTTAAGTCGTAGGCTTGGTGAAGTTAGGCAAGGTGAATGGTGGTCGACCTAAGTCATCCCAAGTACGGTCCTACGAGTTATACGGCAGGGTATGACAACTTAGTCTTACGGTTTCAAGCCCGTCATATAAAGTAAGTCTTGGGCGGTGGCATCGCGTAGAGTTCAAGTTGGTTTAAGGTACGATGTCACGGACTTAGTGTTTTCAGGCACGGGCCACGGTTGATTCATTGAGTTTGGAAAGTGTTGTGAATATTTGTTCTTGAGTTGAGTAAAATGATAGGGCAAGAAAGAAGAATGCTCGCGACTACGGGTCGTCGAGGCAAGATCTCAGAGGTGAGATGTATTGAACTTGGCCATGAAAGAGATGATAACACTATAGGTGAAATGACTGTGTGAGACGTCAGTTGAGTCGAGTCATGCATGGTCATGGACAACTTGTCGACAAGGTAGAGTTTCCTCGAACGGTAGCCCGACGGAAGGGGACCGGTTCTTGAGAAGCAGCATTAGCACGTGCTGGATGACCGCACAAGTTAGCGCAGAGGCTTGCCAGCGGGGCTAGCTACCCACGTTGGCAAGGGCGGCCGCCTAACAAGCTAAAGGAGTCCAGGATGGCTCTGGGAGTCAGTGACCAAATCATATAGATGAGTCGGCATTGCGGCAATCCGCGTGTGTGCCTTTGGATTGAGTTGAGTTGTTGAATGTGTGTACAGTTGGAATACAATATTTGGTCCTAAGATGTGGCATCAACATAGGCGACGTGCTTCGGCACGAGATGTGGCGTCGAGTCTAATGTTGTCAGCATATAAGTTGCATAGTTTGGATGTGAGTTGTCCTGAGTCTAAGTCAGGAAAGGCCGCAAGGCAAAGTTGGTCGAGTGACAACCCACAAGTCTTGATTGGGTCAGTTGATGATTTGGTAGCAAAGGGCCGTGAGGCGGCGATATGGTTGAGTCGCACGTAGTTGCGAGGCACGGCACAAAGGATTATAGCACGGTCACACGGGAATGGAGCCTCATCGCGTAGTTGCGTCTCTGATTTGGCCGAAAGGCAAGCACGACTTGATAGGTTAACGTTGTTTGAGTCGACATTGTTGTTGCAAGCACGGGATGGTCTAAAGATACAAATAGGCAAGGCGTCAGTCATAAAACTGATCCTAAGACAAGAGTATAAAGACAATACAAAAGGGGACTATGTTGCACAAAGTAAAGTAAACGTGTTGGTTTTGTATAGGTGGGCGAGGAGCTCATTCCACCAGTACAGTTGAGTACTGACACCCACATAGTTTACATATGCAGGCACAGGTAGAAGCTCGTGGCACGGAGCTCGCTTGGATGCGTTGAGGCACGGAGTTCCTTGGCGATTCGAAGCGCGCGGCCGCATGGAGT
This sequence comes from Iris pallida, assembly GCA_029216955.1. Classification (NCBI taxonomy): domain Eukaryota; kingdom Viridiplantae; phylum Streptophyta; class Magnoliopsida; order Asparagales; family Iridaceae; genus Iris; species Iris pallida. Next base: position 5,498,372 of record JANAVB010030420.1, on the reverse strand, counting down.
AAAGACTTATACGGAACATAATGTATGGACATCGCCTTCCGAAGCTTTCGCTGGATCGACAAATGTATTGAGAGATGAGAGAGAGAGCTGAGTGACTTGTAATGTGAGCTTGAGTGAGCATGAGAGACTTGTAAATCTTGGCCTTGCGCCCCCAATGTAACCGTTGTTTCAATATCAATAAAGAGCTTCTTTGTATAACTTGTGTTTTGTTCTAAACTCCGCTGCTATTATTCAATGTCTCTGCTTGGGACTTTTGTGCGACGACCTCGTCGCAGCCGATGAAATCGGCCGTTATGGAACCCGCCTTGCACGAGCGCAATCTAGGCTCGTGCGGCATCACGCCTTAGCGAGGACGATCGCTCCTACGGGAGCGGGGCGTGACATAATGGTATCAGAGCACGGCTTTACGTCCTTGGACTATCGATTGAATTCCTTAACTCGTTGTTTCTGCAAACTCTGTTGTTTTCGCAAGTCGATATCGTTAGTGCGCTGTCTCTCAATTGTCCCACGGGATGTCCATACAATAAGTCTAAATAATTTGCAAAACGTAGGAGAACAGTTTTTGACAAGAAATAAAAGATGGTTTGCGTAAGCACGGTTGGCTAAGTCGGGCTGGACATGTACACCAAAGTTGCGTCGACCTTAGAAAAGTCGAGTGCGGGAATTGAATAGTGTCGAGCAAGAATGAGTTGAACTCGATTGAGTAAAGTGAGTCGACTATCGATAGGGGTGCTATCGAGCGACGATAACGTCGATACGATATAGATGAGCGTGCTTGGAATTTGAGGAATGGTTCGAACAGAAAATTTGAGGAAGTCGATTTTGATTCGAATGATAAGTTGAGGATTTGTTGAATGACTTCATCCCTGAGTGGTGTATGCGATAGCCTCAGGGGTGTCGATCGATTGATAAAGGAATGATGCGAATTGAGGAAATACGTTGGTCGATGACTTAAGATAAACGGATGAACGATACGTGAATTTGGTTTGAGGAAAATCGATGTTGTGAATGATTCGAGGGATAATGATCGAACTTGAATTTGAATGTCGAGGAGATTATCCAGTCGGACGATAGCATCATTCGCACGATTCAGAACTTGTTGCAAAGGAAGATCGTCAGGTTACGCATATCGTTGATGGTATTGATGCGTATCAAAGATCGATATGCGATAACTCGGAGGCATTCTGACTCGGCGAACGATGATCGTGCAAGTGTTATTGTTCGGTTGGATGCTGTACTTAGAATTTTGATTTAAGGGAATGTTGGATGAAAATGATCGTGTCTTGATGTTTACGTTGATAGCCATAACGTCGACGATCTTGTCTTGTGCAAGCGCAACTCTAGCCTCGCACATGCGTTGCGTCGGATTTGGGGCAATCGTTCCGCGTGAGCGCTGACATGGTGATTCATGTCGCAGGAATGATCGAACTCAGAAAATCAGGACACGGCAACTTTGATTGTCTCGACTTGTTGGCTTGATGCGAAGGTGAACTCGAGGATTTGTAAGTCTTGCGATTGATGAATGAATGAGGCTTGAGGATTGAGTAGGTCCAATCCATACATCGAGAATGAATTAGTCTAGACACAAAACAAGAGTTACGTCCCGATGAGGATAATTATCCCGCGGGAGCGTGCATGGTGATTCATGCCCACCGTGGATAATCTGACTCGCGTGAGATCGGGGCGCAATATATTGTTAAGTCAGACGACCTAGTGATCGATTGCGTGAATTGGAATAGGTGACTTAAGGAGTATGGAATGTAAGAATGACTCGGACCCCGTGCGACGAATGTTTGGATGTGTGTAGGGAATCGATGCTCGATGTTTAGAAATCGGAGTGATGCGGGCTTTGGTAGAAAATCCCGTACTATCAATTTGGTTTGACCTTAGGATGGGGTCAGTGTTGATATTGTTGTTTGGGAACTATGATTCCAATACTGACGGAAAAACATAGCCTAGCGGTTAGGCAGACGTTCCGGTGCGGAGCGATAGGAATGGTGAAGGCACCACTCATGAGGCTCGGTTGACATGCATGTATATCAAGGACGCTTGAATGCGTGCATGATCCGACTCGAGTGGTGATGGCGGGATTCGCTATCACGAGTCTTGGTTGAAATACATGTATTTTAGGGACGCCTAAGATATGTGCACGATCCATACTAAGTGATACGTTGAATTCAAGTGAGGCTTGAGGAACAGGAAAGTGTAGAGGATTTTGAGATCGTAAGTTTTGAAGAAAGGATTGAGGGTAGCACGAGCGCGGCTCGGTATTTGAGAAATGCATAGGCGTAGTGTGTGCGAGAGTTCGTGAATGTTGAGTAAAGTGATAAGTCGATAAGTGTACTCAGTTAGTTTCGAGGACGAAACTTTTTCTGAGTGGTGTATGATGTAGTGCCCCGTCCCGCTCAGTCAATCGGAGGAATCGAAACGCCGACGGCGTTCGGACTTAGCATTGCAACGGCTACTCGGAGACATCGCTCGGTCGAGGCGACCGCTCGCTCAGGTGGGGTAGTTTCGGTGAACTTGCCTCATCTTAGCCTTCACATAATAAATCGCATGTTTTCAACTTGCACAAGTAGGCTTGATAATAAAATAGACGAATCCATATAACTAAAGGGAATAATCCCGACGAGTCAAATTGAGTTAGAACATGGAAAACGTCCCACGGTCGGCTTAGAGTTGGTGTACGACGTGTTTTGAAAATGACACTCGATCCTTCGTCCCGTGGCTTGGGAGAAGGAAAGTTGGTTGAGTAGGCAAAGTTATGAATGTAGCCTAAGTCGTAGGCGTCGCCGCGTAAATGCTCGATAAAGCATGCACGCTTCCCTGATGCAAGGCTTGGCACAGCCGTTGCTCGTCCCTTGAGTTAAGTTGTAGGCTTGGTGAAGTTAGGCAAAGTGAATGGTGGTCGACCTAAGTCATCCCAAGCACGGTCCTACGAGTTCTACGGCTGGGTATGACAACTTAGTCTTACGGTTTCAAGCCCGTCATATAAAGTAAGTCTTGGGCGGTGGCATCGCGTAGAGTTCAAGTTGGTTTAAGGCACGATGTCACGGACTTAGTGTTTTCAGGCACGGGCCATGGTTGATTCATTGAGTTTGGAAAGTGTTGTGAATATTTGTTCTTGAGTTGAGTAAAATGATAGGGCAAGAAAGAAGAATGCTCGCGACTACGGGTCGTCGAGGCAAGATCTCAGAGGTGAGACGTATTGAACTTGGCCCTGAAAGAGATGATAACACTATAGGTGGAATGACTGTATGAGACGTCAGTTGAGTCGAGTCTTGCATGGTCATGGACAACTTGTCGACAAGTTAGAGTTTCCTCGAACGGTAGCCCGACGGAAGGGGACCGGTTCTTGAGAAGCAGCATTAGCACGTGCTGGATGACCGCACAAGTTAGCGCAGAGGCTTGCCAGCGGGGCTAGCTACCCACGCTGGCAAGGGCGGCCGCCTAACAAGCTAAAGGAGTCCAGGATGGCTCTGGGAGTCAGTGACCAAATCATATAGATGAGTCGGCATTGCGGCAATCTGCGTGTGTGCCTTTGGATTGAGTTGAGTTGTTGAATGTGTGTACAGTTGGAATACAATGTTTGGTCCTAAGATGTGGCATCAACATAGGCGACGTGCTTCGGCACGAGATGTGGCGTCGAGTCTAATGTTGTCAGCATATAAGTTGCATAGTTTGGATGTGAGTTGTCCTGAGTCTAAGTCAGGAAAGGCCGCAAGGCAAAGTTGGTCGAGTGACACTTAACCCACAAGTCTTGATTGGGTCAGTTGATGATTTGGTAGCAAAGGGCCGCGAGGCGGCGATATGGTTGAGTCGCACGTAGTTGCGAGGCACGACACAAAGGATTGTAGCACGGTCACACGGGAATGGAGCCTCATCGCGTAGTTGCGTCTCTGATTTGGCCGAAAGGCAAGCACGACTTGATAGGTTAACGTTGTTCGAGTCGACATTGTTGTTGCAAGCACGGGATGGTCTAAAGACACAAATAGGCAAGGCGTCGGTCATAAAACTGATCCTAAGACAAGAGTAGAAAGACAATACAAAAGGGGACTATGTTGCACAAAGTAAAGTAAACGTGTTGGTTTTGTATGGGTGGGCGAGGAGCTCATTCCACCAGTACAGTTGAGTACTGACACCCACATAGTTTACATATGCAGGCACAGGTAGAAGCTCGTGGCACGGAGCTCGCTTGGATGCGTCGAGGCACGGAGTTCCTTGGCGATTCGAAGCGCGCGGCCGCATGGAGTAAAGACTTATACGGAACATAATGTATGGACATCGCCTTCCGAAGCTTTCGCTGGATCGACAAATGTATTGAGAGATGAGAGAGAGAGCTGAGTGACTTGTAATGTGAGCTTGAGTGAGCATGAGAGACTTGTAAATCTTGGCCTTGCGCTCCCAATGTAACCGTTGTTTCAATATCAATAAAGAGCTTCTTTGTATAACTTGTGTTTTGTTCTAAATTCCGCTGCTATTATTCAATGTCTCTGCTTGGGACTTCTGTGCGACGACCTCGTCGCAGCCGCTGAAATCGGCCGTTATGGAACCCGCCTTGCACGAGCGCAATCTAGGCTCGTGCGGCATCACGCCTTAGCGAGGACGATCGCTCCTACGGGAGCGGGACGTGACAGTTATCGCCTGGAACGTAAGGGGTGCATGCTCCTTAGGGAGATAAAGAGAGATTTGTGCGGTCCTACGCAGAGAGAAGTGCGACATCTCTGTATTGCTGAAGACTAAGATTAAAGAAGAGAAGACACTATCCCGACGGACTTCCTCCCATTGGGTCCAACTTCACAATCCGGCGCTGTGTGACATGGCCCGGATCTGGGTCAGATGGATTAGCAACAGCTGGGACGGGGATGTGGTCCTGATGTCGGAGCAGCTGATAGCCATCTCCCTCTCTAATAAAGGTGGTTTCAGGTTCTTGCTAGGGACGGTCTATGGCCACAATGACAGGCGGCGTCGGGAGGACCTTTGGCGGGATATAGCCAAAGTGGCTGCTACTGCTGACTCATTGCATCTTCCGCTGCTCTTGATGGGTGATTTCAACGCTCTCCTTCACAGAAGGGAGAAGGTGGGAGGAAGACATGTCTCAGATCAGATCATGTATAATTTCCATAGGTGTCTTCTTCAGTCGGGACTACAGGGATTGTAGCGAACTTGTCACACCTGGACTTAGCATAACAAAGCTGTCATCAACAGAGTTGCTTGTCAGCTGGACAGAGCTTTGAAAAATGGGGAGTGGTTCTGTCGCTTCCCAAAATCTGTGGCAGAGGACCTGGCTGCTGGGACAAGCAATCATTCCCCTATCAGGGTCGATTTCACAGAGCAGCCTACCTGGAAGTCGCGGCCTTTCCGGTACAACAACATCTGGTTTTTTTCTGAAGGGCACTCTGAGGCTGTTGGAGAGGGTCTTCTTAGCTAGCAGGGGGGCATGGCACAGTACCGCATGGTCCACATCCTCAAGCGCACAAAAAAGGCTATTCGGAATTGGATGAAGAGAATGTCTAAGCCTTCCATGGAAGATAAGGAGGCAGAACTCAGGGTCATCCAGAATTCCATGCAATCCGATATGATGAATGGGCCCCTAGCGGCTAGAGAGAAGGAACTGATTCGGAAAGTCAACATACTCCGGTTGCAGAAGAAGATTAGTACGGCCCAATGCGCTAAATGCTCCTGGCTCAAGGAAGGCGACTGCTACTCCAAGTTCTTCTATGATGTTATCCGGACCAGACAACACATGAACAGTCTCTTCCACCTGATTAATGGTGAGGGCAAACTGGTAGGAGAGCCGTCAGAGATCCAAGGGGAGGCTATTAGGTACTACACTGAGTTATATTTTCAGACTGACTATCTCTCTGTGTTTCTGAATATCACTTCAAAGAAGCTGGTGACGCCCTATGGGAATAGCCAGTTACTCACGCCGATATCTTTGGAGGAGGTGGAGGCTATCATCATGAAAGCGGACCCCAACAAGGTCCTGGGGCCAGATGGATTTAGCAGTGGATTCTACAAACGCCACTGGGATACCTTGAAGGTTCCGGTGCTTGAGGCGGTCCAGGAGTTCTTTTCGGAGGGAAAGTTACTGAAGGAGCTGAACCACACTTTCCTGACTCTGGTGCCTAAGAAAGGAGCGACCTCGCTGGCGGACTTTCGGTCTATAGCGTGCTGTAATTATCTCTACAAAATAATTACGCACCTTATGTGCTGGCGCATGGAGGGGGTTATGCAGGACTTGGTCTCTCCGAACCCGACGGCTTTCATCAAGGGGAGATCGATTACAGAGCAGTCTTCCGGTGCATGAGATGGTGAGGGGCTTCAACAAACCAGGAGGGGAGAAGGCGTGCGTGAAACTTGATTTGAGGAAGGCCTATGACATGGTCAATAGGGACTTCATGTGCCACCTGATGTTAGCCATAGGATTCGATGAGTGGTGGGTAGCAAGGATTAGAGAGTGCATCTCGACTCCTACCTTCTATGTCCTCATCCAGGGTACTCTGTATGGGTTCTTCCACAGCAATAGAGGACTCCGACAAGGCGACCCTCTGTCACATTACCTGTTCACACTCGTCATGGAGTACTTCACTTGTCTGATGGATATGGCGGTGCACAGTGGGAAGCTGGTCCCGTTGTTCAAGAGGATCGAACCCCCGTTCACTCACCTCATCTATGCTGATGATCTTCTGGTCTTCCTCAAGCCCTCTATGGAAGGAATGGCCACGATCTCTGGGATTATGGAAGAAATGGATACTCTCTGGGCTGCAACTGAATCGCGAGAAGAGCCGTGTCTACTTCAGCTCCCTCTGCTCACTGAAGGAGGAACGTACGGAAGCTCTGGGCGTTGATAGAGGCAACCTCCCGGTGAAATATCTAGGGGTGCCTCTGACAGTCAATTATGCAAGGGATCTAGACTGTCACAGTCTGGTGGAGTATGCCCAGAGGACGGTCGAAGGGTAGCAGGCTGTCGACCTGTCGTTTGGTGGACGCATTGAGCTAGTCAGATCGGTCATCTCAGCACTGGCACTTTTTTGGCTCCAGTCTATTCTAGTCCCTGTCGTCACCATCCGAAAAGTGGAGAGCATTTGCGCCAACTTCATCTGGAGAGGGGGCATGCATGCGATCTCTTGGGAGCAGCTCTGTCACCCTCGGGATGAGGGAGGGGTGGGACTTAGACCCCTGTTGTCTGTCAGGGAGGCCTCTGGTCTGAAGCTTGCATGGAGGTTCATCAAAGGTGGGTCGTTATGGGCTGATTGGATGTCCAGTCCGTATGTGAGGGGGGGGGGGGGCAACTTCTGGACATGCTCCCTCAAAAACAACCACTCTGTCACTTTCAAGTATATTCTGCGACAGAGCTGTACTCAAATCTTCCATCCGGAGGACTATGAGCGATGGAGCGGGGCCGACCTCTGGCACGATCCATGGTTAGAGCGTCAATCTCTGATCGATATACTGGAGGACCAGACACACATGGAGGCTGGCAGGAGGTTGACTTGTCAACATATCATTAGAAATGGAGTGTGGAGACCAGAGGTGTACCGCCATACTTCGGAGCTTGCAGAGGCTATCCGCACGGTGGATGTTGATCCGAGTCAGCCAGCAGACGGTTGGACCTGGGATCCGTCGGGAGCTACGGGAGGTATCGGAGAGTTTCGGTTCGTTAGCTGCTACAACCTTGTGCATCATACTTATCCTACTAGTGCGGACTATGACTTCATCTGGTACAAGGGAATGGCCCGCAAGATGCAGTTGTGCGTCTACAGGTTGCTGCTTGGTCGTCTGCTGACAAGGGACATACTCATCTCCTTTGGAATCCAAGTCCCAAACCCGAAGTGTACATTGTGTGAAGTGGAAGATGAGTCTATGAGACACTTGTTCTTTGAGTGCGGAGTGTCCTGGTATATATGGACTGAGCAGTGCCACAGAGCGCTGGGAGGATGTGATACAGGGAGAGAGATCGGAGACATCATTACCGGGATACGAGGCCAAAGAGGAAGGGGGCAGACATGGTTCAAGACTGTCAGATTACGGCTTGCAGCCTCCGTCTGGCATGTTTGGAGGGAATAGAATCGTCGTATTTTTGAGGGGCTAACCACCCCTGCTATAGACATTCTACATAATATAGAATTTGATGTAAATGCCATGGCACCCTAATTGGGTGTGGGATTACCCATGATTGTAACATGTATAATTTGATTTTGGAATAAAATTTACCCTTTTTCCAATATATATATATATATATATATATATATATATATATATATATATATATATATAAGTAAACAATATAAAGCCTGCATCTTTAAGATCCCACAACCACAGTTAATGCTTGAAGATTTTTAAAAAGATGCAAGCGGGCTCTGCTAGGGTTTGCGCTTCGACGGCGATGGCAACCCCCCCCCCCCCCCCCCCCCCCCCCGCCCCCCAGACCCTCTCGAGGGAGGGATCCGGAGGAAAGGTGGGAAGGGGGGAGGCGGGCGGCTCTTAGCGTCGGGCGTCAGAGGCGGGGCGACCCCCCCAGGCGGAGGGGGGGGGGGGGTCGGGCGACATGGGGAGGGGGGGGGGGGCGAACCCTCCAGGAGTCGGCGGGAACAAGGCGACCCCCCCAGGCGGTGGGGGGGGGTCGGGCGAATCCGGCAGGGGGGGTCGACCAACTCCGGCAGCATGGTGACCCCCCCAGGCGGAGGGGGGGGGGTCGGACGACAGAGTCAGGGGGGGTCTGGACCCCCCGGGTGGGGGGGGGGGAAGCTCCACGGCGGGAGGAGGTCGGCTGGACCCTTCGGGACCCCCACGGTCGGGGGTTCAGGAGCGGGTGGAGCTACGGCACCGACTTTTGAATTCGGGTCGGGATCTACACCGGGGGCGGACGGATCGGGAGAGGCAGGCTAGCAGACGGTGGTGAGACGACGGGCTGGAGGGCGACGAGGGGTTCAGAACCAAGGGAATTCTGGGAGCCGTCCCCCTAGAGGCACAGTCGATCCTCATCGCCGAGGGGATAATATGGTTCGAACAGTGTTTGGGTGGCGGCCAAAGGCGACGGCGGCTGAGAAGGGAAAGGGTGTTGCTATTGATACTGTTAGGCAGGGCCCGGCAGCTGCGAAACCTCCAACCTGGACCCCCTCTGGGGAGCAGAGGCCTCGGTCATGGAAGGAGGTTTGCACTCCAGTGGAGTCGAATAGCCCGACGTCAATGGAATATGTTACCCCAATGGCGGTTGGAGGAGGACTTAGGGCTTACTTCCCTGCAGAGGAAATAGCGAAGGTCTCTGATTTCTGGAAGAACACCCTGGTGCTCTATGTACTAGGGAACAAGCCGTTCTATGGCCAAATCAGGGGTTATGCGGAGAGAGTCTGGAGGCCCAAAGGCAGCATGGAATTCTTCTCCCGGGAGAATGGATTCTACTATGTCAAGTTTGGGCTGGCGGATGTGACCAGGATTGTGCAGGAGGGGCCATGGTCGTTCGATGGGAGACTTATCATATTGAAGGAATGGACACCGGAGCTGAGATGCGAGAAGGAAGTGTTGAATGCCATTCCCGTCTGGATCCACTTCCCAGAGTTCCCAGTACAATACTGGAGCATCCCCCTCCTCATGAGACTCGCCAGCCTCGTGGGAAAGCCGATCAAGGCAGACGAGGCCACTGCTTTCCGCTCCAGAATAATGTACGCTAGAGTCTTTGTGGAGATAAAGGCAGGCTCGGAGCTCCCGAGCATGCTTGAGTATCAGGTACCATCTGGAGAGGTTCTGACGCAGGCTGTGGAGTATGATTGGGTCCCACCCATGTGTTCCCATTGCGAGTGTTTTGGGCACATTACCAGTGCGTGCAACTACAAGGGGAAGGAGGCGGCCAGGCCACAGGCGGCCCAGACGGAGACACCTCGGACGGAGACGGTCCAGACGGAGGCACCTGAGAAGGAGGCGGCTCCTAGCCACCTGCCTGAGGAGACGGCGCCAGACAGACATATGGAGGAAGACACAGTTATGGAGGTTGATAGGAGATTGGAGACAGGATCGCCACAGAGGCAGGAGAGCATGCAGGGTGCGCTGGTTCCGTTCAGGCCGCGGAGGACTATGGTGACCAGGGATATGAGTGCGGCGGATTGTGGTCAGATGGGGGTAGAGACATCCCAGGCACTTCTGGTTTACAGCAGCAGGAAGCGACATGCTCCGGCCACATTGGAGGATATTCCCCAGGCGAGGGATATGGATGACCAGACCGACCCCAATCCTGACTGGACTCTTACTCTTAGCAGGATTCAGGCGCATCTTGCCCCTTCCTCCATGGTCGATGCAGTCCTTGAGCAGGCGGATGAGACACTTCCCTCGAGTGTCGATCCAGATGAGTTTCAGGGGGACCCACCATCTTTTATTTAGATGTCGGTCCTAGCATGGAACATTAGGGGGGGTGTTCCATTGGCCGATGGAGGGAGATTAGAGGGGTGTTGAGGAGAGAGTCTTGTGACATTGCTGTTCTGCTGGAGACGAAGATGCGAGGGGCCGATATGCTCTCACGTCGGACACCGGCAGGCTGGGATCATATTCACAACCTAGATCTTTGCGGTATAGCACGGATCTGGGTTAGGTGGCACACAGGTAGCTGGACGGGGGTGCAGATTCACAAGTCAGAGCAACTCATGGGTGTTTCTTTCGAGAATAAAGGTGGGTTCCGATTCATCCTGGGTGCTGTATATGGACACAATGACCGGAAACTCCGGGAGGCTCTGTGGGAGGACATTGTGCTTATGGGTCGTATGGCGGACAACATGCATCTTCCCCTACTCATCATGGGGGACTTCAATGCTATGTTGCTCCGTCAAGAAAAGGTGGGAGGCCGGCCTGTCCCGGACTCGATTTTATACGACTTCCAGAGGTGTCTTCTTATGTCAGGTTTGCGGGGGCTGGAGCGAGCTGGACATATTTGGACCTGGCACAACAAGGCTACCCATAATCGTATAGCTTGTCAGTTGGATCGGGCCTTGGGCAATAGTGAGTGGTTCAGGTGTTTTCCGAACTCGGTGGCGGAAGGTCTAGCGGCGGGTACTAGCGACCATTCTCCTATTCGGGTAGGCCTCTGTGAGAGACCCACTTGGAGGGCGAGGCCGTTTCGGTACAACAACAGCTGGTATTTATCGCCAGGTTATGAGGAGGTGGTTATGCGAGAGATGAAGCACTTCCGGGAAGGCACGGCCCAGTTCCGCATGGTTCACAAGCTCAAGCAGGTCAAGCGGGTCATCAGAGGGTGGGTGAAGACGAGACCGCAGACTTCTCTGGCGGATAAGGAAGCCGAGCTCTGGGACACTCAGGTGGCCCTTCAAACTGACATTCTGAACGGGGAGCTGGCGGCAAAGGAGAAAACCCTGATTGAGGAGGTTAGCATCATGAGACTGCATGAGGAGATCAGTGCGGCACAGAGGGCTAAATGCACCTGGCTCAAAGATGGGGACCGTTGCTCCAAATTCTTTTATGATGTGATCCGCACCCGTCAGCATCGGAACAGCATTCCCAGACTTCTGAATGCTGAGGGTCGTCTTGTAGGAGACCCGGTGGAGATTCAGGAGGAGGCCGTCAGATTCTACACTGACTTATATCAGCAGACGGACTACTCTAGCACGTTTCCGGCTCTGGTCACGAAGAGACTGGTGTCCCGACATGGGAACAGTCTGCTTTTGGCACCGGTAAGGATGGAGGAGGTGGAAGACATTGTGATGAAGGCTAACCCCAACAAAGCTCCGGGGCCTGATGGCTTCTCTTCAGGGTTCTTTAAGCGATACTGGGGTATGCTTAAGGCACCTGTTCTGGCAGCGGTTCAGGAGTTCTTTGTGGAGGGCCGGCTCCTGAAGGAGATGAACCATACATTCTTGACGCTAGTCCCCAAGAAGGAAGGAGCGACCTCACTTGCAGATTTTCGACCCATTGCTTGTTGTAATTTTCTTTACAAGATTATCACTCATCTTATGTGCAGGCGTATGGAGGGGATTATGCAGGGATTGGTATCCCAGAATCAAGCAGCGTTCATCAAGGGCCGGTCGATAGCGGAGCACAGCCTGCTAGCTCATGAGATGGTGAGGGAGTTCAGCAAGCCTGGTGGGATGAAGGCTTGTGTGAAGCTAGATCTCCGGAAAGCGTATGATACGTTCAACAGGGACTTCCTGTGTCACTTGATGCTTGCCATGGGCTTCGACGAGAGGTGGGTTGCGATGGTGAGGGAGTGCATCTGCTCTCCTACTTTCTTTGTCCTCATCCAGGGCACGCCGCATGGCTACTTCAGTAGCAACAGGGGGTTGAGGCAGGGTGACCCCCTCTCCCCGTATCTATTTACCTTGGTGATGGAGTACTTTACCTGCATGATGGATATGGCAGTGCATAGCAAGAGGATTGTTCCCCTTTTCCGGTTGGTGAGACCAGTTGTATCCCACTTGATCTATGCTGACGACTTATTGGTGCTTCTCCAGCCTACCATGCGGGGAATGAGCGCGCTCTCTGATATTATGGAGGAGTTTGGGCGGCTATCTGGGCTCCAGTTAAATAGGGAGAAGAGCAGAGTCTACTTTAGCTTACGATGCACACAGCAGGAGGAAAGAGCCTACGCCTTAGGAGTGGACAGAGGCGAGCTCCCAGTGAAATACCTGGGGGTCCCGCTGACGGTCAACTATGCCAGAGAGCAGGATTGTTACAGCTTGGTGGACTTTGCTCAGAGGAGGGTGGAAGGCTGGCAAGCTGCTGGTCTATCTTTCGGAGGCCGGATAGAGTTGGTGCGTTCGGTTATTGCAGGCATCACGATGTTCTGGTTCCAGTCTATCCAGATCCCTTCGGCTACTATTCGTAAAGTGGAGGCCATTTGTGCTGACTTCATCTGAAGGGGAGGGATGCATGCGATATCCTGGGACCAGTTATGTCGGCCACGGGAGGAAGGAGGGGTGGGGTTGAGGCCTCTTCATACAGTCAGGAAGGCAGCTTGTGTGAAGATGGCCTGGAGATTCGTCAAGGGGGGATCGCTCTGGGCAGATTGGATGGCGAGCAGATACCTGAGGAGGACCAACTTCTGGGCTTGCAGGATAGATAACAATTTTTCAGTCACGTTTAAGGCCATCCTGAGGTGTAGACCGGTGCTCCAGACCGCTGTCTGCAGGCACATGAAGGATGGGACGACTACAGACCTCTGGCTGGACCCTTGGTTGGGTTCCAGATCCTTGCTTGAGCTTCTGGGGGGACAGCTGGACAGAGAAGCGGGCAGGGGGCTCACCTGCAGTCGGATCATCAGAGGTGGAGTATGGAGGCCAGAGGGATATACTTATACAGCTCAGCTAGCTGAGGAGATTCGCCTTATTACTATCGACGCTAGCCAGGCTGAGGATACATGGAGCTGGGCAGGCCCAGGTGCGGGGGGCGGGTCAGGTCATTTCTGCTTTCGTAGCTGCTACGATCTGGTTCGGACCCACCACGACCAGGCTGAGGAGGTGGACTTCATCTGGGGCAAGGGAGTAGCTCGAAAAATGTAACTTTGTGCATATCGCCTTCTCCGGGGTAGACTGATGACGAGAGACAGACTCCTCCGGTTTGGGATGCAGATTCCGGATGCCAAATGTGTGCTATGCAATGAGGAAGATGAATCTATGGGGTATCTCTTCTTTGGTTGCCCGGTGACTTGGCACATTTAGACTGAGCAGTGTGCACAGCTGAGAGGAGGAGTTGGGATAGATCGAGACATCCGGAGCATCCTCAGCTGGATCCGAGATCACAGTGGCCGGGATCCGGGGTGAGCTAGAAGAGCCAGAGTTCGTCTTGCTGCGTCTGTTTGGCACATCTGGAAGGAGCGGAACAGACGTATCTTTGAGGGCTTGACTACCCCCCTTTAGAAATTCTACATAATATAGAATTCGATGTATCTGTAATGGCCCAATAATAGTAGTTTTGGGGCATGGATAGTTGTGGTGTTGTACTTTAATACCTTTTTCCGCTATATGCGAGGAATAAATTCACCCTTATTCCATATATATATATATATATATATATATATATATATATATATATATACCTTGCAGACCATGTCCTACCTACGAAGTCCTTAAATACTCATATAGGACTCAACAAATCAATCTCTACTACCTCACGTACATATATATACAGATATATTTATTGACTCGTGAACTCGTCTGAACCAGAAGATTGGCTAACTGGACTGCCCACTGTTTCTTCAATCTGTTATTACTCTGTATCGTTTCTTTCTCAGTACTTTGGATGAGTTGGATCCATTTTGGATCATCTCGAGCCTACATCGCATCATGTTCTTTGTCTTGCTCAAACCCTTCCTCTACTCCTTCCATCTCTTTCAATCCATCTGCTCATCCCCTGCCCTTTCCAGAGAATGGGGATGGAGTTGTTGGGTCACCTCTGCCTCCTCCAATACCAGCCTCATTGGATCAGCCTTGGGAACAGAATGAGGAACCCTCCCAGCTTCATTGGTTGGCGAGGTCCTCTGAATTGCACTCCATGTGCCAAGCTCTCTTGATGTACACATATATACACATATTTATTGACTCGTGAACTCGTCTGAACCAGAAGATTGGCTAACTGGACTGCCCACTGTTTCTTCAATCTGTTATTCCTCTGTGTCGTTTCTTTTTCAGCACTTTGGATGAGTTGGATCCATTTTGGATCATCTCGAGCCAACAGAGCATCATGTTCTTTGTCTTGCTCAAACCCTTCCTCTACTCCTTCCATCTCTTTCAATCCTTCTATCTGTCACGTTCCGCTCCCGTAGAAGCGATCGTCCTCGCTAAGGCGTGATGCCGCGTGAGCCTAGATTGCGCTCAAGCAAGACGGGTTCCATAACGGCCGATTACAGGCTAAGCGACGTGGTCGTCGCACAGAAGTCCCAAGCGGAACATTGATACAGCAGCGAAAATTTGAAGCAAAACACAAGTCATGCAAAATACTCTTTTATTGATATCGAAACAAAGATTACAATGTGGCGCAAGGCCAAGATTACAATCACTCAAGCTGACTCTTCTCACATTACAAGTCACTATGCTCTCTCTCATCTCTCAATACAATTTGAGTAGGCCAGCGGAAGCTTTAGATAGGCGATGTCCATACATTATGTCCTGTATAGGTCCAGACTCCACGCGGCCGCACGCCTCGAATCGTCAAGGAACTCCGTGCCTCGACGCATCCAAGCGAGCTCCGCGCCACGAGCTTCTACCTGTGCCTGCACATGAAAACTGTGTGGGTGTCAGTACTCAACTGTACTGGTGTAATGAGCTCCTCGCCCACCCATACAAAACTAACACGTTCATTTACTTTGTGCAACATAATCTCTTTACGATTGTCTTTCTACTCTTGCCTTAGGATCAGTTTTAGGACATAGACTCTCGACCTATTTTGTGTCTCTAGATCATCCCGTGCCTTGCAACTAGCAAATTACTGATACTTTGCCTCTAGACCCTTCTCGTGTCAACGACGTCAACTTATCAAGTCGTGCTTGCCTTTCGGCCCATACTCAGAGACGTAACTACACGATAGTACCCAATTTTCATGTGACCGTGCTACAAATCCATATTGAGGCCGTGCCTACCATATTGCCGCCTCGCCGCTCTCGTCGCTTTTAATCACCAACCGACTCAACCAAGACTTGTGAACTCAACCAACTTTGCCTTGCGGCGCTTCCTGACTTAAACTCGAACGACTCAAACCCAATTTATGCAGCTCTATCCAACATCTTAAGACTCGGCGCCACATCTCGTGCCGAAGCACGGTGTCTGCGTTGCAGCCAAATCTTAGGCCCAAACATTGTCTACTGATCGTGTACATGTTCAACTCAACTCAATCCAAAGGCACACACGCGGATTGCCGTCCATACCGACTCATCTATATGAAAGGTCACTAGCACCACAAGCTATCCTGGACTCTATAGCTTTTGTTAGACGGGCGTCCCTTTCAGCGCAAGTAGCGAGCCCCGCTGCAAGTCCCCACCTAACCCGTGCTATCATCCAGCACAGCTATTTACATGTTTCCTTCGAATCGGTCCCTTGGCCGTCGGGTTGCCGTTCGAGAAAACATTTTCCTTGTCGACAAGTTGTCCAATGACCATGCAAGACTCGACTCGAACTGACGTCTCACACAGTCATTGTTCTTCTAATGTTACCATCTCTCTCAGGGCCAAGTTTAATACTTCTCACATCTGAGACCGCCTCGACGACCCATGGTCGCAAGCATTCTTCCTTCTTGTCCTATCATTTCATTCGACTCAGGAACGACTATTTGAAAGCCCTCCTTCCAACTCAATTTAATCAACCGTGGTCCGTGCTTGAAAAACACTAAGTCCGTGACATCGTGCCTTAAACCAACTTGAACTCTATGCGACACCACCGCCCAAGTCATACTCTATATGACAGGCCTTACAATCGTGAAACCAAGTAATATTGATAACCGCAGAAAACATGGGACAGCGCTTAGAATGTCTTCGATCGCCTAGAATCACTTTGTCTAACTTAATCGTGCATCAACTTGACGAACAAAGGCTGCGTCAAGCCTAGCGTCGAGGGAATGTGCCGTGCACGTGATCGACTTTGAACAACCAAGTTATTTGGGTGTCTATACTTATGCCACAAGCCGTACAATGCAACTTAGCTCGTGCAGCGAACAAAGGCTACGCCAAGCCTTGGACGATGGGACCGTACATACTTTATCAGTATTTATGTGGGCGACGCCTATGACTTAGGCTAACTCACAACTTTGTGGCAAAGACCAACTTTTCCTTCTCCCAAGCCACGGGACGAAGGGCCGAGTGTCATTTTGAAAGCCATCGTGCAACGATTCTAAGCCGACCATGTGACGTTGTTCATTTCTAACTCAATCGATCCGACTTGGGATTATTCCCTTAGCTATGTGAATTCGTCTCTTTTATTATCAAGCCTACTTGTGCATTTGAAAACTTTCGTATTATTAGTGCGAAGGCCAATACGAGACAAGTTCACCGAAGCCACCCACCTGAGCGAGGAGTCGCCTCGACCGAGCGGGTCTTCGAGTAGCCGTTGCATGGCTAAGTCCAAACGCCGTCGGCATTTCGATTCCTCCGATTGACTGAGCGGGACGTGGCACTACACTATCTGCTCATCCCCTGCCCTTTCCAGAGAATGGGGATGGAGTTGTTGGGTCACCTCTGCCTCCTCCAATACCAGCCTCATTGGATCAGCCTTGGGAACAGAATGAGGAACCCTCCCAGCTTCATTGGTTGGCGAGGTCCTCTGAATTGCACTCCATGTGCCAAACTCTCTTGATGCTTCTGCCAACGACACCTCTCCCTGGGAACCTCCCCCAACCAATCCGCCCAAGTTAGACGCCTCAATTGGGTGATCGACCAGCCCAGGTTCGACTGATTCCTCGTCATTTAGCGGTCCAGCAGCCTCTTCCGAGGAGTGTGATGCCAACTCTCGCACTTCCTTTGGGTGAACTCCAAGCTTGCTCCCTCCTATGCTCGGAAGTGCCTTCGCATTAACTTCACGAAGGACTTCTGACAGTTTATCCCGGATGGCATCTTTCGTCGGGTCTAGATATTCTACCTCCAGATGCTCAAAGCAACTACAGTCTTTGCAAGCCAGTGCCCCCATTCGTATTCCACGAGCTGCTCGATCAAACTCCTATCTTGCCTGCCTGGAAGGTTGATCAAAACCTTCTCAGGGCCCATCTTTAGCAGGTTGTCGACCACACTGGTTATTTTGCACATCGAGGACGCATCCTAAAGTTGCAGCGACAATCGGAGCAACTAGATCCACGATCCCACGTTGGTACAATCGTCAACAGATCTCTCTCGAACGACGCACAGGGGTCCCACCATAGAACGACCAATAGGCCATCAAACGACCATTGTCCCCCTCTATTTTTCTTTACAGATTCTCTACACAAGTAAAACAGAAAAAATATTCCATTTAATCTGAAAAACACATATAGTCCTCAAGTCAGCATCCATGCACGCCTGGCAAAATACTGGAGTATGCAGGTCGAGGGCCAACCACATAACAAGCTATGATCGGAGCGACATCAGCCTGCATGATCCTCACCACCTTCATCCATTTTGCAACTTTGGATCCACGAAATGAAGTCGAATCTCCTCAACACTCGGAGATGGTCGGCACAGAGATGTTGAAGACTTTGGGTTGGACGAAGCAACCTCCAGAGGGGTTCTTTTTATGTTCTCTGCAGATCTATTCTTCTCCGGTTAAGAAGGTCTGTCTGCAGCCGCAGCCAAGGACCCTACATTGCTCTTCGATTGCATTGTTGCACCCTTCCTAACGTGTCTATCCGCTCAAAGCAATCGTTCGCCGAAACCAAGGCCACGTTTGGCCGTCGTTTCGTTGAGTAACCTGTCATTCGCTATACTGGTCATTTTGCCACTTGGGAGGTATGCTTTATGCCGCTCCTTTCTCACCCGTCCTAATCAGTCGCTTCCCTCGACGCCTATATACAAGGGTCCACTCGAGTCCTTCACCAATGTCAAAGCTGGCCCCTCCTTTCCTTCCCATGCTTGGAGAGTTCCCTTACCCTGCGTCTCCACCGCTGATGCTATCGTCACCACCACTACAACGGCGATAATAATAATAATAAAGCGAAGTGTTGTTTTCCGCCAAAACATAAAAGAACAAAAAAGGGTCATAATTAAAAGATAGAAGGTATATCAAATGGCTACGAATATGAAACATGTATATGTCAATAAAAAACCTTAAAACTAATAAAAATATTAATAAATGATATAGATGAGAATCAATTTCAAAAATGAATTATCAATGAGTGTTCGGAGGTACAGAGATAACTAGTCTCTCTGTGTGTGGTATGACTATTGACTATTAGTTTGCAACTATAAGAAGTATTAGGGTTAAATTTGTTCTCATAGACGAAGCTTGAATCCACTGACAATATGAATCTACTTGACAGCATGTTCCTTACATAGCAGACTTGTATACCCTTCACCCGAGCGTAAGAAAGTTAATTGTCATAGTATCCTTTTTCTTCGTCAAAGACCAGGTCTTGGAGGTATCGTATGTGCTATCTACCAGACGGTTTGAAGAAATGAGGCAAAAAGCTTTTAAAAACTCTTCTCAAATTTTAGTAATTTATGAAAACATACTTTCTCCAATTGTATCAGAAAAATTACAAATGAGACTCTAGGAGTTTCTAAAGGCAACGGTTGGACTTCGAAAGAAAGTTTGTGGCGGAACATAAAGTCCTAAATGTAATCAAGGGAAGAAGAATTTTCTATAAAGATTGGCACAAGTGTAAAAGTGTGGTAAACTTTGACATATAAACTAGAAAAAGAGGCTAAGAAAAACAATTAATGAAGCTAAAACTAATGCCTATGATTATTTGTATATGAGGTTAGAAACTAAGGGAAAAAAAGATATTTATAGGTTTGCTACTAGTGTAAAAAAGAGTAGAGACCTAGGTAATATTTCAAAGGTTAATTAACTGGTGTAAAAAAGAGTAAAGAACAAAAATTATTAGTAAGAGAAAATGATATTAAGAAGAGTTCGAGGAGTTACTTTCACAAAAAATTTAACGGGAGCAACTAAGAAAAGCTTAATTAAGATATAGTTCATGATGGTTGATATTGCTTTGTTGTAAAATTAGAATTTTTGAAATTAAGGAGCTTTACAGAACACGAAAGATGGAAAAGCTCAAGAACATGATGATATTCCTATTGAGGTTTGAACATGTTACTCAAACATATCCTGAGGACTAAGAAGAAGCTGGATGTACGAAGAAGCAGTACTACAGTAACTACATATAAAACTTTGGGAGATAGAGTTGTAAAAGCTATCAAGGAATTAAGCTTACAAGTTATTCATGAAACTATGGGAGAGAGGAGTTGAGCAAAGATTAAGAAAGAAATTAGAATTTTAAAGATCAATTTGATTTATCTCGAGGAGATCTACAATGGAAGCAAGTACTTGCTAAGAAGATTAATGGAAGACATACTCGAGCATGTCAAAATGGGTATAGCTGAGAAACTGTTGATACAGAGTTTAGTGAAGCTCCCTCGCGAAGACAAGATGTGAAAGTTTTGGCTAACAGACGGACTTCTCTATACAAAAGACGACAAGGTGGTGGTGCTCAAGTAGGGTGACTTACACAGAGACGGACTTCTCTATACAAAAGACGACAAGGTGGTGGTGCTCAAGTAGGGTGACTTACACAGAGGGCTGCTCAAAGAATGCTATGACACTAAGCGAGCTGGACACCCGGATCAAAAAGGACATTGACAATACTAGAGGCTGCCTACTATTGGCCTTGCATGCGCAAGGATGTAGAGGACTATGTGCGCACTTGCCTTGTATGCCAGCAAGACAAGGTGGATAATCAACAACCCGATAGCTTGCTTAAGCATCCACCCATGTTGAGTCGACCATTGGAGAGCATCTCGATAGACTTCATCTCCGTCTTGCCTAAGGTGAGGACAATTGGGCCTATCCTCGTGGTGGTAGACCGATTTTTCAAGTACGAGCCCTTCATAGATGATTGATGGATAGTATCGCAGAGGAGGCCATGTGTCTGTTCACCTCGCATGTGATAAAATTTTAGGACATACCGAAGAGCATTATTAACGACCGAGACTCCCGCTTCACGGAGAAGTTCTGGACGGAGGTGTTCAAGATTATAGGGTCGAATCTATACTTCTCGACTAGTTTCCACTTACAAATAGATGGACAAACAAAGTAGGTCAATTCCTTACTAGAGCACTTGAGACCCTTTGTGAGTGCCAACCAGTAGGATTGGGTGCATCACTTGGACATTGCCCAGTTCTCCTATAATCTTCAAAGGAGAGAGTAGCCCACAACAGCTCATTCGAGTTGGTATTGGATCGACAACCGCTCACGCCGCACAAGCTGAGTACGAGAACGTCAAGAAAAAAGATATTGCAGTTCACCAGTTTGCTACATACTTCAAGGAGAAGACGTGCATTGCTAAGCATTTCTGGAGAAAGTTGTCGAAAGATGAAAAATTGGGCCGATGCCAAGCGAAGACCTGTCAAATACAAGAAACAGAACTTGGTGATGATCAAGCTTACAAGTGCCTATTCCCGGTCCTTAAGAAAGTGGGCAAAGTTGCATAAAAATCGAATTTTTCACCAAATCCGAAAATTCATTATGTCTTCCATGCGGGTTGTCTCAACCCTTATCTTGCAAACTTGGAAGAACCTAAGCAAGGAGTTCCAAAGTGACCAATGATGACTATGAATATGTCGTTTAATAAGGAAGTGGAAATCGTACTTGACTAAATGACCGTTCGCCGACGAGACGCTTTCCTGTATATAGAGTATATTATCAAATGGAAGGGAACACCACACAGTGCGACAAGTCTAGCTGGGAACGTGCTAACACTTTGCTTCAGTTTGAGGAGAAGATCCAAGAATTTCTAAGTGGACGTATCGACGAGGGTGTCAAAAATAGGTGAAAGAGAATGCCACGCACAAAAAATTTCGTCCCATCAAAACGACTATGCATAACCCTCACCAGACAGGGGTTTAACCTAAAGCCTCTAGAATTCTCCAGAGTATAGTGGAATACTATTGAGCCCTCAAAAGACTTCCCCAAGATTCTAGATTTTCTAGTCTCCCAATGTAAATATCTTAGGACTAGAACTTTTTTGTAAAGGGCTAGAAGTTTCTTGTAAGGCCATTGGGAGCCTACAAAATAAGGTGGGAGTCACATTTGCTCCTCACTGTCGAATCTTTGCAAGCTTCTTTCAAAATAGTGAAGTCTTTCAAGTTTCACTCTTGCTTCACTATTCTCTTCTCATCTTAGCAATCTAGCTAAGTTCGTTCGAAAAAAAGACTTGCACGAGTATTTGAGTAAGAAGATTGGGCGCCGCACGGATTGAAGTGTACGCAAAAATACTAAGTTTGGGACCATTAGCACACACGCGCACACGCACACACATATATATAGCCAACCACCCCTAACTCAAGTGGCAGGATTGAGGGGCATCCTCCGCAATACATCCTCCAGTTTAATTCCTAGAGGGAGAAGGCCTACAGGCCGGGTTGTAGCCTACGGGCTGAGTTGAATAAGAGTTATAAGCCCTTTGGGGCCGAGTTGAGAGCTAATCAGTGGCCAATAATTATAACACTAATCACCTCTTATATATATATATATATATATATATATATATATATATATTAAAATAAAAAAGCTTGAAAGGCTTCAGCGTGAAACTTTCAATATTCCTAAAACGCCCTTTAACTTATATTTGATTAATTTGAAATATATTTAATGGTGTAATCATAATTATAATACAATTATCATTAATGTCCACTACCATCATTAATACCTACTACCATAATAAATACTTAGTATCCATTAGCATGTCTCTTCCCACTAAAATATCTTTTACTTTATAAAACTATAATGGTATAAATACTAATTATTTAAAAATATATCGTTTTCGATATAAAAAAATTCCAAAAAAAGATTTCATTGCAAATATTTGACTTTTCAAATAGAAAAAATTGCATAATAAAAGTTGGTAAATTAGAAAATATTTTCTCCAAATAATTCTAAGCAACTTATTATGCAACATCTCCTAATTTTTTATTATGTAATAAATTAGCATAAAATATACGTCCAAAGCTCGTGCACAACTGCTAGTGTGTGTGTGTGTGTGTGTGTGTGTGTGTGTGGTGCTGTTACTGACACTCCTAAAATGTCATCCTGCACTCCTCTTTAATTTTCTATCAATCTAATTCCAAATATACCCATGCATTAAATATGACATTAATTTGTGCATACATGGAGGAGTGCAAGATGACATTTAGGAGTGTCAATAGTGTTAATACAGGGACAAATTTGGAATTTGAATGTTAGAAAATTAAAGAGAGCAGGATGATATTTTAAGAGTGTCAATAACGACATTATATATATATATATATATATATATATATATATATATATATATATATGTTCTTATATGAGTATAAAAAAGTATTGATTGTTTCAGTTTTTCCACTACAGTGGAGACTCGTGGGGAAGATATTTTCAAAACAATATAAAAAGAAAGGGAAAAAACAAAATCCCAAGGAGGTCAAGTATTACCCATTTTCATCAAATGAGAAAACCATCACCAGTAACATTGATTTACTTTATACAAAAAAAAAATGTCACTATAAGTAAAATAAAATTTCAATGACCATACTAATTAACTCGTGAAGCATTTATAAAAAAAGGAATCCATGGCAAGTTCATGTAAAATCATACTGGAGAAGACAAATATCACCAACCTTTGCACACTGATTACGAGCCACATCCCAATCTATTTGGTTATAGGGAAGAGTATATAGCTCCTTTCTCAACGATAGAACTGTTGGTGTAATTGGACCCACAAACCTCTTCCCATATAAGTACGACATGGGCAGATAAACCATTCGGCAATGACACCACATACGACCTGTAAAGCAAGGAAAGAAGATTGCAAATACAGATTACAAGAATACTGATTCAATGCATGGTCACAAAGATTTCTCTAATGGCCATGTTGCAGGTAGATATTACAATGTATTTCATTTCTGAACAGCAGATTTGGCAACCATGTCTTGCTAGTATCACATCAAACTAATACATGCTACATATGCAGTGAATTGACTCTTAAGCATTATATATAAGGGGCTTATACAAAATGTCAAATCAGTGAGGGATCGTAGATCAGACATATATAAGTCATCAGAAATAAATCCATATCCACCGTAAATTTTTATTCAAGCAATTCCAGTTACAAGTTCCAAACTGTGTCCTCATTATAGGACTGTAATACTCAAAGTGAACAACTGAAAATGTTTCATATAGTGAAGAATAACTTTGTATTTTGAACAGCCAAGACAGTAAAGACTCCACCCTTCTTAAGTACTATGTGAGTGCCATCCTTTGGGAGGTAATTAATGAGGCCCACTTCCCGAAAGCACCATCATATTATGGAATCAACCCCGCCCCACCTACCACCACACACACACACACAAAGCAAGACATTAGACTAGTGAGGCTTTTTACCGACTGCCATAAAGTAACCGAAGATTCCAAAAAACCTACATTAATCGAGGTCTACTTTCTCCTCCCTCCCCCACCCACCAACACACACACACACACAGTGAATAAAGATAAATAGCACTGAGGCTCCTTACTAAAACCACTCAGAACAACCAAGAGTTAGAAAGGAGGTTGGCACAATATGAATAATCACTAGATAAGCACAACAGGATAAAGTGTTAAAGAGAACAAAAGAACGTTTAGATATTATTTCCTAGCTTTGAAGTCAGAATATATTCTCATTTTCCTTTTGACGAACAGGGTAAGTCAGAATGTCTTCTTAATATGATTTACTGTTTTTGGAATTAAGGGGTTCAATTCTTGCTTCTTTATTCCATTCATTTCTCTACCTATAAACCCTTCTTAATCTTTAATCAGTTAATCTCTTTAGGATTCATCTATTTCTCCATCTTAAATCCCACTTGATCTCTATTGCAGACTTCTAAAACCAAGACTTCAACTACAAAGTTATCTTTCTAGAAAATCCCTTCACCAGAAGCAATTTAAGATTGTTATCCTTCTATAAAGAAAGAGATGGGCTTCAAAAAAGTGGAACATTAAACAATTTTTTGAAATTAATCAAAGTTGTAGGTGAGAGAGAACCTTTATGAAGAGCTGAATTAAAGAAAAGGATTCATGTAACGACTCCAAATATTTAATTTGGTTGCCAAGGTTACAATGGGGGGAGAGAGAGAGAGAGAAACCTGGATGAACTGGGAGAAAATATGGGAGTAGCCACATCTCCGGCGGTAGAGGATTGTTGCCAGACCAGTCAAAAACTCCAAGTACCTGCAATCATCAATCAATATTCTTATCCATGGGGCCAATAGGTGTTCCTTTGCTTTCAAGAAAAAAGGATGGGTTGGTTTTTTTTTTTTTTACTGATAGCCACATTTTGCCCCATGATGTTATAGCAGTTGCACTGCCATGGTCTAAGATCCACTTCCGCCCTTTCTCCATTGCACCATCTCCACCTTCAGCTCCTTCACCAAGCAACCTCAAAGTAACATATGTTAAAACAGAACCAAACATAGTGCTCGGGCCCTCAATGTGCAAACCCCAGCCCCCATCTTCATTCTGCAATACATGCACACCAAGATGTAAGACACAATATCTAATGCACCAGGCAACCTATAGGAGTACGAAGACGAGGAGGATGTCAAATCTCCTAGAATCAAATCAGATTCTTCGTACTTGATGATTGTAAAGATATCGGATAATCTCCCTTTGATGCTCAGATGAAAGAACAGAATTAAGTGCTCCCGTAATTGCTAATGATATAATCTGCACCAAAAATGGAAAGAACAACATTTCACAGCCAGTTAGAACATTGCAATTAGATGTTTTCAGAATTTATTAAGAAAGATGACTTGCATTTTCCGGAGTTTTTACTATTACGCATCAACTATTACTATAAATGACATTCTATTTTGCTTTTTCATTTGTGGCATAGATATCAGTACAATTTCCTATAACAAAAACCGAATCATCTTACCTCTTGTCTAGATTTTCTCCTTGTCTATGGTAGTATTTGTTACAGGCTTACAGCTTATAAAAGGTGATTATGCATTTTTTTAAAGGTAACTGCTGATTTTTCAAATGTGTTTGGAAGGTGTTGCTTCTGCTTATTTTTTTTAAAAATATGTTGCTTTTCATGAGCTGCCTATGAAAGAAGGGAGGATTGCTTTCAAAACATGCTTAAGCTTATGTCCTCATTTTACAAAAATATTCTTTACTGTTTTATGAAATTCTATCTTTTCTCAATGAATGTCCAATTTCGTCATCTTATCTTACTATTAAACAACAATACCTAACTTGAAGCCGTCTTCTGCATGAAGTTGTCGTCCATGATCGCACACCAAATGAATTTAAATTTCAAACGTTTGTGGTCATGTTATAGTAGTAAATGCATGCATGCAATAGTAATTGAATGTTGTCTCTCATCTCGATGCACGTGTCCATTTTCTCTAGTTTTCAATAATTTTTGCACCGAAAAGCAGGTTTCTACCAAGCACTTTACACCTTATTGCTTCTAAAGCAACTTTCAAAATGTAGTAGTTATCAAATAGATCTGGTATACAGCTTAACACAACAACTTATAGAATAGAAGCAGCTTAGGACAGCAACTTCTGGTGATAAGCTTCCTCATTAACAAATCCACCTTAAGGTGTTCCATGTTTGCATGTGTATAACCAAAAGGTAGGTTTTTCTTGTCCTCCTTTTAGATTTTATGTAAGCTAGACGTGTACATGCATTGCACACAAGCAAAAACATTTGTTGAAAAATAATTTAAATTATAATTTGTTATAGATAACGCTATTATGTGGGATGGAATCCACCCAAAATTTTGTCGAAAAATAATTTAAATTAGAATTTATTATAGATAGTGCTATCAAGTGGGATCGAACCCACCTAGCCAAAAAAATTCTCCCACCTCAACCACATAAGTTAGAGGTATTTGGCTATAGCTAGATAATATTAGGTACGAATTAGTTAGAATTTATTTATTTTTAAATTTTTATTTACGTGAGGATATACATATTGCTTGGACGGCTCATTTTTGAGCCATTTTCAATCTGCATTATATGTTTTATGGAAATGTCCCTCCTTGCTCATAGCTACCGTGGCTAGTACTTTATTATTTTTAATTTCTATTTTTATAGATAAGGGCTAGTACATTATTATTACTAAATAGCGCAAGTCGTGCTCCTTTCCTCAGCTGACCCCACTCTGATAAGAGAACCCTTGGATGATTATTTCTTCGTCGTAGATCGACTAATATTGAACTAAATTTCCATTATAGCAACAAGAAGGAGGAGAAGAAAAGAAGTCAGTTACCAATCCAGGAAGAAGGAACATGGGACCGCCGTAATCCCCGGGCCAATGCCCATCGTGAGCCTGGACGACGGAACAGGCACTAACGGCCCTCCTCAGGCAGCTCGACACGGCCTCTTCCGTAACGTCCTCGTGCTCTCCCAGCCTGACGCGCGGCGGAAGAACGCTCGCTCCGACCGGATTCTCCTTCGCAAGCTGCGTCACCGCCAACAACAACAACAAAAATTCAATCGCTGAGCAATTTCAACAAACAGGATCCGTGCGTGCACAAACAAGCAATCAACACCGAGTCGCCCTCTCCCACCTGCAGCCTCATGGGCAGGTCGGCGCTGTGCTTCATCGTGAGCCGGGTGCTCCTGAAGGCCTCCCGCGCCGACTCGACCGCGGCGATCTCCTCGGGCGTGCCGAGATCCGGGTCGAACTCCCAGATCTGCCTCCCCACGTGCTTGTTCGTCGTCTTCAGCCATGGGCTCCCTCCCTCCGCGATCTTCAGCCTCCACATTCTCCCGCTCGCACCCACAACCAACAATCAAGAATCAATCGAGAGTGAAGACTGCAGTAAATGTGTTCGATAAAATGGAAGAGAGAGAGAGAGAGAGATCTGAAGAAAACAAAGCAGCTGAAGTTTAGGCAAGCACTAATCCTGACTAATGGATATATATATATATTGGAATGGGCACGTCAGCATCAGCATCAGCATCAGCCTGGCTTTCTTCCGTTTTTGGTTTCAATGGGTGGAGAGAAGAGAAAACCAAGCAACAACAAAAGGCAAACAAAAGAGAAAAAAAACCGGCCGGGCCACATTAATCAAAGCTTTGTAGATATCGGCCGACGTTGTGGACAGTAGCAGTTGAGCATCGTTAGTAAGGCTATCTCCGGTCACAATTTTTTTATTCAGAAATTATGAAGTTGATTTGGTTGAATAGTAAATTTCATCTTCGTTTTTAATTTCTAAATTTTAGATCTCATCCCACCCATATAACTCAACACTTGAGCCTCCAAATTTCTATATTCTAGATGGTAGGAACTCATTTTGTACAATAGTAAATTCTATTTCTTGTCTCACTTTCTAGATTTTACATTTTTTTTTTCACATCAATTTTGATCACACAATTGGGACGGGTGCTTACTTTATCATTTTCTACTATTCTTATACAAGCCCAACCCATTTTACATTTATCTTCTTCGTTTTTTAAAATTTGAGCCTCAAGATGAAATTATGAGCAACATCTACTAACGATGCGCTAAAGAGGTTTATAATAGTTTGAGTGCATGTGGAAGCTTTGGTTTCTCCAACCCTAATATCTTGTAATGTGATGTGATGTGATTCATATGTGGCATAAGGCACATAATATTTTTTTAGGTGGCAAGATTATATACACAAGACAATGAAGTACAAAAACCTTCTCCAATGCAAAATATTTAGGAGTCAATAAAATTTACTTTTTTCAACTTCCAAGATTTCTTCACTCCTTTCTTTCTTTCTTTCTAAATATTTTTATTCATAATTGATGATATGGAAATAAAGTTGTCAAGTGCATTGTCTAGAACTAGACAACCAACTTCACAATGTCTTTGTCATGTCATGTCAACTTCACAACTTATTTGATATTTACATTGGAGACCATTTTTTCAATGAAAACTTGATATTCTTAATTACGTGACAACAATTTTTTTTTCAAACTGACAATTACATTAGAGATGCTCTTAAGATTGGGTTGCAAGCGGAGAGTTTGATGCAAGTGAAGACCATTTTCTTACCTTGAACGTTTGGGTATGTATAAGTGTATGAAAAGTGCATGGAATGACGGCTAACTTGAAAAGGTTATATATTGTCACGAAATGTTCGTTTGATTTATTTGGTTTCAACAGAATCGAATAAATCAAATTTTAAAAAAATTAGAATCGAAATCGAACCGAGATTAACTATAACCAAAATTGAACCAAGATTAACTATAACCAAAATTGAATGAACCGATAATCGATATCGATTTGGTTAATGTTCGGCTGGACTATTTTTATTATTTAATGAGTAGGGTCCAAAGTTGATATTCTAGTTAAATTATATTAAAAAATAAAAAAATCTAGACATGTTTGTTGTATTTTAAAGTGGGTCTAAAATTTAACTAGTTGTTAAATTACTAAAGTTTGGACTTTAAAGCACATACACAAATTGTTACTTTCAAAACATACATATCTTAATAATAAAATATGCATAAATGTGAGGCTATTTACATAATTGGGTTGGTCTTATTTGGTTTTTGGTTTTTGGTTTTGGACCAAAACTGAAACCCAAAATCGAAATCGAAATCGAAATCGAATAATTTTTTTAAGTATTTTCAAAAAAGAAAGACGGGACGTTGTGGACAGTAGCAATAGCAGGCATAATGAAATTTGTAGACTAAAAGGTCTATAATAGTTGGAGTTAGAGGTGAGCATTATTCAGCTTTAGACCGAAAACTGAACTAAATAAGAGATTCAGTTTGGTTTGAAGAAAAAAATTGGTTCGATTTTGGTTTTGAAAATACTAAAATTCCTTATTCGATTTCTGTTTCGATTTCGGTCAAAAATCGAAAACCAAATAAAACTTATACAATTATGTAAATATCCTCAATTTTATGCATATTATGTGCTTAAAAATGTGTGTACTTTGAGAACAACAATTTTATATATGTGTTTTGAAGTTCAACGTTGGTAATTTAACAACTAGTCCAACTGTGGACACAATTTTGAATACAACAAATGTGTATAATTTTTAATATAATTTAAGTACGATCCCAACTTTGGATTGAATCCATTAAACAATAGAAATAGTCCAATCGAACAAACCGAATAAATCCAATCAATTATTCGATTCGGTTTGATTCTGTTCAATTTCGGTTTTGGATTTAGAATTTTGGTTTATTCAGTTTCAACTATTTTGGTTCATTTGGAACCGAATAAACTGAATGATCACCCTACTGTTGTCACCGTTTAGATGATATCAGCCAAGGGAGCTATTCTTTGAGACTAATGACAAAATCACACCGACTTTTAAATCATGGGTCATCATATTATTAATTGTCGTAGTCTAAAAGACAAAGGCTTCTTCTAGACTATGATAGTAGAAAAGAAGATAAAGAAATAGAGAATCTCTAATTGTATTATGTAAGTAATACTCCAAAGAGTTTTTCTTTACAATATATTCACAAGCCTTTAGACTGTTACAAGAAGATCGGTTGAGATCTTTAAGAGATAAGGATATATTTATTTAATTGTGTCACTATCAACTAGTTAGTTATAAACTAACTACAACGCTCCCCTTTGAGTGTGAACAACTCAATAAACAATTTGTATCAATCTTCAAGAATAATCAGTATATCAATCTTTAGGAATAATTGGTATCAGTCTTAAGCAATGATCAACATTAGTTTTCAAATAACAGATTAACACAAGTTTATGGTATATACATATGTAGATAAGTTTCACCAAAATCTTTATTCAAAAAATCGTGTAACAAAATTGTAATCTAAGAAAAAAAAAAGTAGTCGATGTCAAGACGTCTTTAGGACGTAAAAATACCTAGATGTATGACCAATCTGATGTGGTTCTCTCTTTAAAACCTTCTTAAGATGCAAAAAAAAAAAAAATTACAGTAAAAAAAATTCTCCTAAGTTAGGCAAAAAATAGAGTACATTAAGGTCAAATGAGTATTCTTCTGGATACTCTTTCTGATTTCAACATTATCCTTACTACAAGCATTGCAATGTGGAGAGCCTCCACAATCTGATGCCATGAATAATCTTTGGAAAGATGACTTTGGCAGGGACTTTGTCAACATGTTAGCCAAATTATCATGGGTTCGGATCTGAATCTTTTGTTGTTGTTGCCGATGAGAGAAGAAAACTTAGGTGCATGAGTTTGGTATTGTCTCATTTGATGTAGTATTTCTTCATCTGATCAATGCATGTGACGTTGTCATCATATATTGTCTTCGGGGCATCATTGATAAAGAGAATCTGCTCACAATCTGAATATGCTTAATGACGACTCATAACCATATACACTTGTTGGTGCTTTCTTTACATGGAGAGAGCTTGCTCTCAACATGTCTTGTAAAAGTTTAGTCCCATATCGGAAATGCACCATGAGTTATCTCAACATATATACTTGGTTGTGTTGTTGAGAGATGCACATGGGGTGGTGACCCTAAGGAGGAAACCATGTGGGTGATTTTACTAGGAGGTAAGAATAAGGCTCCAAGGATTAAGCATTAATGCTTTTATCATTCTCTTGGATTAATTCCATTTGGAGCTACGACTCGGACTCGGGCTCGGGCTCGGACTCGGGCTCATGGACTCGCACCAGGCTGACTGTGCAGACTACAAGTCAGTTATGGAAAGACTGATTCAATGCGATTAATTCAGATCCACTTTTTGTGGGATTTAATTCAATCTTTCCATAAGATTTGAATTAATTTTGTTGCCATCTTTGTGGGATTTAATTCAATCTTTCCATAAGATTTGAATTAATTTCGTTGCTATCTTTGTGGGATTTGAATTAATTTTGTTGCCATCTTTGTGTGATTTGATTCAATCTTTCCATAAGATTTGAATTAATTTCGTTGCCATCTTTGTGGGAATTAATTCAATCTTTCCATAAGATTTGAATTAATTTCATTACTATCTTTGTGAAATTTAATTCAATCTTTCCATAACTGAAAAGGTGGTTAGGGTTTCCACCCTCTCTCTATATATACTCTCTTCTGGCCTCCTTTGTGAGGTACTACAAATTTTATAAGTCAGAAAAGAGAGAGAAAGAGAGAGAGAGAGTTGCTGCCGCCATTGCAAGTCCATCCGAGGAGTCAAAACAGAGGTGACTTCGAGCGTTCCACAAGTTCTTCAACTTGCTGGTTCCTGGAAGCAATTCGTGTGGGGCAAATCTTGCTTTGAGCAACGGTGTTTTGACACCCCAGCAACTTTTCTTCATCTCATCTTTTTCTACATTATTGTAACTCGTTCTGTCCCAATTGCAACACGTTTGCAAGGAAGAACGAGAGATCTTCTCTTCTCTATTTTCCTCCTTCATATTGTAATCTGGCTATTTGGTTTTTTGCATCATCGTAGATCTTGAGTTTGATCACTGCAAAGTTTTTTGTGTGACATCTCAGATCTCGATTGCATCAGTTTTCCATCTTTGGTCAAGCCCCGGGACTAACAATCTCAAAGCAAGATCCTTATAGATGGAAAACATTAATGCTTCGCTCGTCCAATCGGACTACTGCAAGTTGGAAAAGTTCGATGGAGAGCATTATCAAGTCTGGAAGAGGAAGGTTTATCTAACTCTTCAACTCAAAGACGTTGATCATGTACTGTTGGAGGAAGAACCTTCTGTTCCAGACACTGGGTCTACTGCCGCAATCAATACGGCTACCAAACTCCAGGCCAAATGGAGAAGGGAAAATAGCATCTGCAGGCTTCTCATCCTGAATGCTATGGAGGATTCCCTGGCAGAATCCTACTCGAAGAAGGAATTTGCCAGAGACATAGGGGAGTCTGTGGAAAACCTGTATGAAGAAGACATGAACAGGAGCAAGATGTTTGTGGTTGAAAAATATCACAAATTGCTCTTTGAGGACGAAAAGTCTATGTTGCCACAGGTGAAGGAATTTCTGAAGCTGCGTCAGAAACTGGAAGACGAAGAGATGCCCCTTTCCGACAAGTTTGTCGTTGGAGGGATCGTCTCAAAACTTCCTGCTGGATGGAGCACCTTTTATGTAAGGATGCTCAGAAAGAAGCTAGACATTAGCTTGGGAGATCTACTTCAAGAGATCCATGTTGAGGACGAGATGCGTTCCCAACAGAAGATGGACATTCTGTCCAAACAGTTGGCTAAGGCCAATCTAGTGCAGACGAGAGATCCCAAGGGGAAGCAGGCGGCTTCTCACAAGAAGAAGGACTTCACCAATCTAAAAGTGAAGGGTCCTTCATTCAAGCAACAGAAGTCTAAGTCCCAAGTGACTTGTTTCAATTGTGGCAAGAAAGGCCACTACAAGAGTGAATGCAGATCCAAGCCTAAACAATCAGAGAAAGGTGAGCCTAGTAAGGTTTCATTGGTGTCTAACATTGTTACTATGATCGCACAGGTCACAACTGTGGGGGTTGACTCTGACTGGTGGATAGACACTGGTGCGACTTGCCATGTCTGTTCTGGTAAGGAATGGTTCGTCACGTACCAGCCGATATCTGAGAAGGTTGTCATGGCGAACCAGGCCCAAGCTGAAGTTCTGGGGATCGGGACTGTGGAGCTGAAACTCACTTCTGGGAACACTCTGACGCTTCAAGGTGTGAAGCATGTTCCAGTGATTGCCAAGAACCTGATCTCTGGGAGCCTGCTCTGCAACACAGGCTTAAGGATGGACATCAATGCTGGTCAGATGGTGATGTCCAAGAAGGGAACATACTTCGGGAAGGCTTATCAAACCGAAGGAATGTTTAAAATTCAGCTTGTCAACCAGTTTGATGATATTAATGCAGTTGCATTTTCTGATTATTCTCTTGAGTTGTGGCATAATAGACTAGGACATGTTCATTGTAAAAGAATTAACAAAATGTCTAGTCTAGGACTTATCTCTAAATGTGGGGGTAAGGTGGAGAAGTGTGAAGTATGTGCTCAGACGAAGATCACAAGGAAATCCTTTCATCGGGTCAATCGAAGCACAGATCTTCTGGAGTTAGTACACTCCGATATCTGTGACTTCAAACATTTATCCACGAAGGTCGGGATGAAGTATTTCATAACCTTCATCGACGACTTCTCAAAATACGCGTTCGTCTACTTGCTCAAGACTAAAGACGAAGCTTTCGAGAAGTTCAGAGAGTTCAGGGCCGAAGCTGAACGGCAGACTGGACAACAACTCAAGAGGTTGAGAAGTGATCGAGGTGGGGAGTACAGGTCTCATGACTTCGCATCGTTCTGCAAAGTACATGGAATCATATGCGAGACTACTGCTCCATATTCTCCTCAATCCAACAGAGTAGCAGAAAGGAAGAAAAGAACATTAACAGAAATGATGAATTCAATGCTGCTTACTGCAGGTCTTCCAAAATGCTACTGGGGAGAAGCTGCATTAACGGCCACTTTCATTCTGAATAGAGTACCATATGCAACTTCGGACGTAACTCCTCATGAACTCTGGTTCAAAGTCAGACCAAACTTGAATGTCATTCGAGTGTGGGGGTGTCTGGCGTATGTGAAGCTTCCAGATCTGAAGATTCAGAAGCTGGGGACAAGGACTACGAAGGCGATCTTCTTGGGGTATGCCGAGAAGAGTGATGCTCGAAGATTTCTTGATATTGAGTCAAATCATATCATCGAATCTCGCGATGCTGAATACTTTGAAGACAAGTTTGTAAAAGATAAAAACATTGTTCTTTCGGACATTCCGAAAAATGATGTAGGTGCAAATGAGACTGAAATCTCATATGGGCCAGTAGTCCAAGAAAAAGCTGTTGTTGATGAAACAACTCTTGTACCAGAACTCGCAGAGCTGTCAGCAAAGCGAGCGAGGAGACCTAAAGACTTCGGAGATGACTTTGTCACCTATCATGTGAAAGCAGATCCGCTTACCTATGATGAGGCGATGAAGACCAGAGATGCTATCTTCTGGAAGGAGGCAGTGAATGACGAGTTTGACTCTATCACCTCCAATAACACATGGGTGTTGGTAGATCAACCTGAAGGAGAAAAGCCCATCGGATGTAAATGGATCTTCAAGAAGAAGATGAAGGCAGATGGATCTATTGACAAGTTCAAGGCCAGGCTGGTAGCCAATGAATTTTCTCAGAAACAGGGGATAGACTACTTTGACACGTACGCTCCAGTAGCTCGGATGACCACCATCAGGATGTTAATCGCTCTAGCAGCCATACATAAGTTGGTGATACATCAGATGGATGTAAAGACAGCATTCCTGAATGGGGAGCTGACTGAAGAGATTTACATGCAACAGCCAGATAGATTTGTCGTCAAAGGTCTTGAAGACAAAGTCTGCAAGTTGGTGAAATCATTGTATGGTTTGAAGCAAGCTTCCAAGATGTGGCATGAGAAGTTTGACAAAGTTATTAGGTCAAACGGCTACAGAGTCAGCGAGACGGACAAATGTGTTTACACAAAGTTTGCTGATGGAAGAGGAGTCATCGTTTGTCTGTACGTGGACGACATGCTAATCCTAGGGACGAATATAGGCTGTGTCACAAAGACAAAGAAGTTCCTCTCAACCAAGTTCAGTATGAAGGACTTGGGGGATGCAGATGTCATCTTGGGTATAAAGATCATCCGGACAGACACTGGAGTAGCGCTGTCACAATCTCACTACATTGAGAAGATGCTCACACGCTATGGGTATAAGGATCTTTGTCACGACCCGTACCCAGTGTAAGGGCACGAGAAGTAACGAATGCCGAGCCTACGCTGCAGTGTCGGCGGTAGAATGCCGTCATGAGTCACCGTATCTAACACAATCTAAATAAGCTATGAATTGAGAGTAAAATAATACGTAACTCAATCACAATACTAAGATGGAATAGAAGAAGAATCTCAAGAGAGTCACAATAAAAGTCTAGGTGTAAACCACCAGAAATAATCTCAAGTACAACTCATAAAGTCTCAAACAGAAAATACAAATAAAGTACTAAGTCTCAGCTAGACTATGGGCAAGTCCTCAGCGACTGTGGGATCCTCCTGTGGGTCCACATCGCCAGTGTCATCTAAGCCAATGCCATAATAAGTAGGACAGTACTCCTCATCATCACCTGTAAAATTTTCAACATGCCCAGTCAGGACGGAACGAGCACATATCTCTCACAACAGTTCATATCAGGAATGGACATATAAAGCAAGCTATAGAAAACTATACATGAATCACTGTAAAGAGAAATCAACAAGAGAGAAGATATAAGATGAGATATAATATGATAAATAAAGAATGTAACCTTCTACGTGAATCAGAGCATGAATTGGTTATGTAAACAGCTTGGGTTGCACATGGATACAGCTATGGAATGCACATGGATACCTACTGGAGATAATGATAACATAACCAACTACACTCTCCCTGCCCCCAACCAATACACAAGGATCAAAGCATATTATGTTATTGCACATGGATAACAACTACTGTATACATGGAACTCATATGGTCATGAGTGTACATGAATAACATATGAGTGCACATGGATAAATGTGAATACATGGAGTACATGATGACCATGGTAAAGTACATGAACATGACATACTCGATATATCTGAGGGGATAACATCGCATGAAAAGATCCAGAGGATACTGATCCGTGTGAACGTCGTGTCAGCATCAAGTATACTAGTCTATAACAAGAGTACATATCCAAAAAAAGCATGAAAAGATCAGAGAATGTACTCGCCTGGCAATCCGAACTGCTGATGATGAAAAGTGACTGGACTGGAGTAATAAAATCCTATTTAAAACAACCACATGTCATAATACATTCTAAAATATCATAAGGAAAGCCTTCAATGCAAATTCTACATGATTTGGGTCAATCTAAGTCAAAGTCAACCTTGGGTCAACTTTGGTCAACTAGACTAGTCAAACTAGGTCAAAGTTTGGTCAACTAGTCTATAAGTCAATTTTTAGGTCACTACCAGTCCTAGAGTTGATTTTGGGTATTGAGTTGGTGTTATCTTAGGTCCAAGAAGCCTAATCCTAACATCCAATGTAATTCACAAAATACCTTAACTCATAATACCCTATGTCTAATATCTATACCTTAGACTAACCTCTACCAAAACTCTAGGCTAGGATATCTTTTAGGAATTTTCTAGTTTAGAAAATAGGGTAATCTCAATGCCTAAATCCTCACACTCAATCCAATGCATCCATACCCTAGAACACATGCACTAGGCATGCTTGTTGCTACTGCAGTTAGCCTATTTATGCAGTAACTGCTGCAATTTCAGCATGCTATTGCATTGAGCCTACTCCTGAAATCTTCATCACAACCATCCATATCAGTTCAGTCTATCCCACATACATATATACCTCTCAAAAATTAGTTTCTATCCTAACTTCAACAAACCATCCCTAACTAACCATCAAACTTAACTTGGCATTACAATTTCTAATTAACAATCAACTAACTTGGTATTAACCAAATTCCTAACTAACAACCAAACTGATCTTAGCATTTAACTGAAACCATCCTGAATCATGATCACCTTCCAATCCACATATCAGTTATAGGAATACCCAATACATACATACCTATGTACATCTCAAATTCAGATTCTACTTGAGCTACCACAATCAAACCTTAACTAACCAATCAACTAACTGATCTTGGCATCTAATTCCTGACTAACCACTAACTGGACTTGGCATTAATCCAATCTCAGCTAATCCAGTAACTGAACTCAGCATTCCTAAAATCAATCCTACATCAACCCAAGTATCAGCTATAGGCATGATACTCTATATTAATTCATATTCGAATACCCCATGTCAAAACCAAACTCGAACACTCCTATCCATTATGCAAACTAGTAGATACTCCTAGATAGGTCATATAGGATCTGTAGGTTGGTTTGCACAGAAAATTACATCAAAAAATGATGGGAACATATCAAATAGAAAATTGAAACAGTAAAATCTGAACCTAGTAACCCGATACCCAAACAATACCTAATCATGACCTCAAACCCTCGAAAAACCTAATGATAATTGAAACTAAGGGTTGGTAACGTGTCTCGTGTTTGAACATGAACTTCAGGTGTAGTTGTGTCGAAGTATTAGGACACGAAGTGTCCAGGATACTCGTGTATCAAAATTGGGATCCAGTTCTCGTACACATGTACCACGCGACCTAGGGCTCGACACAGACCAAACTATGCCACGTGGTCGCTAGCTCCTACATGTAGCCCACATGTAGGGCTACATGCCCACGTGTCTGTACTGGCCACATGACGCATGTCCGAGTCGCATGACACGCGTATCGGATGCCAAAAACTGGCGCGCGCGCGACAGGCCAAATCCAGTGCCACGTCGATTTCTCCCTCGACTCTCCACGAACCCAAACCAAACTTTATGGGCACCATGTCAGACATGGCCCCTACCCGCTCACCAAATTTCGTGCGTCGAGTCACCGTGTCCAGCGAGAACGGACACGGCAGCAGCAGGACATCGAGACGCAGTCTCATACTGCGTGTTCGACCCGATTTTGGGACACGAGATGACACAAAAACCCAACATAAATTATATATATATAATCTACATCTAAAGACCTATCAAATCACGAAATTAGTTTGTAATAATAACAGTATTGAATTCTAAGAGACAAATCATCGAACACATTAAACCCTAATCCGATACGTGTCCGACACGCCTATCAAACAGACACGAAATTTCACCAAACTACATGGGTGGGTCTAGGGTACCTAGATGCATGCTACCATGAAGAAAAATCAGGAGAAACTATAGTGTTTAGGTGTTTACCTATTGCGAGTTGAAATATCAATGAAACTGACTCCTCGATTAATGAGACGACCAGTTTCTACTGAGCAAACGCCTCCAACTCCTTGCTAGCAATGCTCCAGCAAGTTTTTCTCCTTCCCACAATCACAACGCACTTCGTTTGAGGTAAAACGGAGGTCGGATGAGAAAGTTAGGGTTTTGGAGAGCTGGAAACTAGGGTTTTGTAAAGGGGGTGTCAAAACTAATGCAAATGCTTATATAGGGAGGGGGTTTCCTGTTTTGGCCGGCCAGGCTATTCCTACTAGGGTTAGGGTTGGTTCATGGGCCCCTCTTCTCTATCTAAGTTGAGTTAAGCCCACTAACAGAAAGGCTAAAAAGGCCAATTAATTAAATAGCCCAAAAATGGTCAAATGGCCTTCTAAATTGAACCCAAGCCTAAAATAAATTCTAATTAGCTAAATAATCCTCATATATCATGGTTAGCCTCTAATATGGATTTTCTAAGGTTAAACTAAATGCTAAAACAAACACAAGCCAAAAATATCTAGAAATCACAAAATGACTAAAATGACTAAAATACCCTTATTTCAAAAAGTGGGTGCTACAAGGCTACCCTCCTTAAAATAATTTCGTCCTCGAAATTAAAATGATCCTACCCTTCTAGGTTAAAATCTCCAACAATCATGGTCTTAAGAAAACTTATCTAAATCATGCAGTTGGAAAGATATCATACATGATTATGGCAGGTAATCAGTCTGGGGTCTCATCTAGCCACTATAGTTATACTAGATCAAAAGTAGTCATAAGGTATCATGCATACAAACATTATGGTAGGGTACAGTAATCATCAAGATAGGATAAGGTATGGGTTAAGAACTCACCTCTACTAGGTCTGGTAGCTGGAACTCTCTCCTGGAGGTAGGCTTCGACTAGGGGCAAGTGTAGTAGGACAGTCTCGTATCTTGTGTGCAGCTGACCCACAAAATAGGCACAATCCTAGTCTCTTCCTACAGTCCTTCCATACGTGTCCAAGCTTCTTACAAAAAGTACAGGTAGGCACCCACTCAACTGGC
Source organism: Iris pallida (assembly GCA_029216955.1). Taxonomy (NCBI): domain Eukaryota; kingdom Viridiplantae; phylum Streptophyta; class Magnoliopsida; order Asparagales; family Iridaceae; genus Iris; species Iris pallida. The sequence goes on along the minus strand of JANAVB010030420.1, from coordinate 5,458,908 downwards.
CTCTGCTGGACAGAAATCTGAACTGGATAGGCTGGTCTAGACTGAAAGCCTGGGTACTCCTGAGGCTCTGGGTATAAACTGCTCCTCGCTCTCTTGGGACTAGGCTCCTCCCTCGAATGCATGTAATCCTATAACAGTTGAAAACTGAGACTCTGCTCTCTCATAAGTTCGGCCTGAAGTCTCTGTACCTCCTGCACATCCTGAAGAAGTCTATAGATATGAGCTCTATCAGGAATGGCATGGGGCACCACTCTAAGAGGCAAAAGAAGGCCCTCAGTCTCCGGCTGAACTGCAGTCCTCTCCTGAAGGATAGGAGATGGAGGAAAATTCTCCGGTGAGGCTACTAACACCTCCTGAGCAATAGAAGGGGAAAGTACAATCTCGGTCTCATCTGGAATTGCAGCTGTGCACTGGGGACAAACTCTGGTCATGGGTGCCATTCTGAAAAAAATAAGGAAATAATAATAAATCATCAGGTTGTAAGGCAATCTATCATCCTATGCAAATACTGGTGATTATAAAAAAACAACTGAAATTAACTATAAAGCATTACTATTCTAAAGATGATCAAAATTGAAAGTTTAAAGCACGACTGTCAATAACACCAAAATCCAAGCACACTATATATATATATATATATATATATATATATATATTTATATATATATATATATATATATATATATATATATATATATATATAAGAAATTTTAGTCTCGATATGATCTAAGTTGATCCAATCCAGGGTGAATCGAGGTTTGGGCAAGATGGAGAACGAGGTCATTGAAGTCTAGGCACGAGTATCCAAGACTTGAAATCCATGTCACAATTGAATTAATTCAATTGAATAAGGTTCCAAACATTGGATGATAAGGAGAATGACCAAGTCGACTGGTCGCGATCAAGGGTTTAGAATTCAACACTATTGAAATCCTAAAGGATACTGCGAGGGTATGAAAATAAGCTACTATCCTCCTTTTGATAAGGAAGCTAAACGTGATACCCTGGGTTGACCTATTAAGTACAGTGCCTTGTCTTTCTGAAATATGTGAAAGATAAAAGCAAAAGAGTTCAAAGACGATGCTATTGAGTACAATACGTGGTTCATAGACGACGAAAATAATTCAAGAAGAATTGCCAAACTGTCGTGGATGAGACATATGCCCTAGAGTCTCATCCATGTAGAGTAATATATGAAAGCGAACCAAAGTACACTAGGTTGGTCAGACCATCATACTCCGGTTCTGATTAGACAATATGTTAGTGGGTCGACCCAATAAAATATGTCATGATCAAGCTCGAAAAAGAGATAAGCTTGCAAAACTACGGCTAAATTAGCAACATAAGGTAGTCAAAATATAAGTAAGGGAGGTAATGATGAGGAAGAAAAATAGTCCAAGATCATTAACTAAGCTGGTCAAGCAATCAAGATAAGGTACAAGGTTAAGCATTTAAGGAAACAAGAAGAACACCATCACATGTCAGGTCGAAAGAATTGAGTCATGGTTGGATCTCGAATTTAAGTCAGAAAACAATTTAGTATCATGGTAAGGGTTCGAGAGGTGACAACTAATACAAGAATAAAAGAAATCAAGTTGAAGCATGAAATAAATTTAATTAAGAATCCAGTGACATAATTTAGGGACACAGTTCTAAAGGAAGAATACTGTTAAGGAACGATCAAATACAAACGGTTAGAAAGTCACAATAAAAGATCTAAATTTGAGAGAAAGTTGAGTAAGGTCAAGATTGAAATACAGTCCCATAGTTTGGCAGACGACTAACAACACTTGAGTATATACTACTATCATAGTCATGAGTGATATGGTAATTAGTGTCGAATACTTCTATCTCATTAAGGTTACCTTGGTGGCCTACCATTACATTCCTTTAAAAAAAAATTTCAAAATAACTACCTCAATTTGTATTCACTCTAAGCCTTCCAATCTAATCACGACTAACATTTAAATCCTTTTCATAAATATTGTAATAACTTTTATCACATTACTACTAACCTTTCCAAAATTTAACATTTCAATCCAACTTTGAACTCCAGAGTTAATAAATCATGAATCCATAAAATTCTATATCACTGCATAACTTTAAAAAACTCCCAATTTATCTCAAATAATCCTCAAAATAGACACTCAGCTTATCACGACAATCTAGCATTTACAGCTCAGTATTTTAACGCGCTTATCAACCATAATTTCTCTTTCCAAGTCATTGAAACATAATCACTACTTCGTAAACCAAAATCTAAATAGATTTTTAAATCTACAATCAATTGACACGATTCCAAATTTGAGATTTTTTTTTTCCAAAACAGTCGTTTTTATATCTTCCCGATCTTCTAAACCAAAAGTTTTAATATCATTGCTTCCACTTAAATTTGAAATTCAATAATCATATACATCGCAATTTGTACGACTCAATTTAATAGTTTATACTGCCACCCCTTTTTTTTTGATCATTCAAACCAATCTATATACGTTCAAAGATGTATAATCATAATCCAATAATTCATGAATCACATCAATTTCTGAAATCGATTTATATAGATTCTAACTATTTTTCTCCAGTATCAAAATATAATTTTATAATCCTCTGGTGATTACTACTTAGAATCTTCAAGATAAATTTCCTTGGTAATATCCCAACTTACAAACTACTAATCATTAAATTATCCATTTAGAAAATGCCCTTATAACTTAATCAAATTCTCCGTGTATTCCAATTCCTTAATGTAATCCTTTTAGCCATGTATCTGACCAATGAGTATATAGCAGTGTAGCCATCTTCCTAACCATTATTAAGCACAAGAAGGTAAGGGTATTGGTGAAAAGAGTTCAAATAAGATGCAAGAATCAAGGGAGGAAGGTGGATTAAAATAAGGAAAAGGAATTTAAATCGAAGCTCAAAATGAGATTCTCAAGGATCGTCCCAGGAATCTCTCAGGAAATTCTAATAGTGATTGAGTAACCTATCATTCTAACACCTTACTTCCTATACTCTATAGCAGGCTCGTAGTAGTACAACTAAATTATCGTACTACCACGACATCGCACTAATGCGAATCTGGTCCTGCATGGACCGGAGGAATGAAATCGTGTCTCCTTAACTATCTTGAAGACGTATCAAACAAGGAATTAATTACTGGAAAATAAGCAAAATTATCAAAGGAGGACAGTTGTTTTAAAAAGGAGACAAGTAACAGCAAGAATTGATAAGAATTTTCCTAATGTGATTGAGTTCCTTAATTATATTCTATATCCTATTGCAGGCTGTAATGATACTCTAGTTCGAGTACCACTACGAATCACACTAGTTGTGATTGGGGACCTGCATGGGCTACCACTAAAAACGTGTCACGACCCGCACCCAGTGTAAGGGCACGAGAAGTAACGAACGCCCAGCCTACGCCGCAGTGTCGGCGGTAGAACGCTGTCCTGAGTCACCGTATCTAACACAATCTAAATAAGCTATGAATAGAGAGTAAAATAATACGTAACTCAATCACAATACTAAGATGGAATAGAAGAAGAATCTCAAGAGAGTCACAATAAAAGTCTAGGTGTAAACCACCAGAAATAATCTCAAGTACAACTCATAAAGTCTCAAACATAAAATACAAATAAAGTACTAAGTCTCAGCTAGACTATGGGCAAGTCCTCAGCGACTGTGGGATCCTCCTGTGGGTCCACATCGCCAGTGTCATCTAAGCCAATGCCATAATAAGTAGGACATCACTCCTCATCATCACCTATAAAATTTTCAACATGCCCAGTCAGAACAGAACGAGCACATATCTCTCACAACAGTTCATATCAGGAATGGACATATAAAGCAAGCTATAGAAAACTATACATGAATCGCTGTAAAGAGAAATCAACAAGAGAGAAGATATAAGCTGAGATATAATATAATAAATAAAGAATGTAACCTTCTACGTGAATCAGAGCATGAATTGGTTATGTAAACAGCTTGGGTTGCACATGGATACAGCTATGGAATGCACATAGATACCTACTGGAGATAATGATCACATAACCAACTACACTCTCCCTGCCCCCAACCAATACACAAGGATCAAAGCATGTTATGTTATTGCACATGGATAACAACTACTGTATACATAGAACTCATATGGTCATGAGTGTACATGAATAACATATGAGTGCACATAGATAAATATGAATACATAGAGTACATGATGACCATGGTAAAGTACATGAACATGACATACTCGATATATCCGAGGGGATAACATCGCATGAAAAGATCCAGAGGGTACTGATCCGTGTGAACGTCGTGTCAGCATCAAGTATACTAGTCTATAACAAGAGTACATATCCAAAGAAGCATGAAAAGATCAGAGAATGTACTCGCCTGGCAATCCGAACTGCTGATGATGAAAAGTGACTGGACTGGAGTAATAAGATCCTATTTAAAACAACCACATGTCATAATACAGTCTAAAATATCATAAGGAAAGCCTTCAATGCAAATTCTACATGATTTGGGTCAATCTAAGTCAAAGTCAACCTTGGGTCAACTTTGGTCAACCATACTAGTTAAACTAGGTCAAAGTTTGGTCAACTAGTCTATAAGTCAAGTTTTAGGTCACTACCAGTCCTAGAGTTGATTTTGGGTATTGAGTTGGTGTTATCTTAGGTCAAAGAAGCCTAATCCTAACATCTATTGTAATTCACAAAATACCTTAACTCATAATACCCTATGTCTAATATCTATACCTTAGACTAACCTCTACCAAAACTCTAGGCTAGGATATCTTTTAGGAATTTTCTAGTTTAGAAAATAGGGTAATCTCAATGCCTAAATCCCCACACTCAACCCAATGCATCCATACCCTAGAACACATGTACTAGGCATGCTTGTTGCTACTGTAGTTAGCCTATTTATGCAGTAACTGCTGCAATTTTAGCATGCTATTGCATTGAGCCTAATCCTGAAATCTTCATCACAACCATCCATATCAGTTCAGTCTATCACACATACATATATACCTCTCAAAAATCAGTTTCTATCCTAACTTCAACAAACCATCCCTAACTAACCATCAAACTTAACTTGGCATTATAATTTCTAATTAACAATCAACTAACTTGGTATTAACCAAATTCCTAACTAACAGCCAAACTGATCTTGGCATTTAACTGAAACCATCCTGAATCATGATCACCTTCCAATCCACATATCAGTTATAGGAATACCCAATACATACATACCTATGTACATCTCAAATTTCAGATTCTACTTGAGCTACCACAATCAAACCTTAACTAACCAATCAACTAACTGATCTTGGCATCTAATTCCTGACTAACCACTAACTGGACTTGGCATTAACCCAATCTCAGCTAATCTAGTAACTGAACTCAGCATTCCTAAAATCAATCCTACATCAACCCAAGTATCAGCTATAGGCATGATACTCTATATTAATTCATATTCGAATACCCCATGTCAAAACCAAACTCGAACACTCCTATCCATTATGCAAACTAGTAGATACTCCTAGATAGGTCATATAGGATCTGTAGGTTGGTTTGCACAGAAAATTACATCAGAAAATGATGGGAACATATCAAATAGAAAACTGAAACAGTAAAATCTGAACCTAGTAACCCGATACCCAAACAATACCTAATCATGACCTCAAACCCTCGAAAAACCTAATGATAATCGAAACTAAGGGTTGGTAACGTGTCTCGTGTTTGAACATGAACTTCAGGTGTAGTTGTGTCGGAGTAATAGGACACGAAGTGTCCAGGATACTCGTGTATCAAAACTGGGATCCAGTTCTCGTGCACACGTGCCACGCGACCTAGGGCTCGACACAGACCAAACTACGCCACATGGTCGCTCCTACATGTAGCCCACATGTAGGGCTACATGCCCACGTGTCTGCACTGGCCACACGATGCGTGTCTGAGTCGCACGACACGCGTATCGGATGCCAAAAACTGGCGCGCGCGACAGGCCAAATCCAGTGCCACGTCGATTTCTCCCTCGACTCTCCACGAACCCAAACCAAACTTTATGGGCACCATGTCAGACATGGGCCCTACCCGCTCACCAAATTTCGCACGTCGAGTCATCGTGTCCAGCGAGAACGGACACGGCAGCAGCAGGACATCGAGACGCAGTCTCGTGCTGCGTGTCCGACCCAATTTTGGGACACGAGACGATACAGAAACCCAACATAAATTATATATATAATCTACATCTAAAGACCTATCAAATCATGAAATTAGTTTGTAATAATAACAGTATTGAATTATAAGAGACAAATCATCGAACACATTAAACCCTAATCCGATACGTGTCCGACACGCCTATCAAACAGACACAAAATTTCACCAAACTACATGGGTGGGTCTAGGGTACCTAGATGCATGCTACCATGAAGAAAAATCAGGAGAAACTATAGTGTTTAGGTGTTTACCTATTGCGAGTTGAAATATCAATGAAACTGACTCCTCGATCAATGAGACGACCAGTTTCTACTGAGCAAACGCCTCCAACTCCTTGCTAGCAATGCTCCAGCAAGTTTTTCTCCTTCCCACGATAACAACGCACTTCGTTTGAGGTAAAACGGAGGTCGGATGAGAAAGTTAGGGTTTTGGAGAGCTGGAAACTAGGGTTTTGTAAAGGGGGTGTCAAAACTAATGCAAATGCTTATATAGGGAGGGGGTTTCCTGTTTTAGCCGGCCAGGCTATTCCTACTAGGGTTAGGGTTGGTTCATGGGCCCCTCTTCTCTATCTAAGTTGAGTTAAGCCCACTAACAGAAAGGCTAAAAAGGCCAATTAATTAAATAGCCCAAAAATGGTCAAATGGCCTTCTAAATTGAACCCAAGCCTAAAATAAATTCTAATTAGCTAAATAATCCTCATATATCATGGTTAGCCTCTAATATGGATTTTCTAAGGTTAAACCAAATGCTAAAACAAACACAAGCCAAAAATATCTAGAAATCACAAAATGACTAAAATGACTAAAATACCCTTATTTCAAAAAGTGGGTGCTTCAATCTTCCAGGGATCGATACGCCATACAGGTGTGATCAGAAGCTGAAGCCAAACTCGAGAGAAAGCGTCAGGTAGCTGGAGTATTCTAGCATTATCGAAAGTTTAATGTACGCAACCACTGCCACAAGGCCTGACATAGCTTCCGCCGTGGGAATGCTGAGTCGGTTCACAAGCAACCCAGGGGTTGAGCACTGGAAAGCTGTGAAGCGGGTGATAAGATATCTCAAAAAGACTCAGACATATGCACTGCACTACAACGGGTATCCGACAGTAGTGGAAGGCTTCAGTGATGCTAGCTGGTGTTCAGAGGTGGAAAGCGAGAGATCCACAGGTGGATATGTCTTTTCTTTGGGTGGAGCTGCTATATCGTGGAAGTCGAAGAAGCAGACTGTACTCTCTCATTCCTCCATGGAATCTGAATTCTATGCACTTGAAACTGCAGTAGATGAAGCAGAATGGCTTCGGGAGCTCATGTATGATCTTCCAGTGGTTGGGGCTCAGATACCGGCGATACCGATATACTGTGACAACCAGGCGACTGCGGCGGTGGCATCAAATGACCTCTTCAACAGAAAGAAGAGGACTGTGCGGTTGAAGCACAGGGCAGTACACGATCTTATCAAAAGAGGTGTAATTGCAGTGATTGATATTCGGAGTCAGGAGAACCTGGCAGATCCGTTCACAAAGGGCCTCAAGCGCCAGTTGGTCGATGACACAGCTTGTAAAATAGGCTTGAAGACATTCTGATAGTGTGTCTTTGTAATCCTACCATAAAGTTTTATGCTATTAGTTCAAAGAAAAATCTACTAGGCATCTAACTTTTGGTTCAAAGGAGGTTCACTGACTGGAAAACTATCAGGTAACAGTGGGTACTTGTTCTCTGGAATATAGAAGGGATACAGACCCATAACCACTGTTGTCTACTATATATTTTCTGCAGAAAAAAACAGATCCTGTGGAAGGTTGGCTTAAACGCCTTAATGAGTTCTCTTAGGCAGAGTGAATGCCTGGTGTGCTTTACAGGAAGCACGGTAGAGCAGCACTACAAGGAGTGAAACTCCATGCTATAGTGGGGTGACTCCACCATGAGGTTCCTAGGTCTGGGGTAATGCCTCGGCTTTGCAAGCCAAGTCATAGCGGCGTAGCACCGCAAATAGGCAGGTAGCCTAATGTTGTATGACGTAATTAAAGAGTTGTAGACAGCACTACAAAGGGGAGGATGGCCCCATGTTACAGTGGCACGACACCATGATGAGGTACCCAAGTAGGGGTAAAGCCTCGGCCTTGTAAGCCATATCGTTGCGGCATAACACCGCAAGGAAGCCTTAGGCTTCATGCTGAGTAGATTGGCACTACAAAGAGGCTGAGACCTCATGCTACAGTAGTATGACACTACGATGAGGTTCCCAGGTAGGGGTAATACCTCGGCTTCTGGCCATGTCATAGCGGCGTAGCACCGCAAGGAAGCGCAAGGCTTCATGCCATGTCTCTTTAATAAAGAACTCACCTATAGTGTATGGAAAGAGATATCAGGCCGTCTCTTGAGGGTAAACTTGTAGACGCCCAAAATTATACACTGAAACCAGGCTGGCACAGGGCCTTTAATATGCAGCCAGAAGCACACGTAACTACACTTTGTGAGTGGAAAGAATTACAATTGTGGTGCAGAATTCAAGGCATAGTCCATTCTTGTATCACATTGTTATTTAACCCATGCGGGAAGATTCAAGTCATCAGCGACATCTATCCTAATGCAAAATGGACAGTTACTGTGGGGAACGCTCAACCCTGGACACATATATATGTTGTGATATGTGGGGATTGTTGGTGCTTTCTTTACATGGAGAGAGCTTGCTCTCAACGTGCCTTGTAAAAGTTTAGTCCCACATCGAAAATGTACCATGAGTTATCTCAACATATATACTTGGTTGTGTTGTTGAGAGATGCATATGGGGTGGTGACCCTAAGGAGGGAACCATGTAGGTGATTTTACTTGGAGGTAAGAATAAGGCTCCAAAGATTAAGCATTAATGCTTTTGTCATTCTCTTGGATTAATTCCATTTGGAGCTAAGCCCCAAAGGGGCTTAGCGACTCGGACTCGGGCTCGGGCTCGGACTCGGGCTCGGGCTCAGACTCGGGCTTATGGGCTCATGGACTCGCACCAGGCTGACTGTGCAGACTAAAAGTCAGTTATGGAAAGACTGATTCATTGCGATTAATTCAGATTCACTTTTTGTGGGATTTAATTCAATCTTTCCATAAGATTTAAATTAATTTCGTTGCTATCTTTGTAGGATTTGAATTAATTTCGTTGCCATCTTTGTGGGATTTGATTCAATCTTTCCATAAGATTTGAATTAATTTCGTTGCCATCTTTGTGGGAATTAATTCAATCTTTCCATAAGATTTGAATTAATTTCATTGCTATCTTTGTGGAATTTAATTCAATCTTTCCATAACTGAAAATGCGGTTAGGGTTTCCACCCTCTCTCTATATATACTCTCTTTTGGCCTTCTTTGTGAGGTACTACGAATTTTATAAGTCAGAAAAGAGAGAAAGAGAGGGAGTTGCTGCCGCCATTGCAAGTCCATCCGAGGAGTCAGAACAGAGGTGACTTCGAGCGTTCCACAAGTTCTTCAACTTGCTGGTTCCTAGAAGCAATTCGTGTAGGGCGAATCTTGCTTTGAGCAACGGTGTTTTGACACCCCAGCAACTTTTCTTCATCTCATCTTTTTCTACGTTATTGTAACTCGTTCTGTCACAATTGTAACACGTTTGCAAGGAAGAACGAGAGATTTTCTCTTCTCTATTTCCCTCCTTCATATTGTAATCTGGCTATTTGATTTTTTGCATCATCGTAGATCTTGAGTTTGATCACTGCAAAGTTTTTTGTGTGACATCTCAGATCTCGATTGCATCAGTTTTCCATCTTTGGTCAAGTCCCGGAACTAACAACACTTCCGGGTGGTATTGTGAAGGTAAATAAGCTCTGTATGATTCTAAGAAGTAGCGACCGGTGTCTGCTTTGTAGATATGTAAGATATCTTTGTACCCCAAATGATAAAAATATAACATGTCACGTCCCAGTCCCAAAATATGCAGGACTAAGTTACATGACAATGGCCAGCCACGTATCAAGTGGACTCTAGTCCAACTCAAATACGTATATTATGTCTATAGTAAGATAAATCTATCCATAACTAGTCAAACGATATATATCTCAATACATTGTACAAACATAAAGAATGAACAATATATTTCATGCACTATACTCCACTAGTATATATGTTCTAATATACTTGAAAGAATAACAAGAGTCTATCAAAACTAGGCAATACAACAGATAGTGTCATGGTATGAAACATAAAATATGGGAGAAAAAATGGTACCAATCGCGATGCGTATCATGCGGAAGCACATGCCAACATAATCATACAAGTGAATCTTAGCTAATACTTGAAAGGAAGCTAGGTCCTCAGAAAGGACGTAGCAAGATATATAATATACATGTCAAATATACGGTAATAAACATGTAAAAAGTCAAGAAAATAAACATAAGAAATAAACCCGTCTAAGATGGTGGCATGCCATAGAGAAGCGTAAGACGTGGCTAACAAATAAATCGTATGACTGCATGCCTGTGTGGTGCTAACTGTCCTATAGTGAGTAGTCATGTGTGTAAGTCGCAAACTATAGTAAGTCTCTATCATAGTACTGCGTGGGACTTCCAATCGAGAGTGGTCAAAGTAGCCAATCCTAGTATCTGTCATGCCCCAGTCTCAAAAATACGTAGGACCAGAGTACGTTGGAATGGACATCTATGTATCAAGTGGACCCTAGCCAGCTTGAATACGTATACGCTATCCAGTTTGGGTCAATTATCTATATAACTCAATAAATACATCTTTGTCTCAACCCAGAAGAATACATAATACAAAAATGGACAATGGATATCATGGTGTGCACCCCATGCTATACTTGTCCGTATATACTCGAAAGAAATAACATAAGTCTACAAACACTAGGCTAAAAAGCATAATGAGTCAAACGGGAATGAAATATAATAACAGATGAATATGAGAAAGGTACCAACTAAATATACATGAACCCTAGAGACGCAATCATCAACCATCCATCTATTCTACAGAGCGAGCTCAGTAGTAACCTGAAAGGAAACCAGGTCCTTATAGGGACGTAGATTGATACATAATATACATGTCGAATTGAAACAGTAAAAACATGCATATTTAAAAAAGTGCCACGAAAATACAAATACATTATACTATATGTGAAAATGCATATTAAGGATAATTTTTGCACGTATGGACATGTGAAGGCTAATCTCATACACATGATATCTCATAACTCATGAATACACACATACGTAACGTCAATCGACATAGCTCGAGGCTAGCGACCATCACAACACACCATCAATCGACATAGCTCGAGGAGCGACCATTGCGACACAATTACCACAGTGCGTCTAGTTACTATGGTTTACCAGATTAGGTAGCCCATACGCCTAGTGATTGTCCTCCCCACTGTTGGAATTATTCAATAATTATGGGGCCACACATGTAAAATTAATTGTGTTTGGGCTATCTAAATAATTAAGCCAAATTAAAGTGATCTATTTGGAAAATTGGCTTAAGGGTATAATTGTTATGAAATTAATGTATAGATACCGAAGATAATTCTAATTTGATGAGGGGCCAAATTAAAAATATCACAACACACATATCTATATATATGTGTATTCATTAGGTTATGGTCCCCAACTTATGCGGCCACCAAAGAGAAGTTTTCTCTTTTTCTCTTCTGTATCCCCATCAACAGAAAGAGAGGGACAAAGGATTTGGATTCACCTTTGTCATTAAGGGTCGTAGCAAGTTGGAAGATCGAACCCAATAAAGAGACGTTCACTTCAAGATCCATCAAGTCTAGCAATGGATTCAGGTACGCTTCCGCAATTTAATTTATGTTTTTCATCTCATGAATCGACAGGACACAATAAAATTTTTCTAACAAGTGGTATCAAAGCATCCCTAGTTGGTTTATGAGGTCGAAGATTTTGAATCCATTTTTTTATTGTTCAGGAACCCTAAATTGTTCAATATAATTTAATTTAAGGTTTTCGATTGTTCGACCAAATTTTTTTATATTTATAAAAACCATCCGTTAAAAATATTAAGATGGTTGAGTTGAGATGGTTGTCAATAAACTATTCAATTCTACCGAGAAAATCAAAGAGAATTAGCAATTGGTTATATGCTAATTTTTGGGGTTTTTTTTTGGCATCTACAACATACACGAGCAAGGAAGCTTTGCATATTTGTTGCATATGTTATACACTCTATGAATGTCTTTATGATATATGTTTATTTTCAAAAAAAAAAAAATTTGTTGGTTCTATCATAATGAGACCGAATCTTTTAGTTGGTAACCAACTTTGCAAAACTCCCACGCTCCAAGGTGTTATTTGGCTTTATCTGTGGTGGTTGTTTATGTTCTTCATGAATTGAAGTCTTTAGGAGCATTGACTAAAGGAAACACTCAGTTATTATTTTGATTTTCATTTGGTCATGGATTGGATGATTTTATTTGTTTGGCCCAGCCGCTGCTGCCTGCCATTTAATTTAATTTTAAGGTATAAAAAAATATGCTCATCTAGACTTATTTTTCTTCTGGGTTTTTCAGTTATCAGAACAAAATGGCTAATTAAGGCTACACCTATCTTCTTGATTACTACAGTTATGTGATATTTCTTTATATTTATTCTGGTCCTATTCCCATTAAGTTTTCCATAGTGCATATGTTTAAGTAATTATGCATATTCAGGTTAATTAGTTTGGTTTCTAAAGTTTATTAAATTAATTCGTTTGGTTTGGTTTATGCATTTTTTTATGCATTGAATTAATAAGTTGGATCTACTGTGGTTTATCCTGATTTGATTTAGAGACCCAAATTGTATAATTATTTTATTTGAAGCAATCCTTACGGGTCATCAGATTATAATTTTGAAATATGCATGTACATAAAAATACGGTTATGATTCGTCATGTAAAGATTTAGTCAACATTCAAATTTTTGGTGCTTCTTTATAACTAGCAATAGTTGTCTAACATTCTAACTAGACCTATTGAAACAAGATGTCGCCAAAGTGACCTCTCTTGCATAGATAGTCTACGAGGGATGTCGGATGTTTGTGTGTGTATATTCATGCGGGTATTAGCCGGCCCAAAGGAAGGTTAATACTTGGCCGAATTGCACACATACCTGTGGTGATAAATATGTGACAATTATAAGGTTTACATGTGAATAATAACTCGATCCAAAGATAGGCTTATTATTTGACATGACTTATTGTCAACATTTGATCACTACACCAAGAGTACCACTTACAGTTAATATCACTGTCCAAAGACTTGATATTAATGATGTACTAGGTATCTTGAGATGGGGTTCACCATTATTTGAATTTGTTTGACTATATTTTATTATTTGGTTATTAATTAGAGCATGTCCGTTTTGTTGCTTTGTTCTCTTTACAGTTAATTTTGTTAAAATATCTGCCAATAAGATATTAATTTTTATGTTTAATGGGATAAACTTTAAGGGCAAAAGAAAATGAATACAGTAGCTGCTAAGGGTCTAGCTCAAAAGAAACAACAATATAAAACTAAGGGTTGTTCTTTTGTGATAAGGCAGGATACATAAGGAAGAAATGTACAAAGTACCACGCATGGCGTATAAAAAAAAATATATTTCTAAATTTGATCTGTTCTGAGGTTAATTTAGATTTAGTACCAAGAAACTCATGGTAGTTAGATTCTGGTGGGACTACCCACATTAATGTTCTAGGCAAGGTTGCCTGAGTTACCGAAAGTCAATTGATGGTGAAAGATACATCTACGTGGGTGACGACAAATCGGTAGAAGTAGATGCAATAGAACATTTTAGGTTATATTTAGGAACTGATTATTATTTGGATTTGATAGACACTTTTATTGTACCGTCTTTTAGATGAAATTCAGTTTCAGTTTCTTTAATGGACAAATCTGATTATCATTGTTCATTTAGAAATAATAAGTTAAGTCTATCTTTAAATCCAAATATTAGTGGTAACGGTTCCTTTAAGATTTATGATCGCCTATATTCAGTTGAAACTATTGCAGCTTAAATGAAACCTTGCAAGTGGAGTCATGTGGTACTAAACACAAAATTAACAATAAATATTTTTTAGCCTCATTATGACATAAGCGATTAGGTCACATCTCTAGAAATAGAGTTGAACGACTTGTGTCTGATGAGATTTGGATTTTATTGACTTTATAGACTTTAATGTCTATATTAATGTGTAAAGGAAATACAGACCAAAGTTCAACTGTAAGTAGCTACTTTATTGGCTATGCTGACAAATCAAGGGGTTAATAATTATACGATCCCACACAAAAATTTTTTTTGAGACGAGAAGTGAAATAGTTTTTGAGGATGTTGAGTTTGGGGGAGAAATAAAGTCCGGATCATTGTCTTTGAGAAGGAATCAATTACGATTTCTACTATCACTTTTGACGATGTGTAGGATTCTATACCTGTCATGATCAAGAAGTGAATTCGGAGTCTCAATAAGACAATGTCGAATTACCTCTATAAGTCGTTGTTGAGATACCTTAACAACGACAACGTAGCGGCACCCCATTCAAGATAAGGTAATTATTCCTAAGGAACAAACTCAACAACCTCAAGAACCGGTAATATTAAGATGGTCCACCAGAGAAAGGAGAAATATAATTTCGGATAATATTGTCATATTTTTCTAGGAACGTGAGGAAGGCTGTGGATACTGGAAGATGATCTAATCAACTTCCGTCAGGCCATGGAAAGTTCCAGTTCTCAAAGTGGATTGATACAATAAATAAGGAGTATAAGTTCATGCAAGACCACAAAGTTTAAGAACTTGTCCCATTACCAAAAGGTATGAAATCCATTGGTTGCAAATGGACATTTAGAACCAAGAAGGATTCGAAGGGTCTGTGAAGAAGTATAAAGTATATCTTGTAACTAGTGACTTTACTCAAAATTTTGAGATTGATTTTAAAGAGTTTTCTCTTCGGTATCTTTGAAAAACTCCTTTAAAATAATCATAGCACATGTTACACATTTTGATCTTGAATTACATTAAATGGATGTCAAAATGACATTTCTCAATGGTAACATTGATGAAACAGTTTATATGGTGCAACCAAAAAACTTTGTGTCGTAAGACCCAAAGAATATGGTTTGCAAATTGACAAAATCTATTTATGAACTCAAGCAAGCTTCTCGTCAAAGGTACTTCAAGTAATTATCTCGTTTGGTTTTGAGATGAACACTGTTGAAGATTGTGTGTATCACAAGTTCAGTGGGAGTAGGAATTATTTTTTGGTTTTGTATATTAATTAAAGTATTCAATGCAAACCAGGTGACACCTCTCGTTAAAGGAGACAAATTCAGTCTCAATCAAGTGTCCTAAGGTTAGCCTTAAAATTAAGAAAATACAGTAGATTTTTTCTTCATGATTAGTTGTAGAAAGTCTAATGTATGCTAAGTATGTACGCGTCAGGATATTGCGTACATATTAGGATGCTAGGCAGATATTTAAGCAAATATGGATGGATTATTGGGTAGCAGCCAAACTACTTAAGTAATTAATAGAAAACAAGAAATTATATGCTCTTTGTAGGAGATCGGATAATTCTGGAGATCATAAGGTATTTCGACTCCGATTTTGTTGGATGCCAACACAGAAGGAGATCCACATCAGCTTATGCTGACTAATGGCGATATATTTTGGATAAGTGTCAAACATGCACTCATAATTTCTTCCACCATGAAAGTAAGGTTTATAACATGCTGTGGGGGTATCTATTCAGGGAATATAGTTGCAAAATTATCACAAGGCTGCGCCTACAGTGCGGTGTTGAAAGACCACATGAAATTATGGTGTGACAATAAATCAGCAGTACTGTATTCCAATAACAACAGAAACTTGTATAAGTCAAAGGATATTGACATAAAGTTTCTAGTTGTGAAGAAAAGAATTCAGAATGGTTATAGTGTTCATATAGCACATTAGGACAAACTCCATGTTAGCGGATCCGCTCACAAAAGCATTATCACCTAGGGTCTTTCATGAGCATACTGCTTATATGGGTGTTAATTAAGAATATGGCAATATAGTGGGAGTTTGTATTTTATGTATTTGGGTGCTATTTGGTTTTGGACACATTTATGTATTAAAGTATTTTGGATATTTATCTGATCAGATATATGGAAATTCAGTTCATTCTGTTTTTATTATGTTAAAGTATTGATCTCATTAAAGTTAAGGAGGACCAGTTGGAAATAGACATGTATTGATCACATTGCGTGTAATTTCCATGCTACGCATCCATGATTGATCTATGTCATTTAGCTATATTGGTATATGTGACCATTGATGGTTTAGTTACGCTATATATGACGAAGGCCGCTTTGATCCTATGTTGATATGGTTAATGGACGAGATTGTCCGGATATATCCTAAGGATTAAGATAACAATTTATGAGCTCACTAAGGTTAACACAATTATAAGGTTACATATGTGGCCCAGTGGAAGATTGTTGGAATTATTCAATAATTATGGGGCCACACATGTAAAATTAATTGTGTTTGGGCTATCTAAATAATTAAGCCAAATTAAAGTGATCTATTTGGAAAATTGGCTTAAGGTATAATTGTCATGGAATTAATGTGTAGATACCGGAGATAATTCTAATTTGATAAGGGGCCAAATTAGAAATATCACAACACACATATCTATATATATGCGTATTCATTAGGGTTATGGTCCCCAACTTATGCGGCCACCAAAGAGAAGTTTTCTCTTTTTCTCTTCTGCATGCACATCAACAGAAAGATAGGTACAAAGGATTCGGATTCACCTTTGTCATTAAGGGTCGTAGCAAGTTGGAAGATCGAACCCAATAAAGAGACGTTCACTTCAAGATCCATCAAGTCTAGCAATGGATTCAGGTACACTTCCGTAATTTAATTTATATTTTTCATCTCATGAATCGACAGGGCACAATAAAAATTTTCTAACACCCACCCCATGAAACTACGTGTCAAGTGTCAATAGATACAATATGTAATCATGACTGAAACAAAAAACATATATAATAAATATACCAAAATATAATGAGCATGCAAAATACTGTAAATAATTTGGCAAGGTATACTTGTTTGGTGTTCCGTCCAATTCCACTTAGGTCGTGGATATCAAAGTTTGTTCGAAACATTAAAAATAATTCAAGAGGTTACTAAACTATACAAATTTATCTATGACAAAATTTTAGTTATTTTATTAACTTAAATTCATACTTTTTATATAAACATCTAATTAGTTACCTAAATTTATATTTATCTAATTAAGTTACAATTATTATTATAAGCCCTCAATCAATGCTTATTATTTACTATGATTATTTTGATTGACTATCTTTAATTATGGTCCTAGGTTCAATATGTTTGTAATTACACACCTAATAATATTAGCTAAAATAGTTAATTGTCATTTCATTAATCTAACCTACAAGCATGCAAATTATATTGGAGAAGAGAGGGGTGTATGCAAAAGCCCACCAAAACAGATTTGATTCTAACAGAGAGAGAGAGAAAGAACAATTATGTTATTATCTCCAAAAAAATTGGCTGATGCCATCTTCCATTATGTGGCATCTGACATGACAACTGACATAGTAGCTTACGTGGCAAATTTTAACCCAAAAAATAATTACCCAAATTTTTTTAATGTTAATACTAATATTAATATTAATATTAATATTAAATTTAATGTAAATGTTAATACTAATGTTAATGTTAATATTCATGTTAATTCAATGTTAATGTTAATACTAATTTTAATATTAATGTTAGTATTAATTTTAATGTTAATGTTAAAGTTAATTTTAATGTTAATATTAATTTTAATATTAATGTTCATGTTAATTTAATATTAATGTTAAATTTTGTCATGACAGCTACCATGTTAGCAGCCATCTTTCAATTGAAATAATATTCGACTAAAAGAGGTAAAATAAGGCAAAACAAACAAGTTTTTATATAAAATAATAATTCTGGGTGGTCAGATTTATTGGGACAACCCTCATTCGACAAGTTTTTATATAAAATTATAATTATGGAAGGATAATGATGTCATGTATTTATAGTTTAAATTAACCTACAAATTTTAGAGGATTAAATTAGTTATAGGTGATCGACATGTACAATTGTTTTAGGATTTCGTTGAATGAATGTGGAGATCTGCTCCAACGAACTTTCTGAAAATTCGCGCTTATTCTGTGCAACAATTTTCTTTGTGCACAGCCTTCTTCCGGCAGTTGACATACGGACTCGTCGACAGTGCTGGGACGTCGGGGTTGCTCCTGGGGTATTGATTTTGAATATGCATTGAATGGAATTGGAAGAATCTTTGACTTAATTCCAAACAGTAGAAGCCTTTATTAATTGAATTTTAATTGGAAACAGATACATATACAGGCTATAGCCTAGTTATTGAGAGAATCTCCACTTTATTAGCTTAGTACAAACAAGGAAAGCCAATAAATTTATAAATTATTATTCATAAGTTAGTTTAATATTATAGTTTACATAATAAATATACATATCATTTTTTAAATTACTTATCCATAATTTTAAATTATTTATTCATAAGTTTGAAATCTTTGGATTTTTTTTAAATTATGTATCCAGAAGTTAGTTTAGTATTCATAATACATATACATATAAATAAAAAATTGGAGGCCTGCGAATTCGGGAGGCCTAGTGCGGTCGCACATATTGCACTCCCTCAAAATCGGTCCTGGCCATGTCATATGTCATATAATATAAGTTGACATCACCCAAATTTTTTGGAAGACAAATATCATATTTGGAGAAAGAAATAGAGTGACAGAAAAAAGAAAAAAAGAAAAGAAAAAAAAAGACTATCTGATAAAGAACAAAACCAATGTTCTCTCCCCAATTATTCTCTCTACAATCCACACATGTCTTCATCATTGATCTTAAAAGAAAAAACTGAGGGGTTCCTTCTATTTAAATTCAGGTAACTATAATATGGAAGACTCGTGCTACTATTCCACTTGCTAAACTTACCAGGGTAGCTTGCCGCGGAAGAGAAAGTGATCGCCATGACGAAGCCTTAGTGAGCTTCTCCTTCGTTGACATGGGGTGCTCGGCGAGGTTCGACAACAGGGATGCGCGAGGGCCATGCGTTCTTTTGGCGAATGGCGAGCTTCTCGACACCGTGGTTCCTAGAAGTATAAGCAAAGTCTGCATTGGGACGAGGCTCCGCCTGTGGTTTTGAGCTTCTTTGCTACGACGAGGTCAATTGTGATTTAAGGAAATGTGTTTCGGCACCTTTGCGGAAAGTTCGCATGTCGACAAAAATGGTTGGGAAGGCCAAGGTCGGGCTCTGGATTACAGGCGCTAGGACGAGCATAGCCAGGAGGCTTGCAGGGAGCGGAGGTCGCTCGTGTGTTCTCGAGTCGCCAGCGACTAAGACATGGTTGGTCGACTCATGGTGAGGCTCGGAGGCTCGTGGTGTAGCCATGCATGAGCAGTCAGGATGGTTGCAACAACGACATCGACCATGGAGGTAGATCGAGGAGGTTGTCGACGACGCTGGGGATGAGTACGGAGTACTGTCGACGTTGGCAGTAACCAAGTCGGTCTTCGAGCGTGCGCAACAACAAAGTAGAGGGCAGGGGCATTCGGCTGTAGGCATTGCGTGTCTCGCGGTTACACGCTGGCGGGTGTGGGGACTGATGGAGTCGGGGCCAAGGCGGGGTTCTAGGACTAGGCCGGACGAATTGGAGGGACGCAACTGGGAGTAACTCATTCAGGCAGAAGAGAGAGGGTTGAGGTTAGATTTAGTATTGAGTTGTAGGTTTTGTTTGATAAATATATATACTTTAATTACTTTGCTTTATATTTATCCATTTTGATTTTATTATTGTTATTTACTTGCCTCTCATCCACCGACACAAAACCAATACGTAATTTAGTGCAAACTATTCTGTTGTGGTCTTTTTAATTATGCCTTAGGATCAGTTTCATGATGTAAACTACACACATACTTGTGTCTTAACATCGTGACTGTGCTAAGCGACAGAATAACGCTTACCTCTACTTACCTTTCGGCCTTCCCTATTCACCACAAAAGTACAATTATAACACAAGGACTCAGTGTCAAGCTACTAAACCATAACGCCACATATCGTGGCAAAGCACGTGTTTCTGCTGAAGCCAAATCTTAGGCCTAATAGTTGAGTTGCGTGTCGTGCATTGTCACTACCACTTTATAGAATAGGGTATTTTGGTAATTGTGAAAATTTTGATTATTTTAATATTATATTATTTAATGTATTGTGATTGTGTCATTAGCTAGTGAAACCTTAGAACTACTTTGACTAGAGACTAACCATGATCCTTGAGACCTAGCTAATGGACTTAGATTAGTAATTAGACTCTAATCTAGCTAGAAATCACTTAGAATCTAATTAAGGGCTAGAAACAATATGTTAGTTCGGACCTTTAGCAAAGAGGCTTGTTATGACAACTTAGAAAGGCCTTTAGGCTATTGTAACTAAACAAACCCTAGCCCAACCATGGTGGCCGGCCATAGCAGCCTAGAACAGCCCCCTCACCCTATTTGAGTCATCATTAGCCCCCTTCTTCCCCCTTTCATTGAAACCCTAACCCTAATTTGGTGTTCTTCCCTAAATTGCTCCCAAACATCCAAATTAACTCCAAATTCACCCAAACCAATTGCATTCTCTTCCTCTTGAAAAGAGAAAGCCTCTATTGGCTAGCAAGGAGGGATCTAGAGCTGTCACTACCACATTTTTAGCTTGAGGGTATTTTAGTCATTTTGTAAATTTTGAATTTATTTTGAATTGTCGAATTGGTGATTATTATTTTTGACTTTGACTAGTTGAGACTTTGGAGACTAACCTAGATATTGACCCTAGCTATGGTGACTTGGTTAGTATGGTGGGACCCTAGTCTAACTTAAGTCAACCCAATTTTAGCCATTTAGAATCTAGTTTTCAATAGGAGGAAAAGACTAGGTTCAATGACTTATGACTTAGGAATTTATTTTCTTGACTAATGCAACTTGGCCCAAGGCCCATGCCATGAAACCCTAACCCTAAATTCAGCCTATGGTGGCCGGCCAACATTGGTAATCTCTCCTATAAAATATCTTATTCACTTGTTCTTGCCTCTTTTGTATCATTCCAACTTTTTGAAAGGAAAGGTAATCTCCATCTTCCCAAATTCATAATAAATCCATTTTAATTTCTTTTTGATCCAAATCTTTTGCAATAGAGTCTAATCATCCTCTATTTGATATTCATATAGAGTAATTTCAGTTTGAAAACAACACTACAACAAAAATACCCTTTAATGACGGCTAAAAACCGTCATTAATCACGAACCATAATGCTTTTTTCTTCGTCCAAGCGTTATGAAATCGGGTGTTATAAATATTTTTCAAAGCGTTATAGATAAATCGTCCGAAAACGTCATTAGTAGATTGAATTTCTACTATGTTCTATTTTCAAAGCGTTATGGATAGTTATGTAAAAACGTTATGAATATTTAATATGGTTGGAAGTCAGGACATTTTGAAAGCGTTATGATTGGTCATTTGTATAACATTTATAACGCTCTATACTGCATGTTATACATTCCAAACCCTGCTCAATTCAATTCGAAAATAACCACTTAATTTGAACCATATTCACAACAAAACAATGAAATGTAACATTAATCTCCATTTCATTGTCTCAAAATAGGGTACATTCCATTGTCTCAAAATAGAGTACACTTTAGCTATCATTCCACATTTCTCAGGCCATATATATATACATCTTCACAAAAATCTATAGATCAGTATCCAATATAGCTAGTACACTTTACATCAAAACTATCCACATATCCCACACCATAACATACAACTTAGTCACATGAAGACCTGTGTCCACAACACATGTACCCTGCAAAAGATAAAACAAGGTTTAATAAATGTGATATAATGATATAAGTCCTGATTAAAAACACGCATTAAGATCACAATTCAACATATGTTGTTGAAAACTGTTGTGTGGAGTTTCTGTCAGATTCATCTTGTGTATATATAATGTAACTATCAGAAAGATGTTGGCTAAGGCCTGAGGCTATTTTCTGCAGGTAGGGCAAGTGGCAGCAGGCCAGGCCAAAGCAGTAGGCTACATTAGCAGCAGCAGGGGACTCATTCCCCCTTTTTCCAGCTTGACCTGCTGTAGGCAAGTGGCAGCAGATGTTGGCTAAGGCCACTGATGCTGCAGATATTGGGCTAAGGCTTGAGACTATTGCCTGCAGGTAGGGCAAGTGGCAGCAGGCCAGGCAAAAGCAGTAGGCTACATTAGCAGCAGCAGGGGACTCATTCCCCCCTCCAGCTTGACCTGCTGTAGGCTCTTGGCCATATAGGCCTACGCCAGCAGTGAGCCAGTGCCAGTTAATGAGTATTTGTTTTATGTTAGAGTATGACAGGTATGCAAGACCTAGGAACAAATTTAGGTCAACAACATACACATATGGACAGGTACAGGCAATCTAGGAAACTTAGTGTACCCTTAGAGTATCAATGGTCGAATTGGACAGGTAGGGTATCAGAGATCTCTGCACATGAGGCAGACAAAGAACTGGGGCACAGCCTTGGGAATTACATGTGTAAGAGATTAGGAGGCCATGTATAAATGATTCATCCATAAGCTGCTTTGTGTGTCAAGTTGGTATAAGTGTCAATGACAGGTATATAAAGGCATGTGTTTCACCATGTGTGTCGTATTAGAGGGGTGTTCCAGAACTGAGAATCTATGTTGAGTTTGTTTATAGTTTTAAAAAAATGATGGAACTGAGAATCTATGTTGAGGTTGTTTGTAATTTTAAAAAATGATGGTTTACGTTACAAGAATCAAAATGAGAATCCATGCAATTGAGAAAGATGCAAAGAGAAAGATGCAAATAGTAGATAATACGAGCCAAACTTAGCGTCATTTGTCAACAGGTGGATGATAATACAAAAATATTTTATATAAGAAATTCCCAAAAGATGCCTAAACTACTTGATCATACAAGAGATGCATAAACAGCACATGAAACATTTCCAGTTCCTTTATATAAGAAATTCCCAAAAGATGCCTAAACCACTTGATTATACAAGAAATGCATAAACAGCACATGAAACATTTTATCTTTTGTTATTAACTTAAATATGAATTGAAGTATTATTCTTATCCATAGCAGCAAAGTAGAAGAAATATGGAAAAAGCTTATGCTATTTGATTGAAAATCAAAGCTGTGATTGATGTTTCAAAATCCACAACAAATCCACAAACCCTAACAAATCCATAACCAAAAATTGATGTTCGACAAACAGAACAGAGGGTAGGACTATCAGCCATAGTTTAGTGAGTGTCTTGACAGTGTCTTGAGTGTATTGTGTCCATGTGACACTATGGTGTCTCGTATCAGTAATAGAAATGAGTGAAATGAGTACCTTGACCCTCATGTATCCATATGATTGGCAACGAATTCGATGAATTCGCATCGGACATCATCTAGTTCTTCCTGCGTGTATGTTAATTTTCCAGCCAATTTTTTAGCTAAAAAGTTAAAAAATAGTTACATTAGTTTGTATAATTTCAGAAAAGTAATTAAGAATTAAATTAATGAACAACTTACCTTTGACTCAATAGTAGGAGAGGGGTCTTCCATGAGATCCCGCATATATTTCATAACAAAATATCCGCATTCATAACCTCCAGTTTGTTTCGGGACCTACATGAAGATATTATTTGTAAGAGAATATAATGTCCATGATTATAATAAGTCATATATTAGTTTGATTACCTTGGGTAATTTCCAAGTAGGACTTCTATTTGATCTTTTACCACCAATATATGCTGTGTTGAGGCCACTAGTAGAAAATAATTATATATACTAACATCAGAATATACACATTATTAAAATATTAACAATAATAATAATAATTTCACTCACGTATTGAAAAACAACTTAATATCTCCTCTCGGTTTAAAATACAGCGAGTCCAACCAGTAAACATTAAAGGTAGAGAGCTCAACAACAATTAGAATCCAATGCTTCCTACATTAAAGGGAACATGAATGGAATAAAGCAATTTGGTTATTGAATAGGAAAGAAAAATCTTGCTACTTGATTAAAACTTCTTACTCCTTGTAAATGAATGGAATGAAGCAAATTTGGGTTTTCTTAGCCTCTTGGAGCCTTTTTCTAACCAGATTGCTTATTGCAGGCCCGGATGCATTACTCATAGCAGAAGGGTTGAACATTATCAAAAGCTCCCGAGAGTTTGAAAATTTATCAAGCAAAAACCTAAAGCCAAAAGAATAGTTAAATATGGTGTCAATCTCAAAATAAAAATTTTAGAATATAAATTTCATATTTCTTACCTCATATAGGCAACAACAGGATTCACATCTAGCCATGCCATCCTACATAACTCCTGCAGAACGATTTTAGAAAGATAATAAGATGGAGTAAAGCTTTCGAACATTCCTTCCTCCAATGGTATTTTAAGATGAGGGTCGGTATCCTTAATGGTTTCTACCATCTCTCCGAAAGTGTCAATTATCTCCCTACCACAGCCAGCAACCTTCAAAGGTTGAACATTGTCAGATTCAATTGGTTTAGTACTTATCTGTTGCATATTAAATTTTTTTCAACAATTTCATAAAAGATATTGACACTAGCATTAAATAATATTACCTGAAGACCACCAACAATAAACTCTTTGGGCCAAGCTACTAAAGACCAAATTGCATCTTTAACAACTTCCATTTCTCCATGAAGTGGCACGGGAAGGCTCACAGTAGGTTGAAGGGCTTTCATAATTGAAACCCTAACATTATGTTCTCCTAATTCAACATTATGAATTTTCTCATTTGGTCCACACCCTTCAAAGACAATTCCCTCGGCACCAATATTTTCTTTGTGCCTACTGCTAGCTTACATTTGGTTCCCTAAACAAAATAAGAAACAGTTATTTCTCGATATAATTACTACATGTTATAATTAAGTTGTTGAATAAAGATTATGTATTGAATATATGTACTTACCATGCCAATGTCTGATGTAGGATATGTTATGAATTTTTGCTCGCTTAACTTTGTATTCTGTTTCAGCTTTTCAAAGAAGATAGAAGATTAAAAAAGCATATTAGAATAAATATATTAGACAAAAATAGAAGAAGAAAAGCTTATTAGACGAAATGGAACTAACTGTAATAATCGTTACCTTAGAACCATATGATGGACTCTTGTTTCCAGGAGACTCGCGTTCATTCTTACGAGACATTATATATTTCCTATTACCACTTCCTTTGGTATTGGAAGCAACCTTCTCAGATGTTTGTGAAGCTCCTTGGGCTTGAAATTCTTTTAGCATGATCTCCAATTCTTGTCTCCGTTTACGCTCGTCTTCCAATTGGGACTTGAGTAGTTCATTTTGTTTTTTCATTTCCCGTTTTGGAAGCTTAAAATAGGTCGTTGGTGTCGGTCCTAATCCCAAACCCCGAATACGTCCCGAATGCTCGGGAGTGCCCAACGCCAAGGTTAGAATATCTGAAGCTCCTTCGGTCACCAAACTTCCATCTTCCTTTTGTTTGATGTATTCCTCCTATAAAAAGTACAAGGTTTTAGAAATATAAGCATGTTGATAAACATGATTCCTCTTAATAGACTGGACGATATATACTCACCACTTTCATAGCTACGTCCTTGGTCCCATCGTCAGTAAATGTACCGGCCTTAGTAACTCGTGCTTTTGTCCAAAAAAAACTTCTGTCATCTATATATTTTTCCCCCAACTGTCGTCGCTGTTTTGAAAAAAAAAACCATGTTATAATAATATATATGTCCACATGTAAATCATGTTAACTGATATACAAATATGCATTACCAGCTCCTCTTTAAGACCGGCATATCCCTTCCTGCTTAAACGATGAGGAAACTTGCCCTTGGCTCTCCGTGCACTTTGCTCCTTGCTCATTTTCTTATGATTACAACACATGAAGGTAGAGAAGAAATAAGATATGTATAATAGGGACCTAGTCATCCTTGTTATGCATAAAAAAATAATTTTGACAAGTTAACCTTAAAATTTACAGACAGTCTGCTTTTGACGAATTCCTCCCACACAGATTGTTTCAAGATCCCCGAGTACTTTGGTGGAGGGTGCTTGAGAAGCTCACGATTGCCCTCATTCGGATAAATCCAATGCTTGGTGAGTTGACCTTTGAATGCCCTCCAACTCCGAGCCATGGATGCTAACACAAAGGCTTGACTATTTGGATCCAAGTCAAATTTGGCCTACAACAGAAAATAAATATTCAGCATCTATACATGAGTGCATAACATAGTACATAACATGTAAAGCATTCCAGTCTGAATACGTTCAGACTTGAATTCAAGCATTCAATGGTGTAGTGAACAAGTGAATTCAAGTCTGAACTTAGTTCACTTATCTGAACTTCATGTCCAGACCTGAGCTCTCTATGTGCAGGCAATGCATATATGGTATGTAGATAGGTTTCCAGTTTGTACATGTGTGTGTGTTATGTAGAGAATTCAGTGAGCAGTAGATAGGTTTGGGTGTCTCAAATTGTGTAAATCCTTAGGAAAATCAGTAGAGTGTCTCAGTGTGTTTAGAGATAACAGTGTGTCTCAAATGTGTGTCCTGTGTGTGAGTGACAGTAAGTAGCAGTAGAGAATGTGTGTTCAGGAACAGTGTTCAGGATTGCAGTGTTCTTAGGTTGTGGGGTACACAACAGTTTATCAATTCTCAAATCAATTTGAAATATGGCATACAAAGGAACATTCAAATTGAAATTCTCAGGAACACACATGGCATACAAACATTGCATAGTTAATTCTCAGGAACAAACATTGCATAGTTAATTCAATGTCAAGAAACATGGCATACAAAGGAACATTCATACTAAAATTCTCAGGAACACACATGGCATACAAACATTGCATAGTTAATTCTCAGGAACAAACATTGCATAGTTAATTCAATGTCAAGAAACATGGCATACAAAGGAACATTCAAACTGAAATTCTCAGGAACACACATTATTTTTACCTGAATAGAAGTCCATAAGCTCTTTTTAACTGATTCTGGCACTTTATGCCAATTTGGATAAGTTATTTTTACTAAGGACTTTACTGTGACTCTGCAGTAAGTTGCCAAACTAATTTTTCCTTCACCAATTGGTTGCCCAATATCGTTATAAATGATCTTTATCCTCTCTTCATCATCTTTGATTTTGTTGACTTTTTTGGATTTTGATGCCCCTCTACCTTTTTTTTCGGCTACAATTTTGTTTTTCGGAATCCTCATTGTGCTTTGTAGCCTGTAACAAATAAATGGCATAATTATATTCATATTAATCTTGCTAAAATGTGCTTGAAATAGCATAAAACATAAAATATGCTTGAAAACTGAGATTCAACTAACAAAATCTGAGATTAAGAAGACCAAACCTGATAATTCTAAGAAAATCTGAGATACACCTATTCTCAGGTTTGATATAAGTAACAAAATCTGAGATTAAGAATACCAGTTAACATTATAAAAGTAAAACCAACCACAGTTTTGATATATGAAACCCCATTCTCAGGTTTTTCAAGCCAACTCAGTTTAAACATTCAAATCAATTCTATTCTCAGGTTCAATTTGAATCTCAGTTCAATCTAAACTCAGATCATATTAAGACAATTCTAGATCAAAATAGATTACAGTTTCTCCTATATACTCTGAGATAAAAATAGACTACAGTTTTGAGAAAAAAACACATATTAAGACAATAAAGATGAGGGATTTCCATGAAATAGTTCTTGAAACAGTTCTCAAAATAGAGTCACTAGAGTAATTTTTACTTGCAGCAATATTTCAGACTTGCAGCAATATTTCTTTAACCAATTCACTTGCAACAACATTTCAACAAGAAGATTTAGACTGTGCAATCCAAGTTCCCTCGCAATCTTCACGTAAATAGGTCGAGGGTGATTCATCAACAACATCAAATGACTCAAAATCTGGTACTTTATTGTAAGTTTCAATTGAATCAAAACAATCGATTCCCTCGTCGTCATTGTCTTCATCATAATAAATCCTTTGCGGAGCCGATAAAACGATTGACCAATTTTTATCCAATTGATCAGAAACATAAAATACTTGCTTTACTTGAGAGGGCAAAACAAAAGAGTCAGACTTGTGGCTAACTCTACCAAGCTCGACCAATGTAAAACCAAGTTCATCCACCTTAACACCATTCTTGCTGTCAACCCAATCACACTTGAAGACGGGAATCCGGAAGGAGAAATAGTCAAGCAACCAAATCTCTTTGATGACACCGTAAAATGTCATATCTGAGATGATGGGATTGTTGTCCTTTGTGCTAGCAACTTGAAAAGTCTTTGCCACTAGAGTCACTCCACTGTTTTGCTTGACTCGTACGTCATCACGAACTTTCGTTTGATAGTGACACCCATTAATTGCATAACCTGGGAACTTAGTCACGTGATGTCGAGGTTCTTGAGCTATCCATTTTAATTCATCAGAGACATTGCTAGTTGGGTCTTCTTCCGCAGCCTCAACCTGTCATTTTTTTCCTAAGTTCAATATTTTATTTTTACTAAGTAGAACATAAAATATAGTAGCTTAATCAATACCCTTGATCGTAACCAACTAATAAAGCTGCGATTGTGCTCATCTTCTAACCATTTTGCACTTTTCACTCTACGATGGTGCAGCTTTTTCAAGTAAGCCTCGTGCTCCCTATCAAGTAATAAGTAGAATTTTGTTAATTACAAAGCAAAATATAAAAAAAGATGTGCTTGGTCCAAAGATAAAACTAAGTAAAGAGTAATATATACATCCTTACTCGATATAAGGTTGAACATCATTTGTGTTGTGCAACACATAAAGATGTTCTTGGTCCAAAGATAAGCGGTCAACTTCACAAATATTTCCTTTTTCTATAGGTTTTTCCTCATTCTTCGTAGAAGGAACTCCAATGGCGGGTTGTTCTTCTAGATATTCTGAACAAAACTCAATAGCTTCCTCTGCGATATAGCATTGTGCAATACACCCTTCAGGACGATTCTTATTTCTCACATAACCCTTTATCACACCCATAAACCTATAATGAACAAATGATAAAGATAAAAATGATTACACAAACATCAATCATGTTATTACATAATGAAAATCAAAGTTCAGACTAGACCAACCTCTCTGGTGGGTACATCCATCGGAAGAAAAACCGGACCGCCAAGTTCGACCTCCCTGACAAGGTGCACCATTAGATGTACCATTATGTCAAAGAATGATGGTGGAAAATATTTTTCCAATAAGCACAATGTGATCACAAGATTATTTTGGATATCTTGCAATTTTTGTACATTCACGACTTTGGCACAAAGGGCATTAAAGAAGAAACATACTCGTATAATAGCACATCCCACATGCTTTGGCAACACACCACGTATTGCAACAGAAAGTAGTTGTTGCATTAGAACATGACAATCATGGGATTTGAGACCATATAACTTTAGATCTTCCATTGAGACATTACATCTAAAATTCGAAGAGTAACCATCTGGGACCTTAAGGTCATGCAAAGTTTGACACACTATTCTTTTCTCTTGCCTCGATAAAGAATAACATGCAGCTGGAAGATAAATTCCATTTTTCTTATTATGAGGTGCCAATTCTTTCCTTAAGCCCATCTCTACAAGATCTTTGCGACTATTGATCCCATCTTTTGTTTTTCCAGGAATATTTAATAGGGTCCCAATGATACTATCGCAGACATTCTTCTCAATGTGCATGACATCCAAGTTATGTCTAATAGGAAGATATCTCCAATACTCTAGCTCAAAAAAAATGGATTTCTTCTCCCAACAACTTGTAACTTTGTCTTTTTGTACTTCTTTTTTCTTCTTCTTTGGTGTCAATTTCTTTTGCACTTCTGCTTCCTTCTTCTTCTTTGAAGTCTTCTTCTCTGATATCTTTTTCTGGAACATCTTTTTTTCCCCAAGAAACCGAAATCCCCGCAACCTTTATTAATATTTGTTTCCCACTTAATGGTTCAGGATGAGTTCCGAACTCTTTGTCACCATTAAATGCCTTTCTTTGTGATCGAAAAGAATGGTTATATGGCAAATACCTTCTGTGACCAGTATAAATATTCTTGTTGCAATGTTTCAATCTATCTGAATAAGTATTTTTGTTGCATATTGGATAAGCAAAATATCCTTTCACACAACAACCAGACAAGTTGCCATATGCAGGAAAATCGTTAACAATCCATAACAATACAGTTCTCAATGTAAAAGATTCTTGCCGATAGGCGTCGTAAGTCACAACTCCATCCTTCCACAGCAACTGGAGATCCTCAATCAATGGTGCTAAGTAAACATCTATGTCATTTCCAGGTTGTTGGGGGCCTGATATCAACAATGTCAACAATGTGAACTTTCTCTTCATACACAACCAAGGTGGTAAATTATAAATATTTAGCATTACAGGCCAATAACTGTACCTACTACTGAGTGAACTAAATGGATTAATCCCATCGGCTGAAAGAGAGAGTCGAAGGTTTCTTGCTTCTGCTGCAAACTCTGGAAATTTATCATCAATTGTCTTCCACGTCGGTGAATCTGCGGGATGACGCAATTGGCCATCAACTTCCCTTCCGTCTACATGCCATGTCAAATTCTTTGATGTTTGTACCGATCGAAACCACCTTTTAAAGCATAAAATAGGTGGAAAGTAACATAGAACTTTAGCTGGGATGCCCTTCTTTTGCTCTTCCTGACTTTGTTCAGACATATTCTTCTTTACCTTATATCTCGACGTTCCATACGTAGGACGTGAGGTTGCATTTTCATAATCTTTTCTATAGAGTATGTAATCATTCAGAAATGCATGTATTCTCTTATATCCTATTCCAAATATTGAGAAGCAACGCTTAGCCTCCCTAGTAGTTACAGGCAATTCATTTTCTCCCGGAAGCATGTCGGCGAACAATGTCAACACATCTGAAAAGCTTTTATCACTCCAACCACTCTTGGCCTTGATACTAAAGAGCTTCACTATCGCAGATAGCTTCGTATACTTTTTACAACCATTATACAATGGTTTCTTAGCATCATCAAGCAATGAATTAAAGTTCTCTTCATCATCTCCTTCAATGTCGTTCCTTTTTAATGCATGGAACATCTCTAGTGTATCTGCCACATCATTTAAAGTATCCATATCATAGTCCTTGTAAATAGACGCACATATATCCTCACACACTTCATTAGGATCAACTTCCCCATGCCATATCCATATAGTATACCTTGGATCGATACCAACTGTCGTCAAATAAAATTTTACATCTTTTAAACTCATACTATAGAGATTCTCGCACTCATTACATGGACATCTAATAAAGTCGAGATCATCCCCACTAGCTTTAACATGCTCCATAAATTCATCAACTTCGGCTCTATATTCTTCCGATAATAGGTGCTTTGTCATCCATGATCTATTCCTCTGTATAATAAAGCAAAACACCGAGTAAGTGATTGTAACTTGAAAGTTTCATTTCAAGCTGAATGCGGAGAAGATTGATTCCAGAATGGCCAATGTGAAGTAGATATGGCCAATAAATTCAGACTCATGAAAGTGGAGAAGGTTGATTCCAGAATATAACTTTAATTGCTAGAGTTAAAAAAGAAGAAGAACATGACTTAGGAATAGTTTATTTCGTTATTACAAAACAGAAAATGGTTTACAATTCCCTATATGTGCATACGGGTATAAAAGGTAACAAAATGTCAAAATATGTAAGAATATATATTGAGAAAGTCTATATGAATCATCTACATAACTACAAAAGAGGGTCAAATAAACCTAAAAAAAGAGTTGGTCAACGCTCACATCCAACATGACCGATATCATTTAATCTAAAGATGTACAGTCAAACAATTGCATATATTGATGTCAAAGATTCATCCCACCCTCAATGCATGAGCAACGTGCACACTGTAAAAAATAAGTTATATTGCCTGGAGTAATTTAATCTAAGAAGAACAGGACTTAATTTAAAGACAATATGACATGGCACATACATAGACACGGTACCGATTTCTGCGTGACCTGGAGTAATTTCGAGTGTAAAAATGCCGTGTTCAACATGTGTCATACACGATGTTACAGGGACATTTATCTCTAGAAAATAGGGCAATTAAAAAGAACATGTCTCCATGAACCAAAACAAACCTTGCTACCCGAACGTGTCTCCATGAAGTTCAACTTGTAAGTATTCGTCCGAAAGAAATGGAATTAACACCCTTCCACACTGCAAGAACCAACAAAGAAAGAAACAAGAAGATGAACCAATGCGTGGACAAAGAAAATGCCTCAAAAATTAGTAAAAAAAAAATTCTTTCAAAGATTTCCAAACATGCATTCAAAGATATTTCAGCCATCTTTCGAAAACTAGGAAATAGAAAATAGGTCAAAATTAGGGCATTTTACTAAAATCAAGTCGAGGCAGAAATTAGGGCACAAAAAAAGAAATAATTTAGGACAAACCTTGGGGAGCGGGGAGCAGGCTGAGGGGAGTTGGGGCGCGGAGAGCGGGGAGCGGGTTGAGGAGAGTTGATCGGGAGCGGGGAGCGGGCTGAGAGGAGTTCGGGAGCGCCGGAGCGGGCGGAAGGGAGTTGGGGAGCAGGAGGAGAGAGAGAAAAAGAAAAAGAGTAAGTGTGGGAGAAGGGACTTTTTGACTTAAGTGCGGGAGTAAGTGCGGGAGAGTCAACATTTCGACTTAAAATTTATTTTTTTTCATAACGCTCGTACCACTGAAAGACAATCAATAACGCTTTTATAGATAATCATCATAGATTACAGTCTTACTAAACTTAGATGACGCTTCTTTATCAGCCGTCATTAAATCCCCTTATCAAGCATTATTAAAGGGTATTTTTGTTGTAGTGTAATTTGGAGGATTTGGCTAGCAACGGGAATCAATCGATTTGGAGCTTTTCTTGCCATTTGACACCCTATAGGTAAATCCTTCAAATTGTAATTAAATTCTATTTTCTTTGCATCCTAGCCTAGATCTAGGTGTCCCCTAGCTGTTGTGTAAGTTTCGTGTCAGTTGCATTTGATTTCGTGTCCGTATCGGATACGTATCCTAACCTTGAACTAGGTGTTCGATGAAATGCCTTACTCAGTATTTTTGTACTATTTTTAAATTATTTTTGAATAGATTTGTAGATCTATAGGTCGTTTTTGATTTTGTGTCGGTTGTGGGTAATTTTAGTGTCGTGTCGTGTCAGCACGAGGACACAAACATGCCGTAACAGCCACGGGACACTGTCCTGCTACTCGGGTTGAATTTCTCCTTGGATACAGCTATTCGACACGTGCAACTTGGTGAGAACCGAGGGACAGTGACTGACACAAAGCCCCTCCAAGTCTCGAGTCACGTCGTGTCGAGTCGGATACGCTATCGAGCCTGCACTGGCTATTGCCTGCGGTGCGCGTGAGCCACAGGCACTGCTGACACGGGCTTCGTGTTGTATCGTAGTGCCTTGTGGACACGATTCAGGGTGTCAGGGTTATAGCCCTACCCTAGGCGAGTGTGTGGACGCGCACTCATGTTGTGTCGTGTCATGCGTCGTGTGCTAGACACATGTGTATGCACGCACGAGACTGTGCACATTTCTGTGTATTCGTGTGTGTTAATTTTGATTCGGACACATTTGTGTCCAGTTCCTTGACACTAGGACATACCTATGACACTCTTACACATACACAAATATTTACCAACCATTAGTTTGGGATTATCTATTGAATTTGGACTTCGAATTTGGTTTTCCCCAATATTCTGATACATAGTGCACTGTCAATGAATTTCTGAGAATTAAATGTATTTCTTAAACAGTTTTTAATGATTTATTTGCAAGGAATGGTTCATTTACATATGTATGAGATTATGTACATGTTAGGTTCATGATTGGTGATTGGTTATAGGTTTTCGAGTTTGATTTGGCACTGTAAACTGAACTATCATATGTTCATCCTGAGACACTGTTATGTTACACAGAATTCACATTGTCCTGAGTTTTAATACATTGATTGTACACTGTTTTCTTATGTATTGACACACAACCTGAGACACATTGGACTGTCACACATTCATTTCATTGAAATCCAGACACTGTAAATTGTACACTATTTTTATTTACCACACAGACACAATATTGATATACACACACACACACCCACACACCCACACACTTCCACTTACCTGTATTGACACACACCTATCTAAAACTTGAGAATTGACACCACCCTGCACTCTTGCACATGAGCCCAAATCTGAGAACACTGCTACCTATATTCACATACACACATATATGTTTACACACACACAAGCATGAAACACATTGACACACATCACTCACTCATACATAAGTAAAAACTGAGAATGGACACCCTGTTATGTATGCACACAGATATTCCACACACCTGAACAACCTAAGGACTGAGAACCTATGAAGTTCCCTACATACACATACCCCTTCATTCACTGAAATCCTGAACACTATTTTCCTGTGCATACACACACACATATTTCAAAACTGAGAACTGTTTGTACATTCTTTCTCATATTGTACACACACACATTGAGACACCCTATAGCTACATGTACTTATACACACACCATTACTCTATAAGCTGAAAACACAATATTGTCACTCACTCACACTCATCCACACACACACACACCATATGGCCACTGAGATTATATATACACACACACACGATATCACTCACACACACAGGACACACACAATATTAACACCCTATGTGCAGCACATGCCACACTATATCCCTCTATTATGTATATATATAATATCTAAATTATTGAATATGTAATATATATATATATATATATTTTGCCTATATGATTAGTCTATAGGTGCATATGGTAATTAAATATGTGTGATATAAACTATATATGGCATATAGCCTATGGGATGTAGCCCTATGTGATAGCCTATGTAGATTCCTATGATATAGCCTATGTGTATATAACATGTATACTCATATAACTTGTGTGTTGATAGACTTGTAAGGCTTTGTGATGATGTGTGCTAGCTAGAATAGACTGGCTAGGCTTAGTAAGATTTGTTTGGGTTAGGCTTGACCTAGTTGACCTAGTTTGACTAGTGTAGTTGACTAAAGTTGACCAAAGGTTGACTTTAGCCTAAATTAATCCAAACATCATGTAGAATACATTATAGCAGTCTATTTTACCATTTTGGATATGTTGTGACTTGTGCTGTTCTGATTAGGAGCCAGATACCACTCCTCAGGCAGTATTTTATTCAGATACTCAGGATATCAGGCGAGTACATTCTCTGACCGTTTCATACTTGATAGGATTTATATTTACGCTCTAGATTACTTTACTTGATGCTGTCATGTTGTTAACACGGATTGGTACTATATGGATCCCTTCAAGAGATGTTATCCCCCTCGGGAGCATCGGGTTACAGTATGTCATGTGCATTTCACTTTCATCATGTACTCCGGTGCTTTCACCATTCATGTGCACTCTCGTGATTCATGTACTCTCATGTTCACGGAGCCCCCATATATACAATCATGTGCACCCTATTATGGGCCTTCATGTGATATTATGTGCAATAACATAACCTGTCTGGATCGTTGTATATTGATTGGGGTACGGAGGAGTATAAATGGTCATGTGAATAATTTTAAAGTAGTATACTCATGTGCAAACTCTTAGATTACTCATGTGCAAATTCAAGCCGTTCACATGTTCATCATTTACTCTAAATTACTAGTTCACTGTTAGTTCTCTACTTATAGTATCTATTTACATTACAGTTCTCTCTCTTTTACTCATGTACATTCTGCAGCGTTTCATGTATCTTACTCTATTGCATATTTATATATCCTATCATATTATGAACTGCGTGAGATGTACTGTGCTCGCTTCTGTCCTGACTGGACCTGTTGAAATATTACATATGACATTGAGGAGTTTTGTCCCACTTATTATGGAGCGGGCATAGATAACACATGTGAGCTGGACTCTCAGGAGGACCCAACACTTACAGAGGACATTATTCCAGTAGTCTAGGCTAGTTAGCTAGACCAGTATCATATTTATCATTCTGTCTGTTGGATACACTTGTACTTATTTGGGGATTGTTATTCTTAATTTTGTGGAGTTGTTTATCTTAGACATTTAGCTCTCTCTCTTATCTTGTATTTATCATCTGTGGATTTTGTTGATTTCATCTATCTATCTTATCGTACTTTTTTTCCTTAGTTGTGATTGAGTTGTACTTTATATTGTCACCTCCATTCGGAGTGTATATACTGTACAGGTACCTTATAACTGTTAGATGTTGTGACCTAGGACAACATTCTACCGTCGACACTGCGGCGTAGGCTGGACGTACACACTTCTTGTGTCCCTACACTGGGTGCGGGTCGTGACACGTTTTTAGTGGTGGCCTATGCAGGTCAAGAGTCGTATTATTGCGATATCGTAGTAGCACAATGACTTAGTTGTACTGCTACGAGCCTGTGATAGAATATAGGAAGTAAGGTGTTAGAATGAGAGGATACTCAATCACAGTTAGAAATCCTTGAGAAATTCCTGAAACGACCCTTGAAAATCTTATTTAAACTTCAATTTAAAATCCCTTCCCTTGTTTTGTTTACCCTTGCTCCTTGATTATTGAATTTGATTTTTGAATAGATCGTTGTTGATTTTGATATTCCTATCGAGATAAATTTTTATGGCCTGAGTTGCGATATTTTCTGATAAGATATGTTGACGGAAATAACATGAATGGTAAAAATGTCTACTTGATTATGGAACCTGTAGTTTATCGCAGCCATATTAGCTGGCGTGGCGAAAATATAGAGACCTGACTTCGGATGTACATATCTTGTTTATGAGATTTAGAATTTCTCGCAGCTATACTAGTCGGCATAGCGAGAATTCTAGACGACATGATTATAGAGGTGCATATCCCAGTTATGGAATCTATCGTTTATCGCAGCCTTACTTACTGGCATGGCAAGGACTCTGAGTAACATAATTTTGGATAGACGCATATGATTATCAGATTGTATCTTGAGAAGGTTTTTAAACATATCATCTCTATAGTACCCTTCTGTTGTTATAAAATTGTATTCCATCATCAAATAACTTAAGTGTAGGGATATTTTAGTTTTGTAGAGCTTATTCATGTAGTTCTTTTATAGTGTAATGATATGATGACTTGTAGAGTGTCTGTACCCTAGAGATGATAGTTAGCATTGGTATTAGAATAATAACCCATTGTTGAAGATTCCCCTGTTATTTATAATACCTACCAGTTTTCATATAGGATGTTAGTATGCCTTACAGCCTTGATAATTTATTATTATTTTTCCTTATCCCTTCCAGTAAGGCACCCATGACCAGTGCCTGTCCTTGAGTATAGTTGTAGTTTCACCTAAGACTGAGAGGTCTATATATATAGATAGGTTACAGATGATATTGGCATATGGGATAGGGGTTTGGTTGGCATCTATAGGTTATTGTTGTATAGGGTATTGACAAGTTGTTTAGCCTATATTTGGTCCAGTTTTCTATTTTTAGTTAAGTTCTCTTTGTGACGAGTTCAGTCATGTTTGATTAACCTTTATAGGCAGTGTGCAGACCTTTCACTAGATACCCTGTTCCCTTGGTTTAGACTTGTACAAGTTGTTCATTGCACTCAACATTTCATTACCTACCATGTTGCATCATAGATTTCACTGGACTATTGTTCAGACCTTAATTATTGACTCACCAATATAACCATCAACCCCTTAACATATTCTACATATCTGGAGGGTTAGTATCATGCATATTAGAGGTCTGCACTCATCCTTACTTTCTGTACATGGTGACATATTGTATCTCTTAGCATTTTACTTTACTTGATAAGCCTTGTAATACCTTTCATTTTAACCTGCAGTACATGTCCTACAGTAGAGTTTAAACCTTTTTGGGCATGGTTGTTCAGTCCATTTAGGACAGTTGTATACATTGGGGATATAATGTGGGTTGTTAATAAGAGTTCTCCCTTGATCATTTGTTCTGTCCCTCTTTCATTCTTAGATACAGATGATACCAGCATAGCCCATCTATCCAGATACATGTCCAAACCCTTTCTTTCATTGTTGGTTCAGTCTTCCAAAAGCTTCTACCTAGGCATTAGTTCAATTTTCCATATGTATGTGTCCAACATATCATTATCCTATATATGATTGTTCTGCATCTTCATATGTAGCCATGCTACACCACAGTTCTGTCCCAATACACCCTACAGTATCTGACCCCTTCATTAGAATGATAGGCATGTGGCAGGGAGTGTGTGCTATTAGATTTTGAGTAGAGTTTGAGGTGATGAGAGTTAAATATATATAGCTTGTATATATGTAATGTATTTTGATTTGGTATGTTGCCGGCACTTATTTGTCGTATACTGTCTATTGCATTCCCTGCACACCAATTTGGTTCACTTCTTTTAGACCACTGTCCTGCATGTAGTTTAGTAGGTGTTCAGTCCAGATAGAGAGGAGAGGCCCAGGTTTGATCTAAAGGCATATTTCAGTCACCATGTAAGTTTTTTTTTCACTTTAACTTTACAAGTTGGACCCTAATGTCCTGTCCTTTTTGCCTTATAAATTCAGTCTCCTTAGCATCATTCCCTTTGCCGACATTGATGTTTCAGACCATTCATCCTTAGCCTAATTTCTAAGTATTTGATCAGTCCCTTATGAGTTTAGTCTACTTTAACACTTTGATGATCAGTTATATATATATATATATATATATATATATATATATATATATATATATATATATATATATATAGATGATAAATATATATATACAGTCCCTTATGAGTTTAGTCTACTTTAACACTTTGATGATCAGTTATATATATATATATATATATATATATATATATATATATATATATATAGATGATATACTTAGGATATATGTAATGGGTTGTAGTTCTTGAGCTTATGTATATGTGGTATTTGGGATTTGTGTGCTTAGATTATAGGTATTTAGTTATGGTGACTTGGTAGGATTGGGAAGTTAAGAGTTAGTCTATTATAGAGTTTTTGGCTAATTTCTAGTTGCCAACACCTAGATAGCTAGCATAGGCAAAACTCTAAGAAGTTGACCAGTTGTTGACCAAGTACTTGGATGTTGACAAATTGACTAGTTGTTGACCATTGACTATGTTTGACTTAGTTTGACTGGAGATAGGATTAGAAGTAGGTTGTTGTTTGTGTTGTTTAATCATGTTTGATTATTTAGTAACTTGAGACCTTGTTTGTGTTAGGTCGGAGACATGGTTTTTCTGAGGATATCTCCGACTCGTGGTACCATACATTTTGGTGGAGGTGGGAATCTTAGCCCGCATTTCATCGGACCTTTCATGATCAGCGGGAGAGTCGGTGACGTGGCATACAGGCTAGACTTGCCACCAGCACTAGTGGATGTCCACAACGTATTCCATGTATCACAGTTGAGACGGTATGTGGCTGATCCTTGCCATTTACTTGACCATTCGGAGATTGATGTGGGACCTACTCTCAGTTATCCAGAGCAGCCAATGGAGATTCTGGATCATCGAGAGAAGGTACTGAGAAACCAGGTGATACCCTTGGTTCGCGTCGCATGGAGGCATCATTCTCCAGGAGAGTCTACCTGGGAGCGGGAGGATGAGATGCGCGAGCGATACCCATATCTTTTTGGACCTTGAGGTATGATTGTCTATCCTTCTCATCAGTTTAGTTTCGTCTTTTAATTTCGAGGACGAAATTTTTTTAAAGAGGGTAGATTTGTCACTACCACATTTTTAGCTTTAGGGTATTTTAGCCATTTTGTAAAATTTGAATTTATTTTGAATTGTTGAATTGGTGATTATTATTTTTGACTTTGACTAGTTGAGACTTTGGAGACTAACCTAGATGTTGACCCTAGCTATGGTGACTTGGTTAGTATGGTGGGACCCTAGTCTAACTTAAGTCAACCCAATTTTAGTCATTTAGAATCTAGTTTTCAATAGGAGGAAAAGACTAGGTTCAATGACTTATGACTTAGGAATTTATTTCCTTGACTAATGCAACTTGGCCCAAGGCCCATGCCATGAAACCCTAACCCTAAATTCAGCCTATGGTGGCCGACCAACAATGGTAATCTCCCCTATAAAATCTCTCATTCACTTGTTCTTGCCTCTTTTGTATCATTCCAACTTCTTGAAAGGAAAGGTAATCTCCATCTTCCCAAATTCATAATAAATCCATTTTAATTCCTTTTTGATCCAAATCTTTTGCAATAGAGTCTAATCATCCTCTAGTTGATATTCATGGAGAGTAATTTCAGTTTGAGAATAATTTGGAAGATTTGGCTAGCAACGGGAATCAATCGATTTGGGGCTTTTCTTGCCATTTGACACCCTATAGGTAAACCCTTCAAATTGTAATTAAATTCTGTTTTCTTTGCATCCTAGCCTAGATCTAGGTGTCCCCTAGCTGTAGTGTAAGTTTAGTGTCAGTTGCATTTGATTGCGTGTCCGTATCGGACACGTATCCTAACCTAGAACTAGGTGTTCGATGAAATGCCTCACTCAGTATTTTTGTACTATTTTCAAATTGTTTTTGAATGGATTTGTAGATCTATAGGTTGTCTTTGATTTTGTGTCAGTTGTGGGTAATTTTAGTGTCGTATCGTGTCAGCACGAGGACTCGAACACGCCGCAGCAGCCACGGGATACTGTCCTGCTGCTCGGGTTGAATTTTTTCTTGGACACGACGATTCGACACGTGCAACTTGGCGAGGACCGAGGGGTAGTGATTGACACAAGCCCACTCGAGTCTCGAGTCACATCGTGTCGAGTCGGACACGCTATCGAGCCCGTACTGGCTGTTGCCTGCGGTACGCATGAGCCACTGGCATTGCTGACACGGGCTTCGTGTCGTGTCATGGTATCTCGTGGACATGATTCAGGGTGTCAGGGTTGTATCCCTACCCTAGGCGAGTGTGTGGGCATGCACTCGTGTTGTGTTGTGTGCTAGACACGCGTGCACGCGCACACGAGACTGTACACATTTCTGTGTATTCGTGTGTGTTAATTTTGATTCGGACATGTTTGTGTCCAGTTCCTTGACACTAGGACACACCTATGACACTCTTACATATACACAAATATTTACCAAACATTAGTTTGGGATTATCTATTGAATTTGGACTTCGAATTTGGTTTTCCCCAATATTCTGATACATAGTGCACTATCAATGAATTTCTGAGAATTAAATGTATTTCTTAAACTGTTTTCAATGATTAATTTACAAGGAATGGTTCATTTACATATGTATGAGATTATGTACATGTTAGGTTCATGATTGGTGATTGGTTATAGGTTTTCTAGTTTGATTTGGCACTGTAAACTGAACTGTCATATGTTCATCCTGAGACACTGTTATGTTGCACAAAATTCACATTGTCCTGAGTTTTAATATATTGATTGTACACTGTTTTCTTATGTATTGACACACAACCTGAGACACATTGGACTGTCACAAATTCATTTCATTTAAATCCAGACATTGTAAATTGTATACTATTTTTATTTACCACACACACCAAATATTGATACACACACACACACACCCACACACTTCCACTTACACGTATTGACACACACCTATCTAAAACCTGAGAATTGACACCACCCTGCCTTCTTGCACATGAGCCCAAATCTGAGAACACTGCTACCTATATTCACAAACACAATTATATGTTTACATACACACAAGCATGAAACACATTGACACACATCACTCACTCACACATAAGTAAAAATTGAGAATGGACACCCTGGTATGTATGAACACAAATATCCCACACACATGAACAACCTAAGGACTAAGAACCTATGAAGCTCCCTACATACACACACACCTTCATTCATTGAAATCCTGAACACTATTTTCCTGTGCATACACACACACATTTCAAAACTGAGAACTGTTTGTACATTCTTTCTCATATTGTACACACACACATTGAGACACCCTATAGCTACATGTACTTATACACACACCATTACTCTACAAGCTGAGAACACAATATTGCCACTCGCTCACACTCATCCACACACACACCATATGGCCACTGAGATTATATACACAGACACACACATGGTATCACTCACACACACAGGACACACACAATATTAACACCCTATGTGCACACACATGCCACACTATATCCCTCTATTATGTATATATATATATATAATATCTAAATTGTTAAATATGTAATATGTATATATATATATATATTTTGCCTATATGATTAGTGTATAGGTGGATATGGTAATTAAATATGTGTGATATAAACTATATATGGCATATAGTCTATGGGATGTAGCCCTATGTGATAGCCTATGTAGATTCCTATGATATAGCCTATGTGTATATGACATGTATACACATGTGACTTGTGTGTTGATAGACTTGTAAGACTTTATGATGATGTGTGCTTGCTAGAATAGACTGGCTAGGCTTAGTGAGACTTGTTTGGGTTAGGCTTGACCTAGTTTGACTAGTGTAGTCGACTAGAGTTGACCAAAGGTTGACTTTAGCCTAGATTGACCTAAACATAATGTAGAATGCATTGTAACAGTCTATTTTACCATTTTGGATATGTTGTGACTTGTGCTATTCTGATTAGTAGCTAAACATCACTCCTCCGACATTATTTTATTCAGATACTCAGGATATCAGGCGAGTATATTCTCTGACCTTTTCATACTTGATAGTATTTACATTTACGCTCTAGATTACTTTACTTGATGCTGTCACGTTGTTAACATGGATTGGTACTATATGAATCCCTTCATGAGATGTTATCCCCCTCGGGAGCATCGGGTTACAGTATGTCATGTGCGTTTCACTTTCATCATGTACTCTGGTGCTTTCACCATTCATATGCACTCTCATGATTCATATACTCTCATGTTCACGGAGCCCGCATGTATACAATCATGTGCACCC
The DNA here is from genome assembly GCA_029216955.1 of Iris pallida. Classification (NCBI taxonomy): domain Eukaryota; kingdom Viridiplantae; phylum Streptophyta; class Magnoliopsida; order Asparagales; family Iridaceae; genus Iris; species Iris pallida. The sequence continues at coordinate 5,415,497 of JANAVB010030420.1, read as the reverse complement.
TATTATGGGCCTTTATGTGATATCATGTGCAATAACATAACCTGTCTGGATCGTTGTGTATTGATTGGGGTACGGGAGAGTATAAATGGTCATGTGAACAATTCCGAAGTAGTATACTCATGTACAAACTCTTAGATTACTCATGTGCAAATTCAAGCCATTCACATGTTCATCTTGTACTCTAAATCACTAGTTCACTGTTAGTTCTCTACTTATAGTATCTATTTACATTACAGTTCTCTCACTTTTACTCATGTACATTCTACAGCGTTTCATGTATCTTACTCTATTACATATTTATATATCCTTTCATATTATGAACTGCGTGAGATGTACTATGCTCGCTTCTGTCCTGACTGGACCTGTTGAAATATTACAGATGACATTGAGGAGTTCTATCCCACTTATTACGGAGTGGGCCTAGATGACACATGTGAGCTGGACTCTCAGGAGGACCCAACACTTGCAGAGGACATTACCCCAGTAGTCTAGGCTAGTTATCTAGACCAGTATCATATTTATCATTCTGTCTGTTGGATACACTTGTACTTATTTGGGGATTGTTAATCTGAATTTTGTGGAGTTATTTATCTTAGACATTTAGCTCTCTCTCTTATCTTGTATTTATCATTTGTGGATTCTGTTGATTTTATCTATCTATCTTATCATACTTTCTTCCTTAGTTGTGATTGAGTTGTACTTTATATTGTCACCTCCATTCAGAGTGTATATTCTGTACAGGTACCTTATAACTGTTAGATGTTGTGACGTAGGACAACGTTCTACTGTCGATACTGCGGCGTAGGCTGGACGTACCCACTTTTCGTGCTCCTACACTGGGTGCGGGTCGTGACAGGAGCAATTTGACCATTGGAGCTTGGTGGAAATCTAGATATAGAAAGCTATCATTGGGATTCCAACTCCCAATTAGTGAGAGCCCTCTAAACCTTTTAATTTTAGATTTCTTTAATGTAGATGCATTCATTTAGGATCTCCTTTGCTCTAGGAATGATTTGAGTCTAGTTTGAGTTCATTTGAGGTGCGTATCACGGACGTATCACACCGTATAGGATTCGTATCTCAAGTGTTCGATGAAATGTCACATAGAGCATTTAATCCCTGATTTTAGTTCTGTTGTGGTATTTACATTGTTAATAGTGGGTATTAGGAGTAGAGATCACTGTCCTTTGGTTTCAGTTTGATTTGTTCAAGTATCTTGGACTTGGAGAGGCTTGGGTTTGTGATTAGTTCACTGTGTGCACTGTTTTACTTTTGCCCTGCTGTACAGGGCTAATATCTAGATCTGTGGCATGTTAATTCATCATCTAATCACCACTTAGATTGGCCTAGTGACTAAGCATTGATCCTAGGCTCATGGCTGTGGACAATGGCCTATTCGAGCCTTAGCAGCCACTGCATATGCTCTACTATATAGTCGAGCATATTGTACTTCATTCTCTGCATTTGATACTTTATTTTACTCTAATAATTCATTGCATTTGAATGTGTACTACACTAATGTTGATATCATACATCTATTGAGCTACTGCACACTGCATACAATAGATAGATTGCATAGTATCTCATTCACTATCATATACAAATCAACCATTGCACTCTTTTCCTTTCACTTACTGCATTCGACACATGCCTGTATACTGTATTGCATTTCCTGCATTGTATATCTTGTATAGTAAACATTACCCTGTCTGCATACCCCTGCATATATTACCCGCACTTTACATTAGATATCTGCATTTGATTACCTCCTTGTGTTCAGTATGACCATCACTTAATATCCCTTACATTACAATTTAGTTCAGATATTGCAAGTTCCCCTTTGACTGATACTTGAAGAGTATCAGCCAACTAAACCTTGTGAAACCCATATCATTACCTGCACTTCACTGACTGCACATTACACTACACATTACATCCATTCACATTGCACTGCTTTATCACATTTATCTGGTCCATGATTGATTCATAGTTCCAATCGATTATATATTAATATCAATCATATACACATGTTCAGTATACTTCTTAGGTTCAGTCTTAGACATATCCTATTCTGAAGCTAATTCCTTATGTTTTAAGCCCTCGTTCATAAATTGCCTTCATGAAGTATCAATCCATGTTACCTACATGTACACCCCACGAATGGTTGCATCTTTACACATGCCCTTTTTGTTCCAGTCCACATTTGTTTCTTGATCATCTCTTTGACATCAAGAAAACCTTCCTGCCTATCCTTATGTTCTGTATTAAGCAAATGCTCAGTATCAGACATTATAAAACCCCATCCATTCACTATATTCATATCATATCCCTGTATTCATCCTCAGCAATATTGTCCTGCATTCAACTTGTCATGCCCTGCTCTAGTAGCACTCATCCAGTCCTATATGACTTTGTATTAGTTCACTTTTGGGTGACTATTGTTGCAGTCCATTAGGACAGACCTAGACTCTGATTTGTGTGTGGGCTGGTTTGAGAGTTCTTATAATTGAGATACCTATATATATTATACTATGCTATGTGATATATATATATATATATATATATATATATATATATATATATATATATATATATATATATATATATATATATATATATATATATATATATATATGACATGTATATATAAATAGGATATAGGTGTATTGATATCTTAGAGAATGTTATAGTTTGGTTAGGATTGAGATTAGGCTTGTAGCCTAGTTAACCTTATTCCTAGCCATTAGCCTAGCAATAGAAGTTGACCCCTTTGACTGTACATTTGACTACCCTAAATTTTGACTAGTTGACTAAGAGGGTTGACCAGAGTTGACCAAAAGTTGACTTTGACCTAGAGAGGTGTAGTATCATGTAGATTGTATTGTATAACTTAATTATTCAATGTTGAACACATTATAACCTGTATTTTTCTAAATAGGTCTCTGTTACTCCAGTTAAGACATCTATTCACATCTATTGCTCAGGTTACATTTTTTGTTAGTTTTCATTCATGATAGTATCTATATTACCTGCTCTAGACTATTTTACTTGATGCTGACACATTGTTAACACGGATTGGTACTATATGAATCTTGTCGTGTGATGTTATTCCCTTACCGGGTACATCGGGTATCCCATGTTCATGTATTTCATCGTGTGCATCGTGTACTCCTTGTATTTGTGTCTATTCATGTGCTTCGTGTAAAATGATAATCGTATACGTAACATATCATGGTCGAATCCTTGTGTATTGATCGGGGCGGAGGAGTAGAAGTGGTTATGTGATTACATCCCTTAGTATACTCATGTATATGTCGATTATACATTCACGTATATTGGAGTTACCATAGATTACTCGTGTGCTACCTATACCAATCACATAACCATCTTGTGCACTAAAACACATATTTACTTACAGTTCTTATTTTTTAAACATCATTCCTGTACTCAGATTTTGTCTGTACTCACTGTTCTTGTACATCTTTTTACAATATTTTATGTATTTTATTCTATTGCTTGCTCTATATTTTCTACCATGTTATGGAACTGCTTTCAGAGTTATGTATTCGCTCCCATCCTGACTGGACCCGTTGATAAAATTTTACAGAGAACATGGAAGACTTTTGTACCACTTATTATGGAGCTGGCATAGATGACACCTACGACCTGGACCATCAGGAGGATCCAGTTTGCCTAGAGAAGACTACCATAGTTCCTAGATTGTATTTGTACAAAGCAAAACCATTACAGTTCTTGGTATTTCTCAGAAAACAATGACAACACAGCAAAACCAAGCAGACAAATTGAAGTCACAACAAGATATAAAGAAAATATATCTCTTTATTGATAATTGTAATGTATTACAAAACTTGCAGCGGAATACAGAGTTTACAACTGATTACAAGACTCTTGAATAACCAACTGAATATATACACTTGTCCTTTAGGCTATAACTGAATATGCAGACTTCTTTACAATGAACTTGCCAATTTGGCTACAATCTCACTAGTATAACTGATTTACACTACATTATGTCCCGTATAACAGAAGACATCGTCTTGTAAGAAGAGCTTCTGCACACCCATCCGATTCATCGATGCCAAGTACTGATCAAATGATTTCCCCATGCACGAGCACCTGTAATATTGCCCACAACGTGGGTCAGTACATCATCAATGTATTGGCCAGTGGTGCTGACCCAACTCATCTAAGAAGACAACACGAAGTAATCATGTTATAGAACATTATTAAAAGTGGTATTTCTCGTTGCCTTAGGGTCAATTTCATATTTGTAGCCGACAAGAAGTAATGCATGCATTTCTTATAGCCAACATAATATAAATAAATATGATATCATCCTTTGGTGATTTTTACCCACGGTTGTGTAGCCATCCCTGTACATTTATAATACTTACTCAGCCTGCACAAGACATTATTAGGAACAATATCATAATTCAATATAATTGTCACCGTTCAGGTGATTCTTACCAAGAGCCGAAATCCTTCCATGTAATTGAGTAATAACTTACTCTGCCTGCATAAGACATCATTAGCACTGGACCTATCTGTTTGCCATTAAAATCTTTTTATTATAATTTCAATTACAAACAGAACAATGTTACAATGTAGGACTTAGATGTAGTCCTAGGAGAACACTTTTGTTTATCTGGGTCCCTGTGTTGATGGAGCGAGTGGTAATGCGTTGACTCCGTTGACAATCTGACGACGGTTCTCGGTTCTCTGAAGGTTTGAGTTGCTCTGGGTGCTGGAGTTTGCAGATGGGAAGAAGACGTTGAGTGTCTCTTCCGATCTTGGTGGATGATAACTCTGATGCTTTTTTCTGTCTGTGTATGTATGTATATTACGTGTCCGTAAGAAGAAAATGATCCCTCTATTTATAGTTTGCAGGCTGGCTTCTCATGCACGCATATGTAGGATGCGCCTATACGTGGGGATGCCACATGGTTGAAGCTGCAGGAGGCGCATGGATGATGCACCATCATTTGTGGGTTAAATCCTTTATGCTGCTTTTGTGGGCTGGCACGTAGCAGGGGAGAGGATCTTTCTATTGCTGAGATCTTAGGTGATTAGCACCCCTTCATAGGCTGAATTGAGTCAAAGGACACGTGGCGCATGCCCGTTGCTCAAAGATCTCGGATTTGGTGGAGAGTGATCTGATAGGATGCGCCTGGGATTGGGCGCATGAGAAGACTTTGACTCACAACCTTCAGGAGTCATCAACCGGTCTGGGCGCACGGCTTTTGAGGCGCATGCTGGTCTTCAGGCGCATGGCCGTTGAGGCGCATGCGAGTGGTTGGTCGGCCATGTAGGTCATAACCGTCGAAGGAAAGTAATGATGATGCTGATGTCAGCGACGCTTCGTCTTCTGAAAAAGCTGCTAACTCCAGTCCTCGGGGGACGTGCTGCCAACTCCGTCACTTGAGCATTAATTGCTTGATGGGTGACGAGCCGAAATGGGCGCATGGGTCCATGTTGATTAGAACGTATGGATCTGTGCTTTGTCGGGCGCATCCATACGGGGTGCTTTGGAACTGACGGGTGCGTCTGTATGATGTACGGTATCTGACCGACGCATCCTTTTGCATGACGTGCCTTTATTGGTCCGACTTTTGTGTTCTTTAAGTGCTTTAAATAGCCATTTTTACTTGGACGAATTCGAAGCGTCAGGTTCATCACCATAAATGCAAATTCATTGCACGGGATTCGGAGAGCCCGCCACTTGGCACATGGGTTTGATTTGCCCGGCCTATAAATAGTGGTAAAGAGAGAGTTTGCTTCTCGTTCTCTTACGTCTTCCCGAATGAACTTATTTGCTCGAGCACATTCTGTTGACAAGATGCTCTCGAGGGTGAAGATGCGATGACTTGTCTTCGTTCATGCTCGTGAAGGTGACTATTACATCCAAAAGTCGGAGTTGAGGGCTTCTGAGACAGGCGGAAGGTGCCTGTTGCATCCAAAGATCGGGATGCTCGAGCCTCGTCTCCGTTTATGTTGAAAGAGCCGCAGATCGGAATTGTGGTGCTCCCATCTTCCTTGGTCTTTGGAGAGCTCTTCCTCCTGCAAGAGTGGGTGTTGCCCATTCAAGTTGTGTTGAAAGCTGCTCCTTTAGCCGCGGATCGGAGCTGCGGTGCTCTCCTCTTCCTTGGGCTTTGGAAAGCTCTTCCTCCAGCTAGGGTGGGGTTGATCGCCCACTCCTGTTCTGCTCAATAAATGCTTCATTAGTCGAAGCATTTGATCGGGTCGAAGTAAGGCGCATATGCTGAGACTTCATGATGCGCATAACTGAGACGCTGAAGAGATACGCCTGACTGAAATGCTGAAGGCTGTGCCTGAATGAGACGCTGAAGAGACACGCCTGACTGAGACGCTGAAGTGATACGCCTGACTGATGATGCGCCTGGTGGGAGGCGCAGGGCAGTTTGCTGCGCCTGGCTGTAGTCTTAGGATCTGTCTTTTTGTAGAAGTTTTCCTTTGTAAAGCCTTTCTTTAGACATATAATAGACTTTTATATGAAATAAAAATCTTTTTTTGCTGTCTATACTTTTGCTATCTTGCTGTGCCAAGTACTTCGTCTGAGTTCCCTGGCGCATGTTCTGAGTAGTATTTGAGCGCATAGGAATTCTGGCATATAGATGCGCCCTGAAATTCCATGCTTCTATACTATCTATATGAAGGTTACTGGCGATACGCCATCTTGGACTATCTTACAGGTATAACGACGCCCCTTGCAGTGCGGGTAGCTAGCCCCACTGAAGGTCCCGTATACCATGCTACTACTTCAGCACGAGGTTCCCCCCAGGATGAATCGGTTTCCAAGGCCTTGGAATATCGTTCGAGGAACCACCTTGTCGACAAGTTGTCCATGACCATGCAAATATATGTAACTTATCTATAAAGAGACATATAATGCACGATAAGGAAAACTAAGTAATTAAGACATCTTCTCAATAAGCTAGCTTTCTTATTCGTATTGCCATCTTGCCTTGAGCCAACGCTCACATTATCATCTGCCTAATCTAGGGTCTTAGTGTAATCAACATTCTACATCGGCACAGGATAATAGAATGTGATTACCTAAGCCCTTCCTCACATCTTTGATACCATACTGTAGAGCCTAAAAATTAAGTTGTGCCATGTTTGTACAAATCAGCAATCAAATTGTGCCCAAAAAATTAAGTTGCGCCACTGTTATGAAGTCCAGAGATCAAGTTGCGCCACTGCTCAGGTTGCGCCATATATCAAATTGCGCCCAATCACATTGCGCCTAAGCCTACGTGGCATTTGATAATAATTGTCATCATTAACTGACAGTAATGACAACTGACAGCACGTTAAACGAAGAAATTTTTTTCGAATCCCGTAAAGCGTGGCGCTCGAGATAATTTGCTGTCATTTGATGACAACTGTGCTATGCATTCTGCAAGTTGCGCCTAGGCGCAACCTGAATAAACTCTCCTCATATACCCAAATGCTGCTACGTGCCTATGCACTGAGTTGCACCTAGGTGCAACTTAATCAAGCGCTGTTTGACTCGTTGACTGAAGCTCGCGCAACCTGATAAAGTTGAGGCAACTTACGTTCCAAAATAGGATGACGTGGCGCACATGCCACTAATCTCTCAAAATGTGTCCACTACTCTGTACACGACCATGAGCATTTCAATCATATGATGCCACGCGTCTAAATACAGTTAGTACACGTTCTAGTAACTGAATGAAAGTTTGCGCAACCTGAAGTTAGCGCAACCTAAAGTCGCATAGGTCAACCTCGCGTACATCAGAATAACTGCTAAAATAGTTATTTCCAGCACTCTATAAATAGAGTTTCCAATCATTATCAAGGGGCAGAGATCAAGAGTTCTTATAAAAGTGTTGCTGCATTCTCCAGAGGCTTTAGTCTTCAAGTTCACATAGTCCAAGGGATAAAGCGATCGTCTTCTGATCGGATTCCTAAAGTTGTACTTCCCCAGAATTTATTGTAATTTGTACGATTCTTTTTAAGTTTGGAATAAACTTTTTTTTTTTTGCAAACAAAATAGTGAATCTGCTGGGGACGACTTTCTCCTCCGACGAGAAGGTGACAACTCAATGTGATACCGCGTCAATTGGCAAGACGTAGAAGATCCTGGTTGTTCAAGTCAACTAGACAGCCTACGAGGATTTGATCAACACCAAGAGCACCAAGCGCACTGTGGCTATTGCCAAGAACATAACTGTGTGGACTCCCAAGTCTTCTACAGTTGCTGTTACACAGGCGCAACCTGAGCGCTCAGTGGCCAAGACGCAATCTGCCTCTATGGCCCAGGCGCAGCTTGCTTCTGTTGCCAGCGTGCAACCCACTCATTCTGTTGCCCACGCGCAACCCACTCACTCTGTTGCCCGAGCGCAACCTACTCGCCCTGTTGCCAGAGCGCAACCCACTCACTCTGCTGCCAAGACACAACCCATTCACCTTGCTGCCAAGGCGCAACCCATTTACCTTGCTTCCAAGGCACAATCAGTAGCCCCTTATGTTGTGGCACAACCTATACATCCTACTGTCCAGGCGCAGTTTGCACACCATGCTGCCCTGGTGCAACCCAAGGGAACTAGCCTTTTGGCTATTCCCTCTTCTTCTCCAGTTCTGAACTTGGAGAAGCAATGTTCTAGTATTAGTACTAGACAGAACAAAGGAAAGGGCCCTTTGACACTTCCTCAACTGGCACAGCTTGTGCCTAATGTGGTTCAACAACAAAACAGAGGGAAACGCTTTTTAGCTAACCCTTTACAAAATAAAGGAAAGCACCCTTTGGCCTTTTCTTAATCTTCCCCAGTCTATGACTCGGAGGAAAATATCTCAGATTGTATTCCCTTGAACAGAGATTCCTCTATTCTCAACAGCGGTCTTCAAATCTCTGTCAAGGGAAAGAATGCTGATCAAAGAGGCATCCTGCCTACCGCCATGGTATCTACTCAAGATCTTCCAACCTTACATATTTCAAGATCCAAGCAAAGAAAATTGATGGTATCTCAAATAGATGCACCAGGAGCAGAATTCTCTGATTTGCGTGCCTATCTCAACAGGCGTCAATCAGTAGCAACCTCAGTAAAATGCAAGCATCCTATACCAAGGGCCAACTTGTGCCAGAAATACAGCTTTGAAGAGAAAGACCCAATCACTTATGCTAATGAATTAAGAACTTCTTTATACATCCACGGAACTAAGCATCTTAAGAACCGGAGTCATGTTCCTAACATCATTAAGGAATATGTTCCTTCGACTTCTTCTCGTCCCATGGTAGTAACTGATCTCCGAGAACGTCTTACACAAAAATAGGAGATTACAGAGACATCTCACTCACCTTTAAACCACCTATCAGAATGCCACTGCCTTCATGAAGTGGTTATCAAGTATTGTTGTCAATAAGCTAATGATCTGTTTTCAATCGTCTGAACTATGCTTCAACTCCTGAACCCACGATGGTAGATGAAGATGAAGATGAGCTGTTATATGCTTCTATCAACATGACTTCCTGGGATACTACGGGTAGAAAATCTTCAAAGCGTGGCACAGCTCGCAATCCCAGTCAGCAGTATTTAGGTCAACTCCGTGAATCCAGTGAAGGGGCCTTTCAACATACCAGATCGAAAAATCAAAATTTAAACCAAGATATCTTTAATCAGGAAGATCTCCCTATTACTCATCTGGGAGAGGATTCTTTATCTGACTTTGATGCAGATAGTGAAAGCTCTGAACAAACTATCTTGTCAATAGTAGCAAGAGAAGTGACAACATATGCCATTACAGAAGATCAAGATGTGTCTAGTTCAGCCAGTCAAGAACAACGAATTGCTGTACTGGAAGATAAACTAAAGACCATGGCTGAAATGGTCGCAAGTATACACACCATAATCGTGGCTCAACATGCAGTGCCACTGGTTATGAATCATGTTACAAATCCCGAGCTCATAGCATCTTCTGTGCCTGTTAATGTTAGTCTGGTGGTACCACCTCCCCAGGTTGCTTATGTACCGATTCAAGCTGTTCCCAGTTAGTCTGGTGCTGGGGGTGGTAATTATTATGCTGTTCCTCCTCCTAACAATTCAAATCAACCTACCAATTCACAGACATCAGGGGATGCTAATGAGGCTGTAAAACTCTTATGCACCCAGTTCGAGGCCTTTAAGCAGAAGGACGGTCTACAAAGACTTGGGATAAAACAACCTTATCTTGCAGAATGGAAGGAGGTTCAATTTTCTCCTAAATACAAGCTTCCTACCATTATGCTGTTTGATGGCAGCACTTCTCCAAGTCAGTACATCAATCAATTTGAAGTGATGACTGATCAATTGCAGCCAAATGATGCTCTTCTTACCAGGGAGTTCGTCGGTTGTTTAGCCGATGCAGCATATGATTGGTACTGTAGTTTGCCTGATGGCTGCATAACCTCCTTTGCTGGTTTCAAGCAAATGTTTTTGGAACAATTTTATGAGGGGGTCAACGATATGACTATGTCTGCTCTCATCAAAATTAAACAAAGACACAATGAAACCACTGAGAATTTTATTAAAAGATTCCGTCGAGAGACACTTAAAATGCCTCTAGGAACTCCATCTGCTGTAACAATAGACACTTGTAAATCAAACTTGCTGCCTATTATCAGCATGTGGACAGGATCTACCCAATTCCAAAACTGGCCTTCTTTTATTGTAAATGCCAAAGCTGCAGAGATTAGTGCTGAGAAGTTCAAACAGTTAGGAGTTCAAATGGCTAATCCTAACCAAGATGAACATCCTACATTCGGAAACAATAATCGCCAGAACAATCGCAAGGGCAAGGAAACGTTGGCCATCAATCTCAAGGGCAAGGAATTATTGGCTGTCAATATTGCTCAGACTACACCCACTCCATCAGCACCACCACAAAAAGCACCTCGTCCAAAAGAAGAATATTCTTTCGATAAAGATGATATTATGATTATCTTTGATTGCTTGATCAAAAGCAATAAGCTTCAACTGCCGGAGGCAAAACGGCCAGAAGAAGTGGGTAAGATTGACCACCTTAAATATTATATTTATCACAGGTTTATAGGGCATCCAACTCGAGCATGCTATGTGCTCGAGGGCAAAATCCAAGTGATGGTCAACTCTGGTGCAGTTACTCTCCAACATGATGAGAAGACTGTGACGGCCAATGTTATTTCTGTACAATTTTGTGACTTTCCACTGCAATTAGTACAAGATGGTGTTGTCCCTATTTCGAGGGCTACTCTCGAGATCGTGAATCTTCCATCTCCTCAAAATGAAGGTCTTGTTCTGCTATTCATAGATAAAAGAGAAATCATATGGATTCATCCAGATCTCGTGGCAGACTTTGAAGCGCCTTCTTCTTCTAATCAAAAGAAGCGTTCTAAAACTAAATCGAAGAGCTGCAACATGGTATCCTTTGAACCTGTAGTAGAAGAAGAAATTTTAATCGGTACCAGATATGGGAAACCTTATCTCCGAGAATATCCCGAAACTCAAGAGAATCCTGCTCCATCTTCTGATACTATTCCTGCATCATTTTCCCTGCTGAGAATATACCATCTACATCCTCGCCAGTAGTGGAACCAATTCCTCCCAAACAAACCTCAGCAGACAAGAGAAAGCAACCTATCCGCTTTGATAAAGCATTGAAGAATTCCTCATCTCTCGGACTTGAGAAGCCATATAATTTTGACATACTGGCTCAATTGGCTAACACTCCAGTGAGATTGTCAATTTTTGAACTCTTACGTCTCTCAAAAGAAACTCGAGAAACGCTGAGTGAAGCTTTGATGCAGGCTGATGCTTGTCTTGCTCTCCTCAAGAAGCCTAAAAAAGAGCCTGTCAGTTGTACACATTGTCATAGTATATTTGAATTAATGTCCAACATTACTTTTACACAAGATGACATGCTGTTAGAAGACAATCGTCATGACCGTCCTCTCTACTTTACGGGATAGGTAGACACCGTGAAAGTCGATCGCATTCTGATTGACCCAGGGTCTGCACTTAGTATCATGCCGAAGTCTCTGTTAGATGCTTTAAAGATCCCGGTGGACAACCTTTCTACAACTATCACTACTATCTTGGGGTTCAATCAAGAAAGAAGTGAACCTTTGGGAAAGATACGCCTGAAACTTCAAATCGGCAATCTTCGTACAAAGGTGACTTTCTACGTGATTGATAATCATGGTTCATACAATGCTTTGCTGGAAAGACCATTCCTCCATGAACACAACATTGTACCTTCTATTCTCTACCAATGTTTCAAAAATGTGGATGGCAATGGAGAAGTATAGAAAGAAGTTGCAGATTTAAATCCTTTCAAGGGGTTGAAGCATACTGCAACAATTCTCGCATGTACAAAGAAGAATTCATGAAGGTGGTATTGGCAATGGATACTGACAAAGAATAGAAAGGCGTACCAAATGATACTCTGGTGATCCCTGTCAAAGGACGTACTTCCTGTCCTCAGTCTTCCAAGACATTGAATATTTACCTTCTTTCCCATAAGAAGCAGCCTTCTGGTGTTAGTCAGGAACAAAGGGAGCTCACCTCTTCTGAGCCACTTGTAATCGACCTTCGTCGTAAAAAATCTCTCATTCCTTCTCGTTCTTCTCCTCCTCTGGTTATTAATCTGACTAAGCCTTCTAAGGCTAAAAGTCCTGTTGTAAATGATAATGTAAAAATCAATAAAGTAGCATCTCCTTTGCAGTATACTGATGTATCTTATCATACTCAATATTATTTGGATATGCTAGATAGCTTCAAACTACTTATAATAGGAGTTGTACCATCTCTCCGAAACGTGGTATCACTTGAATCAATACAAGAATCGTTCTTCCTAGTGCCTTCTCGAAAGAAAGGTGAAACTCCTATACTTTTTAGCAAAATAAAAGAACAAAAAATCATACTCGACAGCGATAATAAGGATGATACAGGAAGGCTACAACTACGTCGTTATAGTCCACAATCCAAGGCAATCATCCGTAAAATGGGCTATGATTTCAAGACTGGTTTCAATAGCGGTAAAGGAAGGCGAACTCCTATTCGTATTTATGTTCCAAAAGGAAAATCACAACAATACTACAGCAAAACGAAGCGAGGATTAGGTTATACTTCACCAATTTCGACTCCAGAAGCTTTTGCATCCGATGAAGAAGAACGATCTAGCTGTTCTGATTCTATTTCATGGGATTCAGATACCAGTGTAGGGTATGTCCATCGGGTGATAGTATCTTCTAATATGGTGTCTGCCGAGTTCTCCGAAAATGAATATTGAAGAAGCTCCTGAAGCAGATCCTTGGGCACAAAGGATAGACACTCAGTGGGAACTCTGTTTTGAACAACGAGAACCACCTACCGAAGATCAACTAATCCAGATCGATGTTGGAGAGAAAGATGTACCACGACTGATTCTTATTAGCAAAAATCTTCCAGAGGATGATAAACAAGAAGTGATTCACCTCATTCGTGAATATATCGATGTCTTAGCCTAGAGTTATGAAGATATGCCGGGTTTAGATCCTCGGGTTGCAACTTATAAACCTAACATTTTTCCTAATGCCAAGCCAGTCAAACAACAACAACGATAATTCAAGCTTGAGATGATGGATGCAATAGATGATGAAGTCAGAAAGCATATCGCTTGTGGTTTTATCAGAAAAGAACATCATCCTGACTGGGTAGCCAATATTGTACCAGTCTTGAAGAAGACCAGGAAGGTTTGAGTGTGCATAGACTTTCGAGATCTCAATGATGCTTGCCCTAAAGATGAATTCTCTCTCCCAATTACTGATGTCATGATCGACAATACTTGTGGATTCGAACGAATCTCTTTCATGGATGGGTTTTTTTGGATACAATCAAATCCGAATGAATCCTGAAGATGAAAAATACACTTCATTCCATACTCATCGTGGAATATACTGTTATACTGTCATGCCTTTCGGTCTTAAAAATGCGGGTGCAACTTATCAGCGGGCAATGAGTACTATCTTTCGAGATCATTTACGAAAGATCGTTGAATGCTATGTTGACGATATTGCTGTCAAAAGTCGTCTAAAAGAAGATCATATCCAAGATTTAAGAACCATCTTAAATCTAATGCGCCAGCATCAACTCAAAATGAATCCCACCAAGTCTTTCTTGGGAGTCTCTAGTGGCAAATTTTTTGGATTCGTCATTACCTCTAAAGGTATACACATTGATCCCGAGAAGATCAAAGCCATTCAAGAGATGCGTCCTCCACGTAATCTAAAAGAGCTACGAGGATTCTAGGGTCGACTTGCTTACATCAGAAGGTTTATTTCGAATTTGTCTGGACGTTGCAGACCATTTACTCAGTTAAAAAAAAGGTGTTTCTTTTATTTGGACAGAAGAATGTCAACGAGCATTTGATGACATAAAGCGGTATTTGATGAGTCCACCGGTCCTGGTACCACCGATCTCAGGAATACCCTTCTTGATGTATGTCCGGGCAATGGACCATTAATTGGGAGCTTTACTAGCTCAGAAGAACAAAAAAGGTCATAAACAAGCCATTTACTACATCAGTCGGACGATGATTGGAGCTGAACATCGTTATAGTCCGGTAGAGAAAAAATGTTTAGCCTTAATGTTTGCTGTTCAAAAGACAAGACATTACATCATCGGCCAAACCATTCATGTTATTTCTCGAGTTAATCCTCCTTGGGTCTTAATGAAGAAGCCCAGTACACTCAACTCTAGGCTTGCTACATGGGCCATATTATTAGCACAATATGATATGGTATATGTTCCATAAAAGTCTGTGAAAGGCCAAGCCCTTGCTGATTTCTTAGCAGCTCATCCTGTCCCTGAGACATCTAAACTCTATGATGAGATTCCAGATGAGACATTGGAATCAAATATGATCTCTGAAGAATTTCCTAATTGGCGTTTATTCTTCGACGGAGTGTCTAGAATTGGACCTGGAGGCAACCTTGTCGCTGGAGTGGGAATTGTTCTTATTTCACCAGATGGATTAGCTATTCAGAGAACTTATTCCTTAGATGAGTCGTGCTCTAACAACGTAGCAGAATACAATACTTTGCTCATTGGACTCCAATTAGCTAAACAACTGGATATTGAATATCTCGAAGTATATGGTGATTCTAAGCTGATTGTTAATCAGGTTAGAGGTATATACGAAGTTCGACATCAAGATTTGGTACCATACCACGAAACGGCAATCAGAATAGCTTTTTCATTCAAAGAATTTTTTATCGAACATGTACGTCGAGCATGCGACACAGAAGCTGATGCCTTAGCTAATCTAGTAGCGGTCTTAGCAATTCCGGTCAAAAGATAACAAATGGTTGTTATCTCCAATAGAGAAATATTTTGTATTAAAAATAACCATAACATTGAATTCAGTAATTCAACTGAAGTCAATGTCATCAGTGAAGATTGGAGAGCACCTTTCATCGATTTTGCAGTACATGACATACTACCTGAAGATCCTAAAGAAGCTACAAGTATTCGTCGGTGATCACTTCGATTTTATTATAATCATACCACCAAAACTCTCTTTCGACGAACTTTTGACGGATTACTCTTAAGATGTATTGCTGGTGATGAAGCAAAGCAAATATTATGTGAAGCTCATGATGGCGTTTGTGGAGCACATCAGTCCGGTCCTAAACTACAAGATCGTATCCGACGTATGGGCTACTACTGGCCCTCTATGGTATCAGATGCCATTGACTATGCAAGGAAATGTCGAGCATGTCAAATTAATGCATATTTCATTCACTAACAGTCGAAATTTCTTCACTCGACTGCTGCCTCATGGCCCTTCGAAGCTTGGGGCATGCATGTAATTGGTCCTATCAATCCTCCTTCGTCTAAAGGACATCGGTTTATCTTGGCTATAACCGATTACTTCTCTAAATGGGCTGAAGCTATACCTTTAGTTGAAGTGAAGACTAGCAGTGTCATCAAATTTTTCAAACATTATATGATATACAGATTTGGAGTACCTCGTCGGATTATCTATGATAATGGACCATAGTTCGTCAGCCAGAAGTTTACTAGGTTCTGTGATGACAACCGAATCAATAATGTTGCTTCTACGGCCTATAATCCTGCAGCTAATGGGTTAGCTGAAGCATTTAACACGACTATCATCAAAATCCTTAAAAAGTTTGTCTCTATCAACAAACGTAATTGGAGTGAGAAGCTTGGAGAATGTCTATGGGCTTATCGCACTACAGTTCGTAATCCTACATGTTGTACACCTTTTTCTCTGATATATGGTTGTGAAGCTGTTTTACCGTTGGAAATTCAAATTCCATCCTTGAGAATCGCCATTGCTAATGAACTTACCACAGAAAATAATGATCGTCTTCGGCTTCAAGAATTGGAGGCGCTCGATGAGAAAAGGCTACTAGTCCAACAACATATCGAATTATATCAGGCCCGTATCTCAAAGCTTTCAATCGCAAAGTCAAAGTACGAACATTTCAGGAAGGCGAGCTAGTTCTTACGATCAGACGTCCTATGACTATGACCCACATGAGCAAAGGCAAATTCGAAGCAAAATGGTAAGGTCTGCATGTGGTAAACAAGGTTTTCTCAAATAGAGCCTACCAATTAACAGATATGGATGCCAGAATTGCTATGATGCCTATCAATGGCAAATTTTTTAAGAAATATTATGTATAAAAGCAAAATATCTTTCAATCAGAGAAATGATGTAAATAAAACTCATTTTATTTAAAAGCAGAAAGAGTTACATAATATCAAGGACGGGGACGAGGACCCGACCCTTCCTGATTAAATATATAATTTGCCAGTATTTCAAACATCTCGTTGTCTGAACACACCAGCAACTCACAGGCATCTGTCCTCACAGCTTCTTCTTCAGCAGTCTTCCCAAGCTCCACCAACTTGGCAACCAGGTCCTGCTCTAATACAGAAACAGTCAAGCCTTCACCCACTTCTTTCTGAGGAGGCACCGGAGGCTCAGCAGGAGGCGTCTCAGTCGTATTTTCGATCTTCGGAGTAAGCAAACCTTCGGAAGACATTCTGTACAAAGAGAAAAGAAGTTGACAATATCTACGTAAGTTCTGTTCTATTTATAGACAGAATGACTAGATAATCGACTTCGAAAACCGATGTGACTTTTTCTTCTCGAAAGAAGTCCAACCATTCATTCATTCGTTTCTTCTCCCTAAAGAAAGTCTGATTGTTCATTCATTCTCATCCTCGAAAACCGAGGTAACTGTTCATCCATTTAATTTCTCCTTTTCAAGAACCGAGTTGACTGTTCATTCATTCACTTTCTTTCCACTAAGAAGTCTGACTGTCCATTCATTCATTTGTTTCGTTAGTCTTAGCATTTATTGTCTTTTATTTACTTTCTCATAAATAAAACCATAGATGATAAATTCTCACATCTAAAAACAGAAAAAAGAATTCACGTCCTCCGCACCTCTGAATTCCAATTATCTACGTCAGCAACTTGTCATATCCCTATCACCTTTGACAAAGTTGTCTAGTGAAATAAGAATATTTCAAACATTATATTCTGCCACGTCCACATTACCTCTGAGCAGATATAATAAATATCGTTATTTTCTAAATCAAGAAATATATCACGTCTAGTACCTTTGAATATATTTTCTATTCTATTACTTATATCTATAACAAGGTATGCAACAAGTAATAGAACCACAAAAAAATATCTCATTTCATTTCTTTTTGATTAAAATATTCAAAAAAGATACATCATAACAATTTTTGATCATTTTACTCTGAAGAGTAAGTGATGAGTTCTACAATCCGCTTCTTCAAAGCTTTGACTCTTTCAGTACAAGAATCTAGTACTCGTTGCCTGGCTTCAACTCTTCCTGACTCTGGGTCAAATGGATGCAGAGCAGCTGTTTGACGGGCTAGTTCTTCATTTTGTAGCCGATCAAATTCATCCTTTTGGTGCTTCAAAGCATCTAATTGGTTAACAGCAGCTTGATGTAGCTGAGTTTCTTTTTCTATACCCTGTTTGACGATTTTAAGCTCCTCCTGAAGTCGGGCAATTTTAGCCTCTAGATCAGAAGCTTTCTTTTTCTCATCCGCAGCTATAGCTCTATGATGATCAGCAGTAGAAACTGCTTCAGCAATCTGGATGTCCAGTTCAGAGAATTGTCTTATGAAAGCCAGTAAGAAAGCTTCAAAATTAGCTTTATTAGTCTCAGCCTCTCGAGCCATAGCTTCATACTCTGCATTCACCAGCAGCTCAACGTCTCCTCTTTTAAGGTCTTTATAAGCCTTAATTGATCCCTTTAGCTCGTCAAAGATGTGTTCCAAGAAAGTGGCATGAGCCTCGTATCCTTGGCTGCGGATACCTCTAATTAAAAATGAGGAGGGATTTCTAACTGCATTGAATGAGACATCTTCTCTCTCTATTACCCGGTGGACTAAAGGCTCCAAGGATGTGAAGAAGATATTAGTGAAGGAGGCCACCACAAACTTGTTAGCTGCTACGGCACTTGGGGTGGCTACCGCTTCTGCCGGAGTCTTTACAATTTTAACAGCTGGAGGTATTTCGTCTTGAGCACTGATATGGGAAGAACTCCCCTCTCCTGCTGTGGTTCCTGTAGGTCCTTCTGTAATTTACATATGCCAGTTGTTAGAGCGATGTACGATGTTGAAAAAGCTAAAATAAATAAATCATTTTAAAAATTTACCTGAGCTGGGCATTGCATGGGGAGTCTCAAGAGGTTTGGATGCTTCTAGCTCAAGCTTCGACATGGTCTTCGCAGACATCGTGGCTTGACTACTTCCAGCCCCTGATTTAGTCTGAAGTGGCAGAGTAATGGGAGTTTGATATGCTAATTCTACTACCACTCCAGAAGCCTCGAGTTTTTCAGAGATTCTCGGTTCATCGATTCTGGGACTAACATGCCCTTCGTCGATAACCAGATTTTTCTCACCCTCAGCAGTTGACTGGTCTTCATTTGCCGGTAATTCTTGAGGTGATGGCACATCCACTAAAATTTGTCCCTCTTTAGTGGTATTATTCCAGTCATCCCCAAAAGATTCATTACCATAGTCATAATCGGCTAAGGCGTCAATCATCTCCCGATCCTCTTCAGAATGAGTAGGATCTTGCACCTTTGGAGAATTTATCGTTTCTTCTTGCGTAAGCAAATCCTTCTCTGGAGAGATAGTCACTGGAGTCTTGGAAGTTGGTGAAGGAACCATTATCCCTGCCGCAGCAAGTATATTGGCAGAAATACATACCATGAAAGCATATGATCTTGAGGCTTCTACAGTGGTGGCATAAGGCTGTACATCCGCTGAAATAGCCACTGTAAATAAAGAAATCAATTAAATGTACTTCTTTGAGAGAAAAATATATATTAATGTATATCAAAATCTTGATATTACCTTCCTGAGGTGGTACATCTTGTCCCAGACGGCTGGTGGATTCCGTCGACGGGGAAGGGATAGGAGATGTATCAGTTCTTCGAGGAATTTCTCGGTGCACTACTAATTTTTTCCTGACTTCTCTGTGTGATAATCCAACCGGTTCTTCAGCAGCTCCTGTGCGATCATCATCCAGATTGATCAAGACAGTAGATGTTCCTTCTTGAGTAATCCCTCCTTGTTTTTGAATAGAAGGAGTGGCTTCCTTCTTTCCAGGGGAAGTACTAAGGAGCATCTGTTTTGACTGAGAACGAGTTGTTCTCGTGGTCGTTGGTTCATTTATAACCAATAAAGTCCTTTTCTTCTTTTCTGGAGCTCTTGGTGAAGCAGGTCTCTCATCTAGTTGAGGGAGGGCCGTTGTCTCTTTAGTTTTTCTTTTTCTTAACCCCTTGGCAGGGGATTTCTCTTTCTGTACCTTTAAAGATACATCCAAAGGATCTTGTAATTCATCTGGATAGTTCTTGAAAATAGAAGCTTCTAGCGGTGGATCTGCAGGATCTTTATCTTCTGCATCCCGAAAAGATTGTGCAGTGTGTTCTCCCAATTTAGATCTCTTCTCACTTGCAAAATTATGTGCGGGATGGAAGATTTCAGTAAACGTATTTGTCGAGGTGTAAAAATTTGCGTATGTATATAACATGCGCGGGCCTTGCTGAAGATTAAAGGGCATGAAAAATATAGCTTTTGTATTCCTGGCATTGTAATATCTCCAAGCCCTAGCTCCATCAATCAGAAAACCTTTGGCTTTCAGACAAGTAGTGGCGTTACCCACATGAAGTTGATCATAGCCAAACTGCCGTATAAATCGACTTGGCAAATACGGCTCCAAATAGAAGTCTTCCTCAAATTGGTAGACCAAATGAGATGGATGGATCATCTGCAGCCATGAAAAGATGGGTGGACTTAGGCAGAGTGATTCTGCATTCAGATCCATCAATTGTGGAGAGATAGTCTCATATCCGTGAGGAGGCGGGACACACTGAAATCTCCATCCAGATCCGCGATTCAATGCAAACCTGTATTCTGAAAGAGCAGTGTATTTCCAACGAGCGTTGGAGTAACGTCTGATGAAATCTCCACTGACACTTCCCATATCGGGGTTTATCAAACATGGATGGTAAAGCAATAGCCATCCGAATAAATAGGTGTAAGGCATCTCAGTGCGAGGAAAATCTTGCCTCGTCGCCTTGTCATGAAGCATAGTCTGTACAAAAGAATGTAATCCTGTGTTCAAGCGGCAGGTGATTGCTGATAGGAGATCCATCTTATATCCAAAAACAAGACGTACTGCAGCAAACAGAACGCCTTGATGGAACCTGTCAACTGCACTGGCTCCTGAAACTATGAAGCATCGCAACCATAAAGAGAGAAAACCCGCTAGATGGGCCTCTTTAGACATGGATCTATAACCCTGTCTAAGATAACTCTGGAGGGTGTCGCCAGCCTTAAACGGATATAAGTCCTCATCCAGTCCGATATCTCCATGCTTGTGTTGTTCCATCAAATATTGTATATCGCTCTAACTAAAAGGTTCAAAGAAACGAGGAGCACAGGCTTGACTCTCAAGTGGCTTATCCTCACATGCATGACCCAGGAAAAGGTACGACATCCATTTAGTGGTATAATAAGTGCCGGCAGTGGCACTTTTGTAGAAGAGGGAGCAGATCTTGTGTCACGACCCGATCCCAATTACTTGGGTCGAATCGGATCATGCCCAGCCTGCACCGTTGTTGAGACGGCGACAGTAAGCTGTATCTTTCATATGCAGGTAATCAATAACTCAATCTAATTTGCCACAACCTTTATTACTCAATAAATTAAAACTTAAAACTTGTCTAGTACAAAGTACAATCATAAAACCACCAACTGAAATAACATTGTTTTTAAACAAAACTATTAAACTGGAAAGTAGCATCTAAAAAGAAGCAACATCATCATCAGGTACGCCATCCTCAGGAAGCACAGCAGGGTATAGCTCAGGGTCATAGTAGCTACTAATCAGTAGCTCTGCATCCTCAACAGGACCTAAAAATATAGTCTCCAGTCAGGAGGGAGCAAAGTACAAATTTATGATATTTTAACAATTAAAATTAATAATAGAATTATGCACTTTTAAATAATTTGAAATAAATGCTTTTCCAACAGTTAAAACAGTGTGATATGAATAGGCAATGAATATGACCGGATTGGGTTTGTTACAGTAATATCCTAGTGATATGGTATGGCTTATCCCCGTGTGTTTGAGGGATAAGCTAATACATTCAGTTATACTATTGGATGTGGTCATATCCCCTACACTACTCCCCCAGTCCCCAATAGTTACAGTAGTTACAGTCAATGCTCTCAAAAAGAGTTCCTGTTGTATCGTGGTTTAAACTTGCATTAAAACAATTATTAATTAATTGTAATCTACCACAAAAATGTACTTGCCTCAAATTGATTTGACTGGACGGGTCGATACGTCGGGATGGGAATTCAGGTTCTTCCTTGAAATCCTACATTCGGAAACTTGTCTCAGAAAAACCAAAGTCACCAATGATACTATACTAGTTGCAATCTCTAGTTGTGTCCTTGTCAATTTTAGTCTTTATTTAGCTAACACAACCAAAACACAATTATTAGTGCGTTGCAATTAAGAAACATCAATTTATATTTAATTCTGGAAAAACTTGCATTTATCAATTTATTCAGAAAACTTGGTATTTATATAAAAATACATTTTTCTTATTAAATGAGAATAACGTGAATTTCTAAAATTTCTATAGTTATTTACCCTAAATTACGTGTCTGAACAATAACCAAAAAAAATCCAAAACTATAATTACTAATTATTACAATTTTGCAGAAAAGTAAATGGGCTTATGCCCTTACAAGCCAATGAATTAAAATAAGAAGAAAACTTGTTAGTCCTGTAATCTTCCTACAATTTAATTATGACCAAATTAAATAATAAAAATAAATGAGTCTCAGATATGGTCCAATCGTCATATAGGCTAATGCCTCAACGTCCCGGCGAAACCGGTTTCGTTTGCACTTAGCCAGAGCCCATTGACCAATTACGGTCGTCGCCCAAAATCCAAAATATTAATATTTTCCGAAAACCATTTTAAAAATCATTTAAAAATATAATTAAATTTTATGGAAAATTCGGCCGCATTTTCTCTATTTTTGGTCAACCCAAAAACTGGAAAAGTGCGCCATAATTTCCTGCAAATAATCCCAAACCAGGGGATCCCAAATATATATATATATATATATATATATATATATAAACACATCCATAAATTATATCCGATATTTATTCGAAGAACCTGAACCAAATCAGAACTCCCGAAAACCATTCCAAAACATTTCCAAAATTTCAGAACAATTCCAACCGTTGAAAACTTTTCTGAAAGTTTCCCGAAAAAATCAGAACACTAAAACCACAGAGCAACAAAGGTTCCGAAATTCTCCGGAGCCAAACGCGTAATCGAAAAACCGAATTTCCGAAGAAATTCGCGGACCAAATTATCATCACAGACCAAGACAGGGGACGAACTACTGTGATTACTAGAGATTACCCAAGTTGACGAAATCCGAAGGGTTGCCTCGGACTCGGGACGCGCAAATCCACAGAACGTACTCGAAATCCAGCGAAGAGTGCTAGACAGGGGCTGTCCAGAACAGCGAACACGGTCTCGGGGTGCGCCGGGGAAGCAGCGCTCTGGCACAGGGCTAGGGCACGGCCGGGAAGGATAGTGCTGGGGCCGGGAAAGGCGTCGGGGACTCGCGGGCGGAGCCGAGCAGGGGCACGGGAGGCCGGGGAAAGTCTGGTCGGGCCTAGGGTACGGGGCGGCCGACGGAAAGAGCGCACGGCGTGGGGCGGCGCCTGACTCGCGGGGTCTGGCGGCGAGGGGGTCGGCCTGGAGGGCCGCGCAGGAGAGCCGCACGGGTCGGGCTGGGGGCGTGCGGCCTTGGCGGCGAGGTCGCCGGAGGGAGCTCGGGGTTCGCCGAAATTGGGGGTTAGGGTTCGAGGAAAAAGGTTTGGGGAGTGGTTTGAAGAGAATGAAGAGGGGAAGGAGCTTTATAGGGGAAAAACCTTGGAGGTTTCGGAAGAGGAAGGGAAAATGGCGGTGGTTTCATGCGGGGAGGCCGACGGTCGGTGGCGAGCGGCGGCCGTTCGGGATGGATGGGACTCGAGATGTCTCAACCGTGAGACTTTACTCCAGGCAGAGAGAAGAGTTTAAGAAAAAATTAAATGAATGAAAAGAAAAATTGTTTTTCTTTTAATAAATATTTTTCTTTAACTAATAAGTTTAGAAATAAACTGATGGACTTAAGAATAAAATCAAGTTTGGGTTCGATTTCAAAATGGATCGAGATGGGTTTGGGATGGGTCAGGGCCAACAATCAAAATACAGAAAAATAATACTTTATTTTCTAAAAATATGGTTTTCATAATTAACAGGTTTAACTAAATATTAAATATTATTTAACCTAACTAGAATAAATTATAAACACAATATTTAATTAATTAGAAAAATACAATTTTTGACAAAAATTTCCAGAATTAATTAATTAACTAAATCAAATAATTAACTAAAAATTACGGGTTTCACAACCTTCCCTCCTTAAGAAATTTTGTCCTCGAAATTAAAAGATAGGGAAGGAATTACCTCAAGTCTCAAACAAGTACGGGTACTGCTCCCGCATCTCATCCTCTCGTTCCTAGGTAGACTCGCCTGGGGAATTGTGCCTCCACATAACTCTGACTATGGGAGTCACTGAAGTCCTGGTCCTCTTCTCGCCTATGTCCAAAATCGCCACTGGAATGTAGCGTCTGAGCTGCGAAACGTGGAAGACGTTGTGCACGCCCTCAAGATTAGCTGGTAGAGCTAACCGATACGCTACTTCACCAATTCGGCTCAAAACTTTAAATGGTCCGATATATCTGGGACTCAGCTTCCCAGCTCTGCCAAATCGGATAGTTCCTCTGGTAGGAGAAATCTTCACAAAGACACTATCTCCTTCTTCAAACTCCAGTGGTCGACGACTGCTATCTGTCCAATGCTTCTGCCTGTCTTGGGCAATCATGAGCTTGTCTCTGATTACTTTCACCTTCTCTGCTGCGTCAGTTACCATCTCTGGCCCCAATAGTACTCTTTCTTCTACATTGTCCCATACAAGTGGAGTGCGGCAACGACGTCCATAAAGAGCTTCAAATGGGGTCATACCAATGCTAGCTTGGTAACTGTTGTTGTAGGAGAATTCCACTAAATACAAGTGGTCCTCCCAAGACCCTCCAAATTCCAAGACGCAAGATCTCAACATATCTTCTAGCGTCTGGATGGTCCTCTCAGATTGTCCGTCAGTTTGGGGATGATAGGCTGTGCTGAACCTCAGTTTTGTTCCCAAGCTGTCATGCAAACTCTTCCAAAAATGTGAGGTAAATCTAGTATCTCGGTCAGATACAATACTTACCGATACTCCATGAATCTGGTAGATGTGTCGCATGTACAGTGCCGCCAACTTCTCGGTGGATAAACTAACCTTGAAGGGAATAAAGTGTGCCGACTTAGTCAATCGGTCCACAATAACCCAAATAGCGTCCTTCCCTCCTTGGGATCGAGGCAGTCCTGACACAAAGTCCATTGTTATATGCTCCCACTTCCACTCCAGAATGTCCAGCGGCTGTAGAAGTCCTGCGGGTCTCTGTCTGCTAGCCTTCACTTGTTGGCAAATCAAATATCTATCCACAAATTTGGATACATCTTTCTTCATTCCATACCACCAAACGATGGTACGCATATCTCGATACATCTTATTAGCTCCAGGATGTATGGAATACTGCGACTGGTGCGCTTCTTGCATCAGCTCATTCCTCAATTCGCCAGATGGTACACACAGCCTCGTACCATTCTTCAATGCTCCGTCACTGGCGATAGTGAAACCTTCAAGTGTTCCTGCCAGCACTTCAACTCTGAGTTTGCAAAGCGTCTCGTCTTGGAATTGTGTCTCCTTGACTTTGTCTATCAGACTTGAACGCAATTGCAACTGCATCATGGTTGAGTCAGCTCCAGGTACATCAGCTTCTCGCCCCAGTTCCTTCATCTTCTCCTCAGGCAGTACAATCTCCAGACCAAGCTTCTCTATGTCCTCCAACAAGTGCCGCTCCTTGGTCAAGAACATCGCCAATGGGTATCGACTAAGTGCATCTGCAACCACATTAGCCTTACCCGGATGGTACTGCAGGTCAATGTCAAAATCTTTCATCAGTTCCAGCCACCTTCTTTGTCTCATGTTCAGCTCTTTCTGAATGAAAACATATTTCAGACTTTTGTGGTCTGTATATATTTCCACTCTCTCTCCATATATATAATGCTTCTATAGCTTCAATGCAAAGATGACTGCAGCAAGCTCCAGGTCATGTGTGGGATAGTTCTTCTCATGAGTCCATAATTGCCTAGATGTGTAAGCAATCACTTTCCCATTTTGTTGAAGAACGCAACCCAGTCCTTTTCCAGAGGCATCGCTGTAGATTGAGAAACCACCGGTTCCTGCGAGTAGCGCAAGGATTGGTGCAGTGGTAAGCCTCTTCTTCAGCTCCTCAAATGCCGCCTGGCAATCTTTCGTCCAGATGAACTCTTCATTCTTCCGAGTAAGCTTCGTCATCGGTTCAGCAATCTTGGCTAAATCCTTCACAAACTTTCGGTAGTAGCCAGCCAAGCCCAAGGAACTTTTGATCTCAGCAACTTAGCTCGGGGTAGACCACTTCTCAACAGCAGCTATCTTCTTAGGGTCCACCAAAATTCCTTCTCCTGTGACAACATGGCCAAGAAAATCTACCTTGTCTAGAAAGAATTCACATTTGGATAGCTTACCATATAACTTCTCTTTCCTCAAAGTTTCCAGAACTTTCCTGAGGTGCTCCTCATGCTCCTCTTCAGTCTTCGAATAGATCAGAATGTCATCGATAAAGACAACGACAAACTGATCTAGGTATTCATGGAAAACTTTGTTCATAAGGTTCATGAATACAACAGGAGCATTCGTCAGTCCAAACGGCATGACCAAGAATTCAAACTGCCCATACTTGGTATTGAACGCCGTCTTGGGAATGTCCTCCTTCCTGACCTTGATCTGATGGTAGCCGGATCTGAGGTCAATCTTTGAGAACACCTTGGCTCCACTGAGTTGGTCAAATAAGTCATCGATCCGGGGCAAAGGGTACTTGTTCTTGATGGTGATATTGTTCAGCGCCCGGTAGTCGATGCACATCCTCACAGTTCCATCCTTCTTGGGTACAAACAAGACAGGTGCTCCCCAGGGTGAAGCTCCGTCTCGGATAAATCCTAAAGCCTTCAGTTCATTGATCTGATCCTTCATCTCCTTGGCCTCATTTGGATTGACTCTGTAGCATCCCTTAGAAATAGGGGAAGAACCGGGGACTAGGTCAATGGTGAACTCTATGTCTCGGTCTGGGGGTAACCCGGGAAGACTATCAGGGAAGACATCCATAAATTCTGCTATGATAGGATGGGGAGGTCCGGGTTCTTCTGTGATAGAGGTGTAGGTAACACACTTCATATCCTCCGGAGTTCGAGAGATTTCAAACTCCGGCTCTCCAGGTGGGCTGAAGACTACACATCCTCTGTGATAGTCTATCAGCGCATGCTGCTTACTCAACCAGTCCATCCCTAGGACTATATCATAATTGGGTAAGGGCATCACAAGTAAAGGTGCTATGAATTGGTGGCCTGATATGGTGATAGGGTAATTACAGGTCTCAGTAATAGGTAGGGGTCCTCCACCGGTCATAACTCTACATATCTTCTTGCGAAAGCCCGTATCTATGTGGTGTGTAGAGATGAATTTTGTGGATATGAAACTATGTGATGCACCCGAATTAAATAAAGCTAAGGCAGGATAGGAATGCACATAAATAAAACCTGCGATGACATCAGCTGTATGTTCCTGCTCTGGCTCTTGTTCCTCTGCTGCTAGGGCAAAAGCTCTTCCAGTCTTCTGTTGATGCTGCCCAAATTGTTGTTGCTGAGTGGGCAGAGGACCTTTCTGTTGAATAGCTCCAGTCCGGTGGACTGCCGAGGGGCAGTCCTTCACTTGGTGGGTGGAAGACCCACGGACTAGGCAATGTCCTAGTCTCTTTCTGCAGATATTTGCTTGATGCCCCGGCCTTTTGCAATAGTCACAGACAGGGATCTGCCTCTGAGGTGCCCTATCATTGTTCCTTGCCTGTTGGTTCTGCTGGTGGTGGTGGAAAGGCCGGTTGTTATTGTTGTTGTTGTTGGGCCTCTTCTGATTACCCTGGAAGTTGTTAGTTCCAGGATAATCCCTCTTTGAGCGAGCGGGTTGGCTCTTCTCTATATCTTGAGCTCGCTCCAGGATCTTTTCATAGGTCTTAGCACCTCCTGAGATCACATGGGTGCGGATCTCCTCTCTCAGCCCATGTCTAAACCTTTCAGCACGATCTTCAGGGTTAGCTACCAGGTTCTTGGCAAAACGGCTGAGTTGGCCGAATTCTGCCGCATATTCTCCAACAGTCATATTTTCTTGCTTTAGGTTTTGAAATTGCCTCTCCATCTCCCGCAACTCTGATGTTGGGAAGAACTTCCTCTTGAACAACCTCTTGAAGGTGTCCCAGTCAATCTGCCTGTCCTGGAGTCGGGGTTCATTCCGATACCAGGTGCTTGCTACACTTTGTAGTTGGAGTCCCACTGCTTCAGCCTTGAGGTCTTCTGGAAGTCGAGCGACGCTTAGGAGACGCTCCATGCTATCGAGCCATTCATCAGCATAGACGATTCCCTCGGTTCCCTTGAAGGGTCGAGGGTTCTGCTTCTTGAAACTCTCAATATCGCCCACCTTGGCAATATAATTCCCATTAATTTAAATGGCCTTAATATTACATAAGTTAATCCTTAAATTTATGTTTACCTTGGTAGGCCTTGGTTCCTGTTGAGCTGCTTCTCCCCTCTCCAGTGCATCTATTGCCACGCTATGGGCATTCTCCATGCCTTCTCTCATAATCGCCGTCAGCTCGCGATGAGCTTCAGCTTGAGTTCTCTGGACTTCTAGCACTCTTCTTAGCAGACCTATGAGGTCGGTGGGGTCTACAGGTACCGGTGGGGCAGCTGGAGTGGGCAAAACCACAGGGGGCTGCATCTCCATCTGGGAAGATGATGGATCCACCGTTGTATTATGGGGACGGTCGGCCAGCTGCCGAGGTGTAGGCTCCGGACTTGATTGGGGAGGTGGGGTATGATAGGGTGAAGATACCCCATCGCCAGCAGGATTGGTCTTGTCAGTGGCCATTCTCTGAAAGGTTTAGGATATAAACATAAGCAAGGTAGCCTACCAATCTATAATCAAACAAAAATATTTACATATATAATTCGGACCTATTATTGTGACAAATCAATGTTCTAGTGTTCTAATTGTCTCTAGATAGGTTTTCCTAAGTTGTTGATAAGACCTGCATGGGCCACCACTAAAAACATGTCACGACCCGGTCCCAATTACTTGGGTCGAATCGGATCATGTCCAGCCTGCACCGTTGTTGAGACGGCGGCAGTAAGCTGTATCTTCCATATGCAGGTAATCAACAACTCAATCTAATTTGCCACAACCTTTATTAATCGATAAATTAAAACTTAAAACTTGTCCAGTACAAAGTACAATCATAAAACTACCAACTGAAATAACATTATTTTTAAACAAAACTATTAAACTGGAAAGTAGCATCTTAAAAGAAGCAACATCATCATCAGGTACGCCATCCTCAGGAAGCACAGCAGGGTATAGCTCAGGGTCATAGTAGCTACTAATCAGTAGCTCTGCATCCTCAACAGGACCTAAAAATATAGTCTCCAGTCAGGAGGGAGCAAAGTACAAATTTATGATATTTTAACAATTGAAATTAATAATGGAATTATGTACTTTTAAACAATTTGAAATAAATGCTTTTCCAACAGTTAAAACAGTATGATATGAATAGGCAATGAATATGACCGGATTGGGTTTGTTACAGTAATATCCTAGTGATATGGTATGGCTTATCCCCGTATGTTTTAGGGGTAAGCTAATACATTCAGTTATACTATTGGATGTGGTCATATCCACTATACTACTCCCCCAGTCCCCAAATGTTACAGTAGTTACAGTCAATGCTCTCAAAGAGAGTTCCATGTCGTATCGTGGTTTAAACTTGCATTAAAACAATTATTAACTAATTGTAATCTACCACAAAAATGTACTTGCCTCAAATTGATTTGACTGGACGGGTCGATACGTCGGGATAGGAATTCAGGTTCTTCCTTGAAATCCTACATTCGGAAACTTGTCTCAGAAAAAACAAAGTCACCAATGATACTATACTAGTTGTAATCTCTAGTTGTGTCCTAGTCAATTTTAGTCTTTATTTAGCTAACACAACCAAAACGCGATTATTAGTGCGTTGCAATTAAGAAACATCAATTTATATTTAATTCTGGGAAAACTTGCATTTATCAATTTATTCGGAAAACTTGGTATTTATATAAAAATACATTTTTCTTATTAAATGAGAATAACGTGAATTTCTAAAATTTCTATAGTTATTTACCCTAAATTACGTGTCTGAACAATAACCAGAAAAATCCAAAACTATAATTACTAATTATTACAATTTTGCAGAAAAGTAAATGGGCTTATGCCCTTACAAGCCAATGAATTAAAATAAGAAGAAAACTTGTTATTAGTCCTGTAATCTTCCTACAATTTAATTATGACCAAATTAAATAATAAAAATAAATGAGTCTCAGATATGGTCCAATCGTCATATAGGCTAATGTCTCAACGTCCAGGCGAAACCGGTTTCGTTTGCACTTAACCAGAGCCCATTGACCAATTACGGTCGTCGCCCAAAATCCAAAATATTAATATTTTCCGAAAACCATTTTAAAAATCATTTTAAAATATAATTAAATTTTATGGAAAATCCGGCAGCATTTCCTCTATTTTTGGTCAACCCAAAAACTGGGAAAGTGCGCCATAATTTCCTGCAAATAATCCCAAACCAGGGGAACCCAAATATATATATATAAACACATCCATAAATTATATCCGATATTTATTCGGAGAACCTGAACCAAATCAGAACTCCCGAAAACCATTCCAAAACATTTTCGAAATTTCAGAACAATTCCAACCGTTGAAAACTTTTCCGAAAGTTTCCCGGAAAAATCAGAACACTAAAACCACAGAGCAACAAAGGTTCCGAAATTCTCCGGAGCCAAACGCGTAATCGAAAAACTGAATTTTCGAAGAAATTCGCGGACCAAATTATCATCACAGACCAAGACAGGGGACGAACTACTGTGATTACCAGAGATTACCCAAGTTGACGGAATCCGAAGGGTTGCCTCGGACTCGGGACGCGCAAATCCACAGAAAGTACTCGAAATCCAGCGAAGAGCGCTAGACAGGGGCTGTCCAGAACAGCGAACACGGTCTCGGGGTGCGCCGGGGAAGCAGCGCTCTGGCACAGGGCTAGGGCACGGCCGGGGAGGACAGTGCTGGGGCCGGGAAAGGCGCCGGGTACTCGCGGGTGGAGCGGATACGGGGCGGCCGGCGGAAAGAGCGCACGGCCTGGGGCGACGCCTGACTCGTGGGGTCTGGCGGCGAGGGGGTCGGCCTGGAGGGCCGCGCAGGAGAGCCGCACGGGTCGGGCTGGGGGCGTGCGGCCTTGGCGGCGAGGTCGCCGGAGGGAGCTCGGGGTTCGCCGGAATTGGGGGTTAGGGTTCGGGGAAAAAGGTTTGGGGAGTGGTTTGAAGAGAATGAAGAGGGGAAGGAGCTTTATAGAGGAAAAACCTTGGGGGTTTCGGAAGAGGAAGGGCAAAGGACGGTGGTTTCATGCGGGGAGGCCGACGGTCGGCGGCGAGCGGCGGCCGTTCGGGATGGAGGGGACTCGAGAAGTCTCAGCCGTAAGACTTTACTCCAGGCAGAGAGAAGAGTTTAAGAAAAAATTAAATGAATGAAAAAAAAATTATTTTTCTATTAATAAATATTTTTCTTTAACTAATAAGTTTAGAAATAAACTGATGGACTTAAGAATAAAATCAAGTTTGGGTTCGATTTCAAAATGGATCGAGATGGGTTTGGGATGGGTCAGGGCCAACAATCAAAATCCAGAAAAATAATACTTTATTTTCTAAAAATATGGTTTTCATAATTAACAGGTTTAACTAAATATTAAATATTATTTAACCTAACTAGAATAAATTATAAACATAATATTTAATTAATTAGAAAAATACGATTTTTGACAAATTTTTTAATTAATTAACTAAATCAAATAATTAACTAAAAATTACGGGTTTCACATCTTGTAATGACATAATAGTTCTTGGAAGACGGCAATCACATGAGGATTTTCTTCTGCCATAGCATCTAATTCTTCATTTGTGGGCACATATTCTTCATATGGATTATCGCCCATTAGAAGATGAGAGAGATCACATTTCATGAAGCGCAAATCCCATCTCTCTATGGGGGTCATAAAAGTTCCAGTACTTTCGTTATATCTCTCTACTAAGGCCAGAAACATGTGAGCATTCTGGCAAATGCCATAGACTATAGTCCAGATGGCATTATAAAGTTCTAGTTCGAGGAGTTTGTCCTTGAACTGATCCAAAATCCTGATGGTTAAACTACTCCAGCATTTCATATCTGGGTTAACCAAACCTGTCATACGCATGCTGCGATCTGGATATTGTAACACCCAGTCCCAAAATACGTAGGACTAGGAACGTAGACATGCCATCTGTACTCATACGAAGTACATGGCCTCGTATGGATACATAAGCTGTAAAATGCAGTAGAACCATAACTAATCTCATCCACACAAATAAATGAATAAAAGATATGATATAATGAGAATAAATTGTCTTGATACAATATGTTGGGCGGAGACAAATCCACTACCAACAAGTAAAGAAAAATACATGGAAAATGAAATGAGTGGCGAGCGAAGCGAAGACGATCCGAATGCAATCATCCTCAAAGAAATAGCGATAATCACGGCTAGAGCTAGAACACCTGCGAAATACAATAGCACACACTTGGAGAGATAACCAGGTCCTCAGAGGGACGTAACAAGACACATAATATCATTCCATATAAACTGAATAAATATTGCTCAAATAAATAAGTCAATCGAATTATAACATGGTCTAATACGCACCTACTGAACGAGCGTACCATCCCCCCAACTAAACAAGGATAGGAGATGGTAAACTAATTCACGGTGACGTATCTTTCCATGCTATGAATCCAATATGGTATCCGGATCCCAACAAGGTTCAATACCTTCTCATCGAAGTAGTAAGTCACACCTACAATCAAACAAGGATAATATGTGACAAACTATTTCGCGACAAGTTATTGTTCCAAGCCACGGTCAGATACAAGTACCCAAACCAAAAGTACTCGTACCTAACAGATAAAGGTGCATATCCGTTCTAAGTAAAATGTAGTTAAGAACAATTCATGGTCGCATGACTACCGGGTCAAGTCAAGAAAATACCAATGAAGTACCTCAGTAGCGAGTCACAACACCATATACTATTCCTCAGTATCGAGCGAGTCTATAGCATATATTCTACCTATCATTCCTCAGTAGCGAGCGAGTCTATGATAGATAGGGTGGTAGTCAACTTCTAATCATGTTCCTCCCCGCCCAATGCCAACTCATAACTGTTAAGGCTTCTAGCATGCAATTCTATTAGCAGTTATTTCCTAGCGCACGGCTTATGCGTACTGGTGGCCAGCCAATCACGTATGTCCGAGTCCTATATGAAACTCACAACAACGTGGTATAAATATGTCAAGGCCTATGAATGTAACACACAAGGTGGTCCCTTAAATCTAGGTTTAATGTGTAAGAAAAATAATACATAGCAGGAAATATAAATGAACAGTAAGTTCTAACAGGTTATGCTATGTATCACAGTTTATTTTGCATAAAGAAAATAATGAACATGCATGAAATATGAGCTAATAATAATTAAACAGCAAATGGCAAGATGTCTTGCCTGAGGGTGGTACGAGATGTAGCAAAATCCAACAGTCAGAATCGTCAACACGAAAGTCAAAATCCACAAGGAGCTTCGGATGCTGAAACAAACATTACGAACGAGTTTGGAATAAAAGATATGCCTAGAAAACGCCTGTCCAAAAGTCAAATTCTGGAACAGGGGCAAAATCGTAATTTCAGGTCAAAACGATGTCCGCCGTTGGACCCGCTTTGCACCGAAATACGTGCCAGAACCTACGGTCTCTAAAGTCATCAAACTACATGTCTATGAATTTATTTTTCCGAGACGAACTCAACGGTATATCCAATTTTGGATTCCGAGGAGCCGTGCACAAAATCGCCCGTGGAGTGGGATTGCGGGCCCGCCAAAATAGCGTCCCGATCATCGGTCTCAGAATCGGACCAAACTTGGCATACAGGACCAGAAAAATATTTTGAGTCCAATGGCACAAGTTTTGTCGCAATTTGATGAGTGTGCACAAAGTAATTGAAAAATATCGAAAAGGCCCGATATGGAAAAATTTGACGGATACAGATCAAATTCGTCGCGTACACGCAACCAACTTGAATTCCGTCAAAGCCCGCACGTCCGCAAAGTCGATACGGACCCCTCGGTACTCTCGATTTACGACGGGGTTACCCGGTTTGTCGGGACGTACCTCGTACCGGGATTTTTAAGTTTTTAAAAACTGATTTTTCGTGATTTTTAATCTAATTAAACCTGAAATTTTATTACCGAATAAATAAAACTATTTGAAGGGAATGCTAGATGGTCATGTGGGCTTTCTACAGAAATTTATGGATCTAAAAACGGACAATAATTGGAAGAAAAATTAATCGGGGAAGTGGGATACCTTAAAGTGGGAATCTGTTGTTGTTGTTGTTGCCGTGACGATCGGGAGGCGGAGATGCTATCGCTCCGGCGAGGTTGGCACGCTCGCCGAGGAGAGGGAGTAGGATAGAGGAGAGAGGAGGAAGAAGATGGAGAAGAAATTAGGTTTTTAGGGTTTTCCAAAACTTATATATATAACTAATATATATAAATTATGTGGGAGGGGGGTCGGCCTCTTATTCTGTTGCTGTTGCTTTATATAAAGGGGTCGGCTAATGTAAGCTGCTGCTCCTTTAGTTGTGGTCGGTTCCCACTAGGTGGGGCCGACCACAAATATACTTTTTTTTTCTTTATCAATTCAAAATCTTACACATATATAACTATATCTATATATGGATATGTATATATCCATAAATATACCAAAAAATTTATTTAAAATCCAAATATCATTTAAAAGTCAACTATCCAATTATTTAATATATTTGAGCATATCTACATATATATAAATTCAATCCTTAATAAATTAACTCAAAATAGTAATAATATTTAAATAGGAAAACATGTTTATTAAAATCTTCGCAAAATAAATTTTAATAATAAATTAATAAAATCTTTCCAATGGGTGAACTTATACCGTACACCCTTATCCGGGTCCAAAAATTTGTACAAATATTGCACGATATTATTTAATACTAAAATACCAATAATAGTACGAATAATTAATTAATTAGAAATTGCACATAAAATTCTAAAGTAATTTAGAAAATATTTGTATATATATAAAATATGCCTACTTGGCCACATTTGGTCACACAACATGCTTACATGGGATTGGGTTCGGTCCGGGCCCTAGTCCGGGCTGGTTTGGACAACCGGGTCATCTAAAAATCAATATATAAATTAATATCTAAAATAAAAATATTTTAAATGCGTTATTTCACAACTCGGCCTGGTTTTCCTAGTTTGGACAAAACTATGGCTAGGTCTCCCATGGCATGGCTAATGTACTAGTCAAGGCACACTGCTACATCTTTCGTGCCAAAATTCATGGTAGTCTTGTGTCCTAAAATTCAACAATGGCTAAGGTCATTTCTAATGAAATAAAAAATCATAATTTGCATAAATAAATTTTTAAGTCTAATAAAATAATAAAAAAATATTTAAAAAATAGGGGTTTTACATCCTACCCAACTTACAAGAATTTTGTCCTCGAAATTTAGGATTAATAGGGTAGGTAGGGTTGAGGAATAGGAAGAGTAGTTTATGGCGTGGATATTGCCACAGGACTAGAGTGATAGCTTGGGTCTATCTATCAAGTACAGTGTCTTGTCTTTCTAAAGTAAGTAAAGTCAACAACAATAAAGTGTTCAAAGGCGATGCTATTGAGTACGAAATACGAGGTTCATAGGCGACGAAAATAATTCAAATGAGAGTTGTCATAGCTGTCGCGGAAAAGACTCTAAGGCAGGTTTAACTATGTCTCCATCCACGTAGAATAATACATGAAAAACGAACCAAAGTACAATAGGTTGATCAGACCATCATGCACCGGTTCTGATTAGACAATATGTTAGTGGGTGCACCCAATAAAATATGTCATGATCAAGCTTGATAATGAAATAAGCTTTCAAAACTGAAGCTAAGTTAACAGCGTGAGATAGTCAAAATATGAGCAAAGAAGGTACTGATGAAGAAAATTTTAAATAGTACCAGATCTTTTAAAATCAAGGCTTGCCCGAAGTTTGGGCCTATACAGTTGTCCTAGTGTTTCTTCATTTACGGTTTGGTAGACTAGATAAGGTAGGGTTCTCTGAATTTATAGTCTAAGTGAACTTACCAATGTGGTTCACAAGGAAAAATATTTGTTAGGTGGTGTGGTATTCTACCCAACTTACAAGAGTTAAACTAGTAGTGTGATAGGACCATGGGTCAAGCAACCAAGATAAAGTACAACGCTAAGCATTAAGGAATTTAAGTAGAACAAAATCACATATTGGGTCGAAAGAATTGAGTCGAGGTTGAATCCCTATCCGTGGTCGAAAAATATATCGGTATCATGGTAAAGATTATAGTTTGGCCATTTTGACCATAAGGTCATATCAAGAAATAGAGTACAAGGAGATGGGTTTTGGTAGGACATGATATATCTACATGAAGGTGGGCTTGTCTAGGTCTTACATATGAAATTTGTTGGAAGGAAAAGTCTAGTGTTGTACTCCAAATATCCAAGTCATGGTAAGGGACGCCAAAAGTTATAAAATAGAAAGTGGGAGTTCACGAGGTGATAATTAATGCACAAAAATAAAGAAGATCAAGTTAAAGCATGAAATCAAATTAATTAAAGAATCCAGTAAAAATAATTTAGGAACACAATTCCGAAGAGAAGATAGTCTTCTAGATGAATACAGCTAAGGAACCATTAGATCATTATTCAAATTGCAAATGGGTTAGAAGGTCGCAATTAAAAGATCTAGAATTGAAGTAAGGTCGAGTAAGTCGAGGTGGAAATACAGCCACATAGCTGGGTAGATGACTAACAACACTTGTGTATATACTACTATCATGGTCATGAGTGATATGGCAATTAGTGTGGAGTACATCTATCTTATTAGAGCTATCTTGATGGCCTACCATTAAAATTTAACTCAAGTTTTCTCCAAAAGTTTCAAAAATAAACTTTCAAAAATATACCACCAAAATTTGTATTCACTCCAAGCCGTTCAAATTCATCATAAAAATTTAAATCACTTTCTTAAATCTCAAAGCAAAATTTTATCACGTTACTACTAACCTTTTCCAAAATTAACGTTTAAATTCAACTATTTAACTTAAGAGTTCATAATTTACGAATCCATAAAAATTTCACAATCAATCAAAAATTTAACACTCTAAAATTTTCCAATAACTCATAATAAAACTCTTAGCATATTAAAAGCAATCTCAAAAATTTAGCTCAATGCTCTCATTCAATTTCAACTTCTATTCATGCTAAGTTATTCCAACAAAGTCACAACTTTTAAATGGTAACTTCCTTTAATCAATCAAAATAACTTTCCATCACCTCCTTCGAAATTCTCCCAAATTTTTTTTAATATTAGCAATCCCTCATTAAACTAAATTTTCAAATAATCTTATCAGTCAAAATCCCTTTTTTTTTACCAAAAATCTAAATAGATTTGTAAATCCTCAATCATAGGACACCATTTAAAATAAAAATTTCTCAAAAATCGTTTTCATAACTTTTAATATTTTAAACCAAAATTCACCGTCATTACTTCCACTAAAAATTCAAAATTTAATAAACACGAAAATTGCAAGTTGTACAACTCAAATTTAAATAATTCCTATGGCCATTTTTTAAAAAAAAAAGCTAATATCATTTTCAAACAAAATTTACAACTGTTCAAAGGTGTATAACTATAATATAATAAATCATAAACATCAAATCTTGAAAATCATTCAATTTCTTAAACCAAGTATGAAATTCTATAAATCCTCTGGTGTTTACTATTTTAGAAATCTCAAGGTTAAAACTTTCTGTGGTAATATCCTACTTTACAAATTTCTAATCATTAAATCACACAAAAAAAAACCTTTTTACTCAATTAGGGTCTTGAATGTATTCCAATTGCCAATATAACCATTCTAGCCATATGTGTGACCTATGAGCAAATACTAGTGTAGTCATCTTTCTAGTTAATACTAAGCACGAAAATAAGAATCGACGGTAGGAAGGAATCAAGCAAGGTGCAATTCAAGGAAGTCAAACATGAGTTCGAAATTTAAAGCCAAGGGAAGAGGTCAAGCTGTATGGATAAGATTCCTAGATTCTAATCCTATGTTGCAGGCTCACATCGGTACAATTACGTAACCGAAGTGACAAACTTGACCTGCATGGGCCACCACAAAAATATGTAACACCCCAGTCCCAAAATACGTAGGACTAGGAACGTAGATATGCCAGCTGTACTCATACGAAGTACATGGCCTCGTATGGATACATAAGCTGTAAAATGCAGTAGAACCATAACTAATCTCATCCACACAAATAAATGAATAAAAGATATCATATAATGAGAATGAATTGTCTTGATACAATATGTTGGGCGAAGACAAATCCACTAACAAGTAAAGAAAAATACATGGAAAATAAAATGAGTGGCGAGCGAAGCGAAGACGATCCGAATGCAATCATCCTCGAAGAAATAGCGATAATCACGGCTAGAGCTAGAACACCTGCGAAATACAATAGCACACACCTGAAGAGATAACCAGGTCCT
This sequence comes from Iris pallida, assembly GCA_029216955.1. Taxonomy (NCBI): domain Eukaryota; kingdom Viridiplantae; phylum Streptophyta; class Magnoliopsida; order Asparagales; family Iridaceae; genus Iris; species Iris pallida. The sequence continues at coordinate 5,376,839 of JANAVB010030420.1, read as the reverse complement.
CAGAGGTACGTAACATGACACATAATATCATGCCATATAAACTGAATAAATATTGCTCAAATAAATAAGTCAATCGAATTATAACATGGTCTAATACGCACCTATTGAACGAGCGTACCATCCCCCCAACCAAACAAGGACAGGAGATGGTAAACTAATTCACGGTGACGTATCTTTCCATGCTATGAATCCAATATGGTATCCGGACCCCAACAAGGTTCAATACCTTCTCATCGAAGTAGTAAGTCACACCTACAACCAAACAAGGACAAGATGTGACAAAGTATTCCGCGACAAGTTATTGTTCCAAGCCACGGTCAGATACAAGTACCCAAACCAAAAGTACTCGTACCTAACGGATAAAGGTGCCTATCCGTTCTAAGTGAAATATAGTTAAGAACAATTCATGGTCGCATGACTACCGGGTCAAGTCAAGAAAATACCAATATAGTACCTCAGTAGCGAGTCACAACACCATATATTATTCCTCAGTATCGAGCGAGTCTATAGCATATAGTCTACCTATCGTTCCTCGGTAGCGAGCGAGTCTACGATAGATAGGGTGGTAGTCAACTTCCAATCATGTTCTTCCCGCCCAATGCCAACTCATAACTGCTAAGGCTTCTAGCATGCAATTCTATTAGCAGTTATTTCCTAGCGCACGGCTTATGCGTACTGGTGGCTAGCCAATCACGCATGTCCGAGTCCTATATGAGACTCACAACAACGTGGTATAAATGTGTCAAGGCCTATGAATGCAACACACAAGGTGGTCCCTTAAATCTAGGTTTAATGTGTAAGAAAAATAATACATAGCAGGAAATATAAATGAACAGTAAGTTCTAACAGGTTATGCCATGTATCACAGTTTATTTTGCATAAAGAAAATAATGAACATGCATGAAATATGAGCTAATAATAATTAAACAGCAAATGGCAAGGTGTCTTGCCTGAGGGTGGTGCGAGATGTAGCAAAATCCAACAGTCAAAATCGTCAACACGAAAGTCAAAATCCACACGGAGCTTCGGATGCTGAAACAAATATCACGAACGAGTTTGGAATAAAAGATATGCCTAGGAAACTCCTGTCCAAAAGTCAAATTCTGGAACAGGGGCAAAATCGTAATTTCAGGTCAAAACGATATCCGCCGTTGGACCCGCTTTGCACCGAAATACGCGCCAGAACCTACGGTCTCTAAAGTCGTCAAACTATATGTCTATGAATTTGTTTTTCTGAGACAAACTCAACTGTATATCCAATTTTAGATTCCGAGGAGCCGTGCACAAAATCGCCCGTTGAGTGGGATTGTGGGCCCGCCAAAATAGCGTCCCGATCAACGGTCTCAGAATCGGACCAAACTTGGCATATAGAACCAGAAAAATATTTTGAGTCCAATGGCGCAAGTTTCGTCGCGATTTGATGAGTGTGCACAAAGTAATTGGAAAATATCGAAAAGGCCCGATATGGAAAAATTTGACGGATACGGATCAAATTCGTCGCGTACACGCAACCAACTTGAATTCCGTCAAAGCCCGCACGTCCGCAAAGTCGATACGGACCCCTCGGTACTCTCGGTTTACGACGGGGTCACCTGGTTTGTCGGGACGTACCTCGTACCGGGGTTTTTAAGTTTTTGAAAACTAATTTTTCGTGATTTTTAATCTAATTAAACCTGAAATTTTATTGCAGAATAAATAAAACTATTTGAAGGGAATGCTAGAGGGTCATGTGGGCTTTCTACAGGAATTTACGGATCTAAAAACGGACAAGAATTGGAAGAAAAATTAATCGGGGAAGTGGGATACCTTAAAGTGGAAATCTGTTGTTGTTGTTGTTGCCGTGACGATCGGGAGGCGGAGATGCTATTGCTCCGGCGAGGTTGGCACGCTCGCCGAGGAGAGGGAGGAGGATGGAGGAGAGAGAAGGAAGAAGATGGAGAAGAAATTAGGTTTTTAGGGTTTTCCAAAACTTATATATATAACTAATATATATAAATTATGTGGGAGGGGGGTCGGCCTCTTATTCTGTTGCTGTTGCTTTATATAAAGGGGTCGGCTAATGCAAGCTGCTGCTCCTTTAGTTTGGTCGGTTCCCACTAGGTGGGGCCGACCACATATATACTTTTTTTTCTTTATCAATTCAAAATCTTACAAATATATAACTATATCTATATATGGATATGTATATATCCATAAATATACCAAAAAATTTATTTAAAATCCAAAAATCATTTAAAAGTCAACTATCCAATTATTTAATATATTTGAGCATATCTACATATGTATATATAAATTCAATCCTTAATAAATCAACTCAAAATAGTAATAATATTTAAATAGGAAACCATGTTTATTAAAATCTTCGCAAAATAAATTTTAATAATAAATTAATAAAATCTTTCCAATGGGTGAACTTATACCGCACACCCTTATCCGGGTCCAAAAATTTGTACAAATATTGCACGATATTATTTAATACTAAAATACCAATAATAGTACGAATAATTAATTAATTAGAAATTGCACATAAAATTCTAAAGTAATTTAGAAAATATTTGTATATATATAAAATATGCCTACTTGGCCACATTTGGTCACACAACATGCTTACATGGGATTGGGTTCGGTCCGGGCCCTAGTCCGGGCTGGTTTGGACAACCGGGTCATCTAAAAATCAATATATAAATTAATATCTAAAATAAAAATATTTTAAATGCGTTATTTCACAACTCGGCCTGGTTTTCCTAGTTTGGACAAAACTATGGCTAGGTCTCCCATGGCATGGCTAATGTACTAGTCAAGGCACACTGCTACATCTTCCGTGCCAAAATTCATGGTAGTCTTGTGTCCCAAAATTCAACAATGGCTAAGGTCATTTCTAATGAAATAAAAATTCATAATTTGCATAAATAAAATTTTAAGTCTAATAAAATAATAAAAAAATATTTAAAAAAATAGGGATTTTACAGATATCTCCCTTCATCCTTTGCGAATGCATTTGTAAATATGGGTACTCTGACTGAAAGGAGCAGATATGAATCCTCGGAAGGAATACAACTTGATTTCAAATCTCTCAAGTGAGTGCTGTATTTCTCAGAAGTACTGTAAAAGAGGTCCTTGTGCTGTGAACCTATTTTATAACAAATTCTTCCAACTCTGGCCTGTTGGGTTGGAGTCAGGTCCCATGACATCTTTAGGGGTAGCTTGCAAATTCATATTAAGATAAAGCCATAGACCTCGATATTTCTGTGAGGTATATGATTTTGTCTCCACATTTATATATTCTTTCTTCTTTCCTTGTCTTGGGCTGAGAAGTCTTCTTGATGGCATCCCCAAATAAGAAGGCAGGCTTCTTGTGGACCATACCATCAACACTTTCAAGGGGTTCCCCGTTCATTAAACATAGCAGAGTATGACTTTCTTGGGCCACTAGAATGGTCTTTCGTGCTTCAGGGCCATCATACTGAGGAAATGAAACATGAGATAAATTTTTTTTGTACTCAGGGACATTAAATGCTGAAGCAAATCTCTCAGCCTGAGGATCTTTCCTAAGATCAACTGCAAAGAAATACATGAACAAAAGTTAGAAACAACAAGAGTGTGCAACACTCATAAATACAAAGAGCTATCTTTATGATGTACAATAATTAAGTTGCACAACGTCCTGAGTTGCGCGACATTCTGGGTTGCACGATATTTTGGGTTGCACGACAACCTGGGTTGCGCAACATCCTGGTTTGTGCAACAATTAAGTTTCACAACGTCCTGAAAGTACACGACATTTTGGGTTGCGCGACATGCTAAGTTGCGCAACAATTAAGTTACACAACATCCCAGGTTTCGCGACATACTAGATTGCACAGACACTTGATTGCACAATATTCTTGATTGTGCAACAACTGAGTTGCACAACAGCATGTGCAACACGGTTTGTAAGAACAAATAGTGCCCAAATGAGGAACTATACCCTAATAAGGGGTGGCGCAGAGTCTGTGATGCGCCAAACACTCCAAGAAGAGGGGCGTAAGTCAATTTAGAACCAAGTCAGCCACCATGGTCAAAGTTGTTCGTTCTTGGTCACCTTCCAGAGCAGGGTTAGCCATCTCTCTCGTGAAGAAGGAGGCGTAACTGTTGTATGCAGGATGGAAGAGCACGGGTTGAGGATCCAGCAACACTCTTCCCTTTGTCGGTGGCGGTCTTCCTGGGTGCCATTACGTCGAAGAGTTGGAGGGGATCGAAAGAGCTCAAAGGAATTTTCTCAGAAGATTAAAGCAAAAGTAAAGAATTACAGTCAGTTAACAGAGGGTTATTTATAGCCTAAAATAGAATCCTAACAGTCACCCTCAGTTGCGCATAAAAAATTGTAACAGCTCACAACAAACTGCGCAAGATAGGTGCAACTTGACTCATTAATTGCCACGATTCAAAGTATTTCGAAGTTTTGTGATATTTCAAAATTCAAAAACTTTGAAGGGGTCTTGTAGAGCCTAAAAATTAAGTTGCGCCATGTTTGTACTACTCAACAATCAAATTGCGCCCAAAAAATCAAGTTGTGCCACTATTATGAAGCCCAGAGATCAAGTTGTGCCATTTTTCAGGTTGCACCATATATCAGATTGTGCCCAATCATATTACGCCTAAGCCTACATGGCGTCTGACAATAATTATCATCATTAACTGACAGTACTAATAACTGACAGCACGTTAAACGAAGAAAATCTTTTTGAATCCCATAAAGTATGGCGCTCGAGACGATTTGCTGTCATTTGATGACAGCTGTGCTGCGTACTCTGCAAGTTGCGCCTAGGCGCAACCTGAATAAAATCTCCTCACATACCCAAACGCTGCCACATGCCTATGCACTGAGTTGCGCCTAGGCACAACCTAATCAAGCGTAGTTTGACTCGTTGACTGAAGCTCGCACAACCTGATAAAGTTGAGACAACTTACGTTCTAAAGCAGGATGATGTGGCACACATGCCACTAATCCCTCAAAATGTGTCTAGTACTCTGTACACGACCATGCACATTTCAATCATATGATGCTACGCGTCTAAATACAGTTAGTACACGTTCGAGTAACTGAATGAAAGTTGGCGTAACCTGAAGTTGGCGCAACCTAAAGTCTCGCAGTTCAACCTCACGCACATCAGAATAACTGCTAAAGTAGTTATTTCCAACACTCTATAAATAGAGTTTCCAATCATTATCAAGGGGCAAAGATCAAGAGTTCTTACAAAAGTGCTGCTGCATTCTCCAGAGGCTTTAGTCTTCAAGTTCACATAGTCCAAGGGATAAAGCGATCGTCTTCTGATCGGATTCCTAAAGTTGTACTTCCCCAGAATTTATTGTACTTTGTACGATTCTTTTTAAGTTTGGAATAAACTTTTTGTTTTTTGCAAATGCATACATCTTTCCAACCAAAACTCAATGTACTCACTGTCCAATTCCTGGGACTTAGTATCTGTTTAGCATACGTTCATCGAGCTAAGGCTCGACATACTCACCGCCCAAGTATTTGGAACTTTTCCTTCACCTGTCATGTATTTTATTTCAAAGCACGCAAGCATACAATTCATTATTGAGCAACAATAATTTACGGGTCATGTGATTATTTATCTTCATTATCTTTCTGACTTTCATGCAATGTGTTATTCAGCAACTCAACGAGTAAACATAGCATACTATCCTTTTATTAAGCATGAAGCTAAAGGATCTTCGAAGGGTATAATACTACTCATATTTATAAGACGATTCACGCCACAATCACATAGCCTTCCAAGCGATCCTTCGCATATTCCCAAGTCCAACAAGGCTTAATCGAACCAACCATCCATTATAAGACATCTTGCGGGTCGGGACACTACAATATATACCACTCAGAAAAGGTTTCATCCTCGAAACTTAAAATAAAACTCATCCCCAAAACTTCAACCGACTTTATGAAACTTCTCAACGATCAACTTGCACCATTTAACATTTCTTCGTAATATCTTGATTGATTTCAAGTATTGTACCATCTCGCCATAGCATCCCAATTTGATTCAAAATAGTTTATCATCTTTGTTCTTCCTCCAACACTCGTGCAATTTCCTTAGCACGTGATAATCCCTCTCCCGTAGCTTCGTTTGAATTCGACATACCACTTAGTTGAAATTATACATATATTTTAGGCATCCCAGAAATACATGCATTTCAGCCATTTTCAGTGATAGAGAAAATGAACGAGCTACCGGTATAACTTCATTCCTAACGTTAGCAATTTCTCTTAAGTATCTCGTATAGCCGCAATTTACTTATTCAATTCTCCAACCAACTAATCCCACAATGAATGTTACCAATTTCCAACTAGAGTAATTTTTCACAGCCGACCAAATTTTCTAAAGTATTCCTTTCAAGTTCATTGTCATTCATGCCACCAAAGTTGAATAAGCCAATAGCCACCTTTTATTTCAATAACACGATTCTCATTGATCAACTCATATACCCATTTCGTTCGCATCTATAAACTTTATTTGTAATTTGTAAATTTTCGATTATGATCCATCTTTCAATTTGTACCATCATTCCACTTTATTAACATTTCTCGTATTGATCAAGCCAACATATTATCATCTCGCATAAGTAACTCTTATTTCCAGTAGTATTAATTTCGAGGGTAACTTCAAATTACATTCGCTCTCGTCGATCTCGATTATATGTACTATCCCATTCCGTCGTTACACTTATTCTCAATTCCGATCTGATTGTCCACCAATGAATTTATTTCGACTATCTTAAGGCAACTATCGTCATTTTAAGCATCTCAATATGATTCAACCAACCAAATCCAATCCAACCAGTTCTAACAAATTCTGACATTCCGAATAAAGGCAACCAAGTTTCGAAACCAACATGATCCGTCATTCTATCCAACATTGTAACATCGAATTTTCTAATCTATATTCCATTCTGAAGTTTACTTCCCAACGTATCTCACTCGTCCGACTATACCCATGCAACATTAATATGGACATCCTAAGGGTCTCCAACAGTCAACTTAGTCATCGGTCAAATCTCTACGGTCAGCTATTCTAAGCTAAACCAGACATTCAGCTAACTCATCTGAGATGGATAGCTAATAGGGACATACTCATTACTGATCTTAAAGGCAACCAACTCTTATCATAGGGACTCTATCTTATCTCAGGGATAATCTATGATCCGACCAACTTAAGGGACATGGGACACCACCCCAATCTTATGAACTTATTTCCAACACAAACAACTGAACTATCATAGCCAACAAATCTGAAACTTAGGCAACCAACCGACACTCTAGGCAGCCAATCGACATTCTAGGGTCAAGTCTTTCAACCCGTACTCATCCTTGGGTTATACCCAACGAAGTCATTCTAAACTTACCCATAACCGACAAAATCTATCCGACAAGTCTTATGGGTCAATCCTGAAGCTATCATCTAAACTTTATCAATCGAACATCCAACTATTCAGTTTTCACTTACATAGACGCATCATCACTTGCTCAATCCGACTTATATTTCCATATCGTACTCAAATTAGGTCTATTAAATCAGGCCAACTATTCTAAGTCATATTCCAACATTGCTACCTCAATGGTTTATCATTTACTTTCTCTTTTCTTTGGTCTCTTTGCGACATATTCAATTCCCATATTTTTAGATCATCGATACGGTCTGTACTTTTTAACCAACAAAATAAGGCAACCATATAATCGTACTTCTTCCGAAAGCATCCTTTATGAATTTCTACTAGCACCAACAAGGTCATCTCTTAGCAATTCACGTGAACTATCAATATTCGTTTTGCATCATTTCCTTGTGATTCTATAAGAATATTTATTATTCATGCACCGATCCAATTACTATGACACTAAACATCCAGTATCCATATATCGGTCATCTAGTGAATATGACATAACTCATTTGGCTAAGTCATAATCCAACAAATTTTATATTCCACCCAAACTTATCATTCATGCGATAACGTCATTCACCGACAGGGTCTATTACATTTTATAGCACCTCGATACTTATTGGTATCCCAGCCATCAGAGAAACATAAGGAACATCTACTCTTTCATGCATCCAGGGACAAGTGTTCATTCTCTATCCCTCAACATAATCAAGGGTCATAACTTGTTAATTTAGGACACGTCAAATTCTTTCAAGCCCAACTGCACAACGTGTATTGCCATCTATTTCCTCAAATCTATTCTCTAACTTTTCGGTTGTCGATACAACTTTCTGCATGTTCTAAATCAATCACAATATTCTGATAAGCGCCTAACGTCACCATCAATTATTAATGTCCAACATGCAATTCCATATATTCAATTCCAGCATTGTTCTATATTCGATCTATAGTTGTTCTCGCAAAATCTTTCGATAGCAACACCCCACCATCGTTACTAAGCCTACTATCCTTTTACCCAACTGATTCAAGTAACGCTTGAATCTGTAATTCGTCCATTTCCCAAACAAGGCATTCATTTCATATTCTCGATTTCTCATTTACCCAGCATAATGCTAACCATTCCAATCTCGTATTAGGTCATCCGAACTTAATAATCAAGGAACACGTCTAGCCGTCATGTATCAATCGTAATCCCAACTACAACTCGATGCTACCTAATACCTTACAGGTAAAGTAATAACTAAATTATGAATAGGGTCAAGGGTCATCTTATCACTAAGAGGGTAAAGCCATATACCACTCAGAGCTCAAGCCATCTCCACATAATATTGTCTTCGTATCAAACCAACGTCCATAATGGACTATCCATCCCGCAGTAGATCTGTTGGCCACAAATACTAACCAAATTCACTCGCATCTGAAACATAACCAAGCCAACACATAACACAACTCGAAGATTTCTATTCGATTCCCATTCACTGAAGTCATGAAACAATTTCTGTTCCAACATACCATGCCATCATCCACTGTCGATTGCCATAAAACAATCGACTTCTATGAATCCCACTCTTAAGATATCAAGCACACATTACCAACTTATTATCGCATCGCATCATTGTTATTCGTTTTGGTATCATTAAGAGTTCAATAAAGCACACACATCATAGCCCACATATTTAGACTTATTATATGAAACACCCAGTGAGCGGCCAGAAAGATCAATGAACTTTCAGTCAAGAGAGCAACTTAGAATAATTTAGAAACATTAACACTGAATAATCGCAGAAGCACTTTGAGTCATCATAGAGGCAACTTTAATTTCATTATGGACGCAACTTTGAGTATTCACGGAAGCAACTTTGATTTACTGCGGAAGCAACTTTGAGTAATCGCAGAAGCAGTCTTTGAATCACCGCGGAAGCAGCTATGAATCATCTTAGTGGCAACATTGATTTGAAACAAATCGAATATGAATCCAAGGATGTAAAGCCATACTATGATACCATTATGTCATGTTCCGATCCCGGAGGATCGAAATCTAGCCACTGGACGTGATGCCATATAAGTCTAGATTGCACTTGTATAAGGCAAAACTATTATAGTTCCTGGTATTTCTCAGAAAACAACGATAGCGCAGCAAAACCAAGCAGACAAATTGAAGTCACAACAAGATATGAAGAAAATATATCTCTTTATTGATAATTGTAATGGATTACAAAACTTGCAGCGGAATACAGAGTTTACAACTGATTACAAGACTGTTGAATAGCCAGCTGAATATATACACTTGCCCTTTAGGCTACAACTGATTATGCCGACTTCTTTACAATGAACTTGCCAATTTGGCTACAGTCTCACTGGTATAACTGAGTTACACTGTTCCATACATTATGTCCCGTATAGGAGAAGACATCGTCTTGTACGAAGAGCTTTTGCACACCCATCTGATTCATCGATGCCAAGTACTGATCAAACAATTTTCCTATGTACGAGCACCTGTAATATTGCCACAACATGGGTTAGTACATCATCAATGTACTAGCGAGCGGTGCTGACCCAACTCATCTAAGAAGACAACACTAAGTAATTATGTTATAGAATATTATTAAAAGTGGTATTTCTTGCTGCCTTCGGGTCAATTTTATGTTTGTAGCCGACAAGAAGTAATGCATGCATTTCTCATAGCCAACATAATGTAAATCAATATGATATCACCCTTTGGTGATTCTTACCCACGTTTGTGTAGCCATCCCTGTACATTTATAATACTTACTCAGCCTGCACAAGACATTGTTAGGAACAATATCATAATTCAATATGATTGTCACTATTCAGGTGATTCTTACCAACAGCCGACATCCTTTCCTGTAATTGAGTAATAACTTACTCTGCTTGTATTTGACATCATTAGCACTGTACCTATCTATATGAAGGTCACTAGTGACACGCCATCTTGGACCATCTTACATGTATAACGGTGCCCCTTGCAGTGCGGGAAGCTAGCCCCACTGATGGTCCCGTATATCGTGCTACAACTTCAGCACTGTGCTACTACTTCAGCACGAGATTCCCCCAGGATGAATCGATTTCTAAGGCCTTGAAATATCGTTCGAGGAACCACCTTGTCGACAAGTTGTCCGTGGCCATGCAAATATATACAACTTATCTATAAAGAGACATATAATACATGATAAAGAAAACTAAGTAATTAAGCCATCTTCTCAATAAGCCAGCTTTCTCATTCGTATTGCCATCTTGTCTTGAGCCAACGCTTACATTATCATCTGTCCAATCTAGGGTCTTAGTGTAATCAACATTCTACATTGGCACAGGATAATAGAATGTGATTACCTAAGCCCTTCTTCACATCTTTGATACCATGCATCTTTCCAACCAAAACTCAATGTACTCACCGCCCAATTCCTGGGACTTAGCATCTGTTAGCATACGTTCATCGAGCTAAGGCTCGACATACTCACCGCCCAAGTATTTGGGACTTTTCCTTCACCTGTCATGTACTTTATTTCAAAGCATGCAAGTATACAATTCATCATTGAGCAACAACAATTTACGGGTCATGTGATTATTTATCTTCATTATCTTTTCGACTTTCATGCAAGGTGTTATTCAACAACTCAACGAGTAAACATAGCATACTATTGTTTTATTAAGCGTGAAGCTAAAGGATCTTCGAAGGGTTCAATACTACTCACATTTATAAGACGATTCACGCCACAATCGCATAGCCTTCCAAGCGATCTTTCGCATATTCCCAAGTCCAACAAGGCTTCATCGAACCAACCATCCATCATAAGGCATCTTGTGGGTCAGGGCACTACACTAACGGTCCCGAAAACTTTTTATGTCTCCATACTTCTGATATCTGACTCAAGAACGACTATTTGATATCCCTCCTGCTTAACTTGAACCAAGCGTGTTCCGTAGAGTACCACCAATCTTATCATACTCTATATTGCAAGCCTTTGCGTGCTAACGCACATGCTATCACTAATATTGAGACCGTGGGAATGTGCCTGCTATGACAAGCATTTAACCTTTGGGAATGTGCATTTCATTCCTGGGAACTTATAGACTATGACAACAAGTTGATAGTCTCTGTTGCAGCATAAGAACTCCACTTTACCCAAGTTATGGGGTCGAAAGACCGAGTGCCAATTTAAAAATCCAACATGAAGTACTATCTAGGCGTGAAGTTTAATATTTTTATGTTCTAGACCATCTGATACATAACATAATAATTCCTTTAACCATGTCGGTTCCTATCTTTTATTACCATACCTACTTAGTGCGTAAGAAAACATCCATTATATTAGGTGTGCAGGCGAAGCAGAGATGAGTTCATCGAAGCCACCTACCTGAACGAGGAGTTGCCTCGACCGAGCGAGACTCCGAGCTAATTGCTGCATAGCCAAGTTCGAACACCAAGCATTTTTTGATTCATCATGTTGAACTGAGCGGGACAGGGCACTACATAATACAAACTCAAAAAAAAGTTTTATCCTTGAAAGTTCATGAGTACACATTCCTCAACTTTATCACTCTATACTCAACTTGTATTCACCTGACATAACATTCAAAATCTCTCGAATATAATTTCCTATGCGTTTTCTCAATCCGATTCGTGCTTATGCCTTGGCTAAATTTTATCAATCAACTATATCATCCCAAAAAATCCGACTATATCCCAAGACTTAATGTCGTTATCCATATTGCGCTTCGTGCTTGCTACTCTCAAATCATAGGGGCAGCTATAACTCGTTGCACACACAGGCAACTTAGTTCTAGGGCAAACTCACCTGAGCGATATCCTCAAGCATTCCAAATATCCAAATGGATCACTTGTTGTCTTCTAATCAAAACCCAGTGTTACTCCTTGATCAAAAATTCTAACCAACATTTTTTTTCAAGTTTTCAACTCAATTTTCCAACCAATCTTTGAAACTTGACTGTATCAATGCCTCAATCACAATCACATGTATCGATACTCAATTTTCGCTAACCAATTCTGTTATCTGCCAAAGTTATCATTTGCATCGTCTATGTTCTATCTTCCAAAACTTTCAAGACCTTTGGATCAACCAATCAAAAATTCGAATCTTCTTATTATGCAAATCTCAAATACACTTCCAAATACGATTTTCAATTCTGATACTATCGTTTCAAATCTGTCCAAGTATAATTTTGCTCTCATTCCATCCTCAAGGATACATTTGATTTCATCGAAGCACGAATTCATCTTTAATCACAAATTTATTCTGTACTAAAAAAAATCTAATCCCACATATTCGATTCATTCTCTCAATCAATGACAATTCTTTCGATAAATCCTTACAACATCAACGTCAACGTTCCAAGTAACCCACCTATGCAAATTCAATATATTTACCTCGAACCAGATCAATCAAAATTTAAGCTTATTCCAAATTCAACATTGTATTTCCATCAATATTTTCTCCGAGTAAACGATTCTGAATAGCTCGTCAACTTGTCATCTACGTTTCGTCCATCACTTTTGCTTTTGCAACACGACTAGGGCAAATCATCAATATACCATTGATCTAACTAATCCTCGATACCATCTCGTTCTTTTAATCGCAAGCTATTTATCCATCAAATACTAATATCCAATATCATAGTCCATTCCAATCCTATCGATCATCAAAACTTTCAAGAACACTAGTTTAATTCCGAGCCTAATTCTTTCATATCCAAGAACATAGAATAAACGAATCAATTTCTCAACTAGCTACGCCAGTCCTATAATCTACCCAGGCAACTCTCGCTAAGGTCGATTGCACTGATTCTATCTCACGACATAGGGACGTCTGCCTAATTGCTAGGCTAACTCACAAGGCCAAAGTCAAATGTTGCAATCCTGCCACGTAATCAATATCAAAACACTCACCCCTAAATCCTAAGGTACCCTAGTCGGTAGTACATGGTTTTCTATCCAAGCTCGCTTCACTCCGATTTCTAAACACCGAGCATAGATTTTTCTACTTGTCTTTGCAATATTCACTTAAAGGGGCCTGAGTCGTTCATCAAAGCCATTCCTAGGTTAAATTCATTCCAACCAAAGTCCTTATATCACATGATCGACAAACATCAATTCGATTCATTCTCCTTGTCCAAATCCTTAAATTTGTAAGATATAATCTATCGATCTCGTTTTACTAATATCGATCACTGTCACGACCTATACCCGCTTTTCGGGATACGAGTACGTAGTACGCTATCTATATCTAAAAATCAATCTTAAATACAACAAAATCATATCTAATTGCTCATTCACAATAATTATTCAAACTACAAATCCAATAGTACATAAAAATAATAATTGGGAACAAACCTTCTAAATATTTAAATAAAAGAACTGTATAATCTATCTAGAATCTAAGGTCGCCCTTCAAAATCTCTATCTCCACCCGTATGGTCCATAGCACCTAAGATATCAAGTCACCCACAATGATCTAGTCAGAAATGGAGAAAAGTACAACCCTATTGTAATAATGTAACTCAACACAAAATAAAGTTAGATACTAGAGATGTAGTATATCAATAAAGGAAATGCATATGAATTGAAAACAATAAACATGTACAAGAAACCACTAGCAAGAACATGTATGAACAAGACAGCTGGATAATGAACATGAACATATAATACTAATAGACTATGTGTGTGAAATACCTTTCGACATGACGATTGAACTAATTATCACGACTCGCACCCTAGAGTAAGGGCACGAGACGTGGGTACATCCAGCCTACGCCGCAGTGTCGACGGTAGAACGCTGTCCTAGGTCTCATGCATCTAACAGTATAAGACTAAGCAGTTTATACTCCCCGAATGGGGGTGACATAGCAGAATGTAAACTCAATCACATCTAATGTAGAGCATAATGGAGGATAGATAAAACATGAAATCCAAAAGAGAAACAGCAGATAGAAGTCTAAGTGTCTAAGATACACCAACCCAGAAATACATCTCAAAGCTCAAATACAGTAATCCATAAAATAAATATAACTCAAGACAACTGAAAATAAGCTATAAGCAAACCCTAGCTATCTATACAACCTCTACTGTGTCTCCTCTAGGCTAGCAGGCAACCTCCAGGCTATCTGTAAAATTTATCAACAGGTCTAGTCAGGACAGGAGCGAGCACGGTACATCTCAACAAATCATAGCAGGTCAGGATATATAATCATGCTAGAGAGTAAGATACAAGATACTAAAGGAATAACATGATAAAAAGAGAGAGACTGTAAATAAATAGCTACAATATATAGAGAACTAACAGTGCTAGTGATTCAGAGCACAAGATGGTTATGTAGACGGCACGATGTTGTACAAGAGTAATCTACAGATGTTGTACACGAGTAATCTACTGGATTGAATACATAACCACTTCTACTCCCCCGTCCCAATCAATACACAAGGATCTAGTTAAGTTATGTTATTGTACACGAAGGTCATGTGAATACATGATTATACACGATTTCACACGTTTCGTACACGAATGTCACAAATACAAGGAGTACACGATGTTCACGATAAAGTACACGAACACGAATACCCGATGTATCCGCTAAGGGGATAACATCGCACAACAAGATCCATATAGTACTAATCCGTGTTTCCAACGTGTCAGCATCATGTAAAGTAATCTAAAGCAGAAAAATACTCCTAATGCAGGATATAAAATGATCAGAGAATGTACTCGCCTGATAACCTGAATAGCTGATAGGTATAGAGGTCCAAACTGAAGCCACAGAGTCCTATTTAGAGCAACACAGGTCAAGATGTATACGAAAGATGATAAATAAAATGTACAATGCATCTGCATGCTGTCTAGGTCAAACTAGACTAAAGTCAACACTTGGTCAACTCTAGTCAACCACACTAGTCAAATTAGGTCAACTAGGTTAAGTCCTAGCCCAACAAGTCTAACAAGTCTCACTAGGCCTAACCAAGCCTAGGCTAGCACTCACACAATCACAAGACAATGTGAACCACAACAATGCATAATATAAAATAGATAATATATATAAATACATACCATCATACATACATGCATATCCACATTACATATATATTTATTTATATAGGCATATGTTACATCATGCATATTTACATAGTTACATAGATATATACATTCATGCACATTTACATACATACTTTTATACATTATATATGTTAACATTCATTACAATGCATTATATTTTACTTATACCTTTGATTGATTCATTCATTCATATATGAAATTCATTCATGCATATTACATATTTACATGCATCTATACATTATATATATTGTATAAAACATGTAAAAATAGAAGAGAAAAAAAAGGGGAAAAAACTGAAATGGAAAGGGAAGGGAAGGAAAATTTAAGGAAAAGGGAAAACAGTGGACATATACATGCTTGCATCATATATTCTACATTACCATACATGCTATCATTAAATATTGCATTACAATATTTATACATTATGCATTCATATCTAGCATTCATTATATACTTTCATGCATATATTGTATATCATTCTTTCATTCATGCATTTATGTATTGCTTACATACATTATATTAATTGCATTCCTATATGCTTGCATTCAACCAAATATATACATTAATGTAAAAAATATATATCATATATATATATATTATTTTATTCATCTAATATATCATGCATTACATACTATATATTCATTTAATACCCATACTACATAGGCTCATAGGTTACACAAAATGCATATATCGTATAGTCACTCTTCTACTTAAAATCAATACTGTACTAATTGGGCCTCTACTAAACTCTAGGATTAAAATATGTTGTAACCCTTCGTGTTTACTTTCCGAAACTTCAAACGGATCGCATTTTTGTGTCCGAAAGCTCCCGAAATCGCAAAAATACCGAAACACATTCGTCTTTCGTACAGCTGACACTCAAATAATTCTACAGAAAGTTACAGAAAGAATTTGGCTTATTAAAATATATATTTGGAAATCTAACTTCGATACGGTTCTTTCAAAAAAAATGGGAGATAAATCGGAGTTCTAAGCTAAAAGTTATGACATTTCTAAGTTGCTTTGGTTAATAAAAACGTGGATGAAAATTATGACGGATTTGACAAAAGAACACATATAGGCCAAGATATTTGGATACAAATATAGGTATCCAAATGAAACTCATTCTAACCATCCTAACTAAGATCAATCCACTCTCTAACCATTATAAAACTGAATTTAAATATCAATTTAAACTATTATCATACATACATACACATGGGGTGTCCTAATTTGGGATCTATCAAGTAGGACACAAGACACATATCTAAAATCCTCAAGAGAGCTCAAAATGGCCTCAAATTTGAATCTAAATAGGACACATGCATGAGGATGGATCCTACGGATTCAAAACTAATTTATATGCAAAGAAAATCGATTTAGAGGATGGGTTTTACCTATTGGGAGTAGAATCCCAATGAAATCCTTTAGGACACGGCTCCGATACGAAGATCCCTCAAAGTGGACACTCCTCCTTGCACTCCTCTTCCAATCCTTGGTAGCACCCTTCCCTTGGACAATGGAAATGATTGAGGGAAGGTTTGGTGAAGGAATGATTTGATTTGGAGATCAAATCAATGGGAAGGCTCTCTAAAATTGGGGAAGAACAAAAGGAAAATAAAAGAGGCAAGATTGTAATGAATGAAATGAATCATTCTCTCCTAAAGGTGGCTGCCATAAAGAGTCCATTAGGGCTAATGGAAAATATCCTAATTGCCCCTCTCTAGTCTCATATGGTTAAGTCTAGACTAGGTTCAAGTTTGGGGTCAAAATGATCTAGTTTTGAGTCTCTAACTTAACCATTCTAACATGATAAAAATTAGTTTAATTAACTAACTTAATGTTGGGTCTTGTAAGCCATGCTTAACTTAATATTGGGTCCCATCTAGAGTTCAAGCTACCCGGGTCACAATACAAGTCGAAACGAGACGAAACTCAAACCCGACTAAACAAATCCAATAAAAATAATATTAAAAATATAAAATTTTCCCAAAATATTAAAATATGAAAAATGACCAAAATCATAATACATCAATTTAATTATTATTAAAAATAATCTAAAATTCACCAATTAATCAAAATTCTAAATAATTCAAAAGTCACAAAATGACCAAAATACCCTTAGCCTAAAAAGTTGTAAATAGTCATTCTAATCACATGGTTAGGTCCTCATGGTTAGTCTCTAAGCTTAGCAAAACTAGGGATTAACTAGTTAACCATCAAAATCATAATTCAACATTTTAAATAGTTTTAAATGGATTAAAAAAATTACCAAAAATTACAACATGAGCTAAATCTTATTATCGATTAATCAAAATTATAAAAGTTCAAAATTACCCTCATTTTAGAAAAGTGGGTGTTACAAGTCTACCCTCCTTAGAAGAATTTTGTCCTCAAAATTAAGATGGTCGTACTTTTTCTAGGGTCTCGTCCCCAACAATCATGGTCTCAGAACTTACCTAAATCATACAATTTAAAAGAATGGCATACAAGATCATGGCATACGGTGGTAGTGTAAGTCTCATCTAGGTATACTAGTTACACTAGACCAAAACAATCATAGGATATCAAAACACACAAGCAATCTAGGGTGCTAAACTAGAAAAGATACAGAAATAATAAATTATCAAAATTGTAAGGCAGTCTACCATCCTATATAAAAACTGGTACTTATCAAAAAATAAAATAAAGATAACTACTAATTATCTATAAAGGGGTACTATTCAAAGAAAAAATTTACAATCAAAAGTTAAAGAATGAAAGTAAATTGCATTGAAGTCCAATCACAATATATATATAGATAGAGAGCGCGTTAGAGAGGGAAAAGCTAGCATTATGTAAAGTTTTGTGGTTCGTGTGTGTATGGGTGTATGTGGACATGTTCATATGGTTAGATAGTAGGCATGTGTGTATGTGAAATATACATGAAAGTGTATAGAAGGATTTGGGTTTCAAAACAATAGCTATCAAGCTATACTACTCATAGCATATTGGTTAACAATCTACAATGCACAACCTATTTACTCATAATATGCATGGTTAACCATATATATACATATATCTATATGTATAGAGAGGTAGAGATTTAGTTATGTATCTATATACATTATAACATGTATGCATAAACTCTATATATATCTATATAGATATATAAACATAACATAGAGAGGAAGGGTTAGGTTTATATGGCAGTGTATACTAAGTTAGGGTGTGCGTGTCCATGTACAGGGTTATAGCTTAGTATTGAAAGGTTAAATCCAGTTTAGTTCAGCATTTACATACAAGAATCTGAAATAAGCTAACATTTAAACCAGTGTAATATTAACATAATGCAGTTTCAGATTTTTAGGGATTTGAAACATCACAACCAACTCAATGCTCCTAACACGTCCTAACATGATGGAGATGAAACCCTAACATACTATCCCTACATACGACAATGTATACAACTCTAAATATTACATATTAAATCTGGAATTGAACTAAACATCTGCAATCAATAAAAAAAATGTTAACATGTATTCAGTTTTAGAATTTTGGAGAATTTCGAACATCAAACCAACCCAATGTTTATCACAACCTAACATGTAAAAAAATGTGAAACCTAACATTATATTCCTACATACAATAATGTATATAGCTCAAAATATTACATTTAAAACAACAGATTGAACTAATATTTAAAATCCAGTATTAAGGGTTAATATGTACACGGTCTTAGATTTAACAATTTCAAACACAAAACTCAACCAATTTCTTTAAGAATTGAAACCCTGTATGAACATACATGTGCAGTGATGTAACAAAACTAATAACATAAAATTTATATTTAAATTACGAATTTAAGCTGGAAAAAGCAGAGAACCAGAAATACTGGGTTTTAAGAATTTAAACATCAACAACATATTAATATATATTCAGATAGGTTGGTAATCAAAGTGTAACATGCATACGCATCAGGCAAGTGTCTGTGTCCGCTATATATATTCTCATGTCCCAATATAAAAATCAAATTCCATATCAAGACCAACATTTAGATTCCTACCAAGATTGCAAAGTAGGTGATTGATGTAATCAAGACAGTTTTATTATTATTATTATTATTTAATACAAGAATAATAGCAAGAAGAAAATAACGATAAAATCTGTTCTACTTATCTGTTTAAAAGAAGAACCATTTTGAAACCAGAGCTATAATATCAAATCCAAGATAAGGTCTGGCAAAATTATCGATTCATTGTATTATGAAGAAACTCATAGCAAGAAGTTACACAAAGGTTTATAAAGAAATAGCTAAAGCTACTCCTAAGTTAAATAATGAGAAGCAAAACAAAACAAAACAAATAATAATTTTTTTTTGAAGGGCTGAAACAAAAGTAGAGAAAACATGTTCAAAAATATTTAAGGTACAATCTGATAATCATATGCATCAATCCAAAATCATGGTGCTCTAAATCCTCGTCATACTAGTAAGCAAGGCTACGATAATCACAAAGTCCTCGACTTAGGCACATACCTCTAGAACCGTGGTATTTAACATTTTCGCGATGCCGCTAGCTTGGCTGCGAAAACCTTAAATTCCCACACCTGAGAAATATATCCAAAATCAGACTATATGTCCTCACCATGCTGGCTAATATGACTATAGAAGACTAGATTCCAAAACTTAGATGACCTAGCCCATATAATTTTATCTTGACAAAAATTAAATTAAATCAACAATGAATACCCAAAAATCAAATTTATCAACGAACATCAAGATTCAAAAATGAACAAAAATTCTTCAAATCATATAAATACAAACTCGGATGCCACAGCTAACATCAAGATTCAAAGTTCTACAATCATCCATCAAAACCAATAAATACAAACTCAAATTCAACAAAAATCCATCAAAATCAAATTCAACAACAGAAAGTAAAGATAAATCAAATCAAGGGAAAAGAGTTTTCAAATCGAAGTTAAAATAAGATTCTCAAGGGTCGTCCCAGGAATCTCTCAAGGGATCCTAACTGTGATTGAATACCTTCAAAATATATCCTAATCCTGTTGCAGGCTGTAGTGACACTCTAGTTCGAATACCACTATACAAACTCGACTTGCATGGGCCACCACTAAAAACGTGTCACAACCCGCACCCTAGAGTAAGGGCACGAGACGTGGGTACGTCCAGCCTACGCCGCAGTGTCGGCGGTAGAACGCTGTCCTAGGTCTCATGCATCTAACAGTATAAGGCTAAATAGTTTATACTCTCCGAATGGGGGTGACATAGCAGAATGTAAACTCAATCACATCTAAGGTAGAGCATAATGGAAGATAGATAAAACATGAAATCTAAAAGAGATACAGCAGATGGAAGTCTAAGTGTCTAAGATACACCAACCCAGAAATACATCTCAAAGCTCAAATACAGTAATCCATAAAATAAATACAACTCAAGACAACTGAAAATAAGCCATAAGCAAACCCTAGCTATCTATACAACCTCTACTGTGTCTCCACTAGGCTAGCAGGCAACCTCCAGGCTATTTGTAAAATTTATCAACAGGTCCAGTCAGGACAGGAGCGAGCACAGTACATCTCAACAAATCATAGCAGGTCAGGATATATAATCATGCTAGAGAGTAAGATACAAGATACTAAAGGAATAACATGATAAAAAGAGAGAGACTGTAAATAAATAGCTACAATATATAGAGAACTAACAGTGCTAGTGATTCAGAGCACAAGATGGTTATGTAGACGGCACGATGTTGTACAAGAGTAATCTACAGATGTTGTACACGAGTAATCTACTGGATTGAATACATAACCACTTCTACTCCCCCGTCCCAATCAATACACAAGGATCTAGTTAAGTTATGTTATTGTACACGAAGGTCATGTGAATACATGATTATACACGAATTCACACGTTTCGTACACGAATGTCACAAATACAAGGAGTACACGATGTTCACGATAAAGTACACGAACACGAATACCCGATGTATCCGCTAAGGGGATAACATCGCACAACAAGATCCATATAGTACTAATCTGTGTTTCCAACGTATCAGCATCATGTAAAGTAATCTAAAGCAGGAAAATACTCCTAATGCAGGATATGAAATGATCAGAGAATGTACTCGCCTGATAACTTGAACAGCTGATAGGTATAGAGGTCCAAACTGAAGCCACAGAGTCTTATTTAGAGCAACACAGGTCAAGATGTATACGAGAGATGATAAATAAAATGTACAATGCATCTGTATGCTGTCTAGGTCAAACTAGACTAAAGTCAACACTTGGTCAACTCTAGTCAACCACACTAGTCAAATTAGGTCAACTAGGTTAAGTCCTAGCCCAACAAGTCTAACAAGTCTCACTAGGCCTAACCAAGCCTAGGCTAGCACTCACACAATCACAAGACAATGTGAACCACAACAATGCATAATATAAAATAGATAATATATATAAATACATACCTTCATACATACATACAGGGGCGGAGGTACTCATTGTTTGCACTGGGCTGTAGCCCAGTGCAAAAAAAATTTGCTAATTTTTTTATTATATATACTTAATTCGTATGGCCAGGCAGCCAGCTGACTTTAACCCAGTGACTTTAGCCCAGTGGCTAATTCGGATGGCCAGCTGACTTTTTATGTTAGCACTATGTCTCTTTCGGCCAATGCAAAGTTTTTATGTAAGCAAATAGCAAGTCAAGCAAAAGCTGTAAAATAAAATGTGCGGCTTCCCCATTCTCCCGACCAAACTTTCCTTTTCACTGTCCAAAAAAAAATCCAAGAACCGAGCGGAGCGGCACCCCCTTCCCCCGACCCTCTCCACTTCGACCTGGCTGCTCCTCTCTTCCCTCGCCCTCTGGTAGAACTCGAACCCCCAAAGTTTTGTAAAACCCTAACCCCAAAAAATTTTGTGTTTGATTTTATGAGTCTTTGATTTTAATTTTGTGTGTTTGATTTTCCTGCAATTGCTCCCTCCGTCCCCCGACGGTCGACCGGCACTCCGACCCTCTCCAGCCCGACTGGTACCGACACCTTCTCTGGTAAAATCCTAATCCCCTAATTTTTATACATCAATGTTGAATTGAGTACTTGTTATCTATATTTATGATGAATGCATATTTTGTTAAGTTTATTGTCTACAATAGGTTTTGAATCATCGAATTTACAAAGGAAACTCTGCCAAATTTTTTGCATAAAGTTTTAGAATTTTATAATAACTATTAGCCAGCCCACCCTACTCCAAAATCTTGGCACCGCCCCTGCATACATGCATATCCACATTACATACATATTTATTTATATAGGCATATGTTACATCATGCATATTTACATAGTTACATAGATATATACATTCATGCACATTTACATACATACTTTTATACATTATATATGTTAACATTCATTACAATGCATTATATTTTACTTATACCTTTGATTGATTCATTCATTCATATATGACATTCATTCATGCATATTACATACTTACATGTATCTATACATTATATACATTGTATATAACATGTAAAAATAGAAGAGGAAAAAGGGGAAAAAACTGAAATGGAAAGGGAAGGGAAGAAAAATATAAGAAAAAGGGAAAACAGTGGACATATACATGCTTGCATCATATATTCTACATTACCATACATGCTATCATTATATATTGCATTACAATATTTATACATTATGCATTCATATCTAGCATTCATTATATACTTTCATGCATACATTGTATATCATTCTTTCATTCATGCATTTATGCATTACTTACATACATTATATTAATTGCATTCATACATGCTTGCATTCAACCATATATATATATTAATGTAAAAAGAATATATATCATATATATATCATTTTATTCATCTAACATATCATGCATTACATACTCTATATTCATTTAATACCCATACAACATAGGCTCATAGGTTACACAAAATGCATATATCGTATAGTCACTCTTGTACTTAAAACTAATACTGTACCAATTGGGCCTCTACTAAACTCTAGGATTAAAATATGTTGTAGCCCTTTGTGTTAGCTTTCCGAAACTTCAAACGGATCGCATTTTTGTGTCTGAAAGCTCCCGAGATCGCAAAAATACCGAAACACGTTCGTCTTTCGTATAGCTGGCACTCAAATAATTCTATAGAACGTTACAGAAAGAATTTGGCTTATTAAAATATATATTTGGAAAGCTAACTTCGATACGGTTCTTTCAAAAAAAATGGGAGATAAATCGAAGTTCTAAGCTAAAAGTTATGACATTTCTAAGTTGCTTTGGTTAATAAAAACGTGGATAAAAATTATGACAGATTTGACAAAAGAACACATATAGGCTAAGATACTTGGATACAAACATAGGTATACAAATGAAACTTTCTAACCATCCTAACTAAGATCAATCCACTCTCTAACCATTATAAAACTGAATTTAAATATCTATTTAAACTATTATCATATATACATACACATGGGGTGTCCTAATTTGGGATCTATCAAGTAGGACACAAGACACATATCTAAAATCCTCAAGAGAGCTCCAAATGGCCTCAAATTTGAATCTAAATGGGACACATGCATGAGGATGGATCCTACGGATTCAAAACTAATTTATATGCAAAGAAAATCGATTTAGAGGATGGGTTTTACCTATTGGGAGTAGAATCCCAATGAAATCCTTTAGGACACGGCTCCGATACAAAGATCCCTCAAAGTGGACACTCCTCCTTGCACACCTCTTCCAATCCTTGGTAGCACCCTTCCCTTGGAGAATGGGAATGATTGAGGGAAGGTTTGGTGAAGGAATGATTTGATTTGGAGATCAAATCAATGAGAAGGCTCTCTAAAATTAGGAAAGAACAAAAAGAAAATAAAAGAGGCAAGATTGTAATAAATGAAATGAATCATTCTCTCCTAAAGGTGGCTGCCATAAAGAGTCCATTAGGGCTAATAAAAAATGTCCTAATTGCCCCTCTCTAGTCTCATATGGTTAAGTCTAGACTAGGTTCAAGTTTGGGGTCAAAATGATCTAGTTTTGAGTCTCTAACTTAACCATTCTAACATGATAAAAATTAGTTTAATTAACTAACTTAATGTTGGGTCTTGTAAGCCATGCTTAACTTAATATTGGGTCCCATCTAGAGTTCAAGCTACCCGGGTCACAATACAAGTCGAAACGAGACGAAACTCAAACCCGACTAAACAAATCCAATAAAATAATATTAAAAATATAAAATTTTCCCAAAATATTAAAATATAAAAAATGACCAAAATCATAATACATCAATTTAATTATTATTAAAAATAATCTAAAATTCACCAATTAATCAAAATCCTAAATAATTCAAAAGTCACAAAATGACCAAAATACCCTTGGCCTAAAAAGTTGTAAATAGTCATTCTAATCACATGGTTAGGTCTCCATGGTTAGTCTCTAAGCTTAGCAAAACTAGGGATTAACTAGTTAACCATCAAAATCACAATTCAACATTTTAAATAGTTTTAAATTGATTAAAAAATTACCAAAAATTACAACATGAGCTAAATCTTATTATCGATTAATCAAAATTATAAAAGTTCAAAATTATCCTCATTTTAGAAAAGTGGGTGTTACACTAATACGACACATCATATAGATGGCTATCCATAATAAAAAGGTACGACTAACCCATACGTGAGATGTATGACTTAGCTAGCCACAATTACATTTATTGGGGTTTGTTGACATACCTATTGAGTATTTTACTTTTCGATTCACTAAACAATAACAACATGGTACAACAAGTCCTATCGAGTCACAATCGTGTCTTAACTGAATACTAAATGAAAACACAATGAAGAGTAGCATTATAATGTACTAATAACATAAAGCAATAGTGTATTTGCCTCGAGTTAAGTTGCAGTCGACGTGTGCGACATGATCATTTTGGCACGAAATAGGTCAAAAGCTATAGTCATAATTGGTCCGAAGAGGTAATGATGTCGAGATCCATAACATCCAATGATAAGCCCAATATAGAGAAAGTCCAAAGTCGTCGATTCGGTTTACTAGTCATCTATATGTTCTACAATTTAAACAAAATATTAAACTAATTTATTAACTTCTGAAAAATTAGTATGCTATAGAT
The DNA here is from genome assembly GCA_029216955.1 of Iris pallida. Lineage (NCBI taxonomy): Eukaryota > Viridiplantae > Streptophyta > Magnoliopsida > Asparagales > Iridaceae > Iris > Iris pallida. The sequence goes on along the minus strand of JANAVB010030420.1, from coordinate 5,351,180 downwards.
CTATGTGTTATCTTTCGAAAACATCAAACGGTTCGTAAAATGGAGTTCGGGATCTCCCAAAATATCAAAAATAGCACGACATGTCAATTTTTGGACAACTGGCACTCAAATAATTTTCCAGAAATTCACATTCATAATTACAGAAAATAAATTATAGATTTGGAAATCTAACCTCGATACGGTTCAAAAAAAACTGGAGGTAAAACGGAGTCCAGAGTTGGTCGCAACGGCCTCGCGAAGTTGTTATAGCTTCAAAAAAAACGAGCCTGAATTTATGATAAATTTTGGCCTATTTTGGACGAAAAAGAGAAAAAATTTCGAAAAAAATTATAGGAGATGACATAGGTTCAACATGTATATATAATGGGTAGCAATTATTTAATTAGGTTAGATTGGAAGGGTTTTGATTTTGGGAGAAGAATAAGGACTCCTTAAATAGATGGAGATTGACTCATAATTTCCTAATTTGGATGGCTCAAGAATCTAATGAATAAATCTTTCCATTAAATTCAAATCAAATCAATCTCAAAACTATATGTATCAAATCTCAATCCATAATTGATCATAATAATAATTTAAAATAATATCCAATATTATCAAATAAAATATAAAGTATATATGCATAAATCCAAATCTTATAAAAATAAAGCAAATCTTTCTATTGGTCAAAGATAATAGTTATTAATTTCAAAACTAAACTAATCAAATCTAAATCTAGAATTTGAATACAATAATAATTCAAAATAATATTCAATATTATCAAATAATATTTAAAAAATATTTTATAAAGTCAAATCTTAAAAATAATTTGGCAAATCTTTTGTCATTCAAAAATATTTATAGTTTCCTTTATAAACAAAAAAATATTTTCCAACACAATTAATTAAAAGAAATTGAAAATCTGGAAATAGGGGTTACAAATATAACCATCTTAGAAAAATTTCGTCCCCGAAATTTCAAAGGATACGATTAGGCACGACTAAGAAGATGATACGATTAATAATAAAAAATAAATTAGGCATGATCGTGAATTGAATCGAACTTAAGAAAACATGTGGTTTCTTACGATAAAAAATATAGTCAAAAGGGTCTAGTTATGATAAAATTATTTAGGAACGATCAAAATCGAAACCGTTTCGGCACGATCGACTATTTAACCAAACTCATTTAGGCATGAATATAGAATCAAAATCCATGTTTGATTATGAATTTAGTGGAAGGAAATCAAAATAGGTTTAAAGGATTACTAAAAATAATAAATAACGAGTCGAGAATAGAAAAATAAAGAAAAGTAGTGCAGGAATTTGTGAACCAGAAAAATCAATAGTTATATTCCAAAAGATATAGTCTCTATAGTATTCGAAAACCATATGTATATCTGAAATCATTTTACCGAGAATCCATGCACCCCAGTGTACATCTGGCTGCAGTAAACTCTTGGTTTCATGACTCAAATAATGATATGTATCAAATACTTTATCAACCCCATCCATTATTGACATAACAACTCAAAGATCAAAATAGGGCAACTAGGACATTGTTTTAATAATATTCGATAACCTACGCTTACCTAAAATTACTTCAACCTAGGGGTCATGTCTCGCTAGTACGCTGGCTGTAGTGAACCTGCAGTCTCCATGATTCAAATAAACGGATGTAGTGCGCATCTGCCTTGCCATAATAAGTTTATCGAATATTCTTTCAACTCTGTCCATAAGAAATTTCAAAGAAGCTTCTAGAAATTTAAACAAGTTCCAAAGTGATCATAATAAAAAAAGTGTAACTATCGATCGAAAAATGAACGAAGACAATTTGGAATTAATATATAGATAATTGAATCAGGTTAGGCTCAAAAGTCAATGGATGGAAATAAAATATTGACTCCTAGGAAAAATAATTGCTTATGGCCAATGGAAAATAAATAAGCAATACGGACCTTATGATATGATGATAATGTTTATGTATGGTAGAAAAGATGATTTGAACAAATTATCAAGGTTAGGGATTGAATTATAGGAAGGCCTAATTTACCAAGTGAATAGTCTACCCATCTTTGGTCATACCATCGTATTAAAATACAATAGTATATTCTTTTATAAAAATTCCTCAAATTATCTAATAGGGTATTGTAACGCCCCAGTTCCAAAATATGTAGGACTAGGATACGTATACATGCCAGTTACGTATCGAGTGGACTCCAGCCCAGCTCGAATACGTATAAGCTGTCTAAGACAGGGTCTAAAATGGCAACTCAACTATATCTCAATCCACAGATAATAATCTCAAGTAGGAACCAGTGCATTAATACTGATCAAACAATAATATACTGATGCTACTTGAATATAAATACAAGAATAGATAATTTGTAGTAAGATTGGCCAGACCTTAATACAATCATCTGAACAAGCTCATAACAGAAAGTAAGCTTACAAAACTAGGCTATACAGCTGAAGATGTCATCATGAAATATAAAAGACGAAAGAATGATAAAAATACCACTATCGATACCTGAATCCTGGAGAAACAACCGTCCCTAGTCTATCCTTCTATTCTAGCAGTCTCAACAATTACCTGGAAGAAAACCAACAATAACATAGAGAGATCACTAGGTTCTCAGAGGGATGTAACAAGATACATAAAAATATGCCAAATGTAACAGTAAATAACATGCATGGAAAGAAAGGAACGTAAGACATGAAATAAATCAAAAAAGATGTCTCAATACTTTAACGCCATAGGATGCTCCCGATCTCAAGACAAAAGATGAGTCTCTACTACCATAATGCCATTGGACACTCCCGGTCCTAGAGACGGAAGATAACAGGTCGATAACAAGTCTTTAACACCGTAACGTCATGGGATGCTCCAAGTCCTAGAGATGGAATAACAAGTCTATAAGGAGTCTCTATACCGTAATGCCATAGGATGCTCCCGATCTAGAGATGGAGTAACAGGTCGATAATGAGTCTCTATACCGTAACACCATAGGACGCACCCGATCTAGAGATAACACAGGTCAATGACTAGCAATCGATCTCGACTATAGGTAAAGTCAACTCAATGGAACGAAGACTAAGGACTAGCAAATATCGTCATGACACTCATAAGAAATAAACAGTAACATAAGGAAAATAAGAAAGATACGTGCACGTAAAATAAGAAAGTAGAAGTAACATAAACATAAATGGCAGATAATGAAATATAACTGGACAGAAATAACAATATAGAAATGCATGAAAATAAACTGTACAAGTAGACAAGGTATACTTGCCTGGAGTTTTGTCCAATCTGTGTTGAGACTGCAGTATCAAAGTCTAACCGAACTATCCATGAACCAATGAATCATACTCCGTACAATATCTATCAACCCCAAATCATAAGCAAATATATATTATTTACTAAATCCAAATATGACTAGCCACTCCTACCTAGAAAGCTTGGATCATTCCAAGTCATATATGATCATTATTCATTAATAATATATATTATAAACTCTAGGTTCAAATATTAAGTTTGTATCTCGTAATTCGTACAACGAAATCAACGACGTGTGAATCGAGACAAGATGATCAACCATAAGGTCAACAATCTTATCTTGGCGATCCATACAGTCACTTTGTCAATTTCAGTGATGTGAGATCACTGGAATTGACTAATCTCAGTTTGACGTACGGATTCTGAAATACGACCATAATATAAATTAATTAAAATTAGTGATACTACAGAAGGAAAAATCTAAAAAAGTCGTCAGATGATGAAACAGTCATCACCAACATGTCTAGAATAGTCAAATTAGCTAGAATAGCCTATCATAAGTCCAATTTTTGGACACAGGAGCAAAACGGTAATTTCGGGACAAAACGGTGTCCGTCGTTGGACCCGCTTTGTACCAAAAAACTTGCCAAGACTAAAGTTGTCCAAATTTGACAAATTATATGTCAATTTGGACAAGAACAATGTCACGAGTCCAATGGTGGTGTCGGATTTGGAATCCGATGTCCCGGGTTCAAAAACATAATTTTACATTTTGAAAATTTTGATTTCGAACGACTAAATTTGGCGTCGATGTCAACCAACCAAACGATATCCTATAAAACTAAAAAATTTATGGGGCAAAGTTGGTTATACCTACTATGCATCGGAGTTGGTGGTTTGTGAAATGAAGCTTCGACGGGGGAGAAATAAATCCGCAAAGTTGGCTCCACGAAACTGTCTAAAACAAACGTGTTTTAAACGGTCAACTTGGTGGCCGGTTTTGATCTATCAAACGACATAATTAACGGTTGGAAATTTAGGTGAGTGAAGGGATATATACCAGATTGAGTCAAAAGAAGCGGATCGACGATCCAATGGTCGGATTCTCCAAAAAATGTGTCCAAAGTTGCTGCGACGAAACAGAATTTTAGACTCGAATTCATGCGCGTCACGATGAGATTTCTTGCGAAACGTATGAATTGACTATGCATCGCTTCGGGGACGATAGGGACCATCGAGGAGGGGTCGCCCGGGCACATGGGACCACAGGGGGTGGTCTGGTGGCGGTTGGTGGCGCTGCCGTGACAGCGCTTGCAGTTGCTGCTACAGCCGCTGCTGCTGTTGGCAGGTTGTGCCTGCCTGGCCGCACGTACGGCAGGGCACATTTGGGGACCGACGATGGCACGACGAGGCGGTTGGCGGTGGCGGCCATAGGTTGCAGCTACTGCTGCTTCATTTTTGGACATGCGGGGGGTCGGGTTGGTGTAGGTGTAGGGTTTTTCATAGGTTATTAATTAAATGGGGTATATATATAACCTAGTATATATATAATTATGTATCTAAATATTCATATATTTCTATATATCGATCTAACAAATATTTTAAAAATGCTATAATACTTCTAAAATAATTATTAGCTTAGCAGCAATAATATTTATACATATATAACAATTTACTTACTAGGCCATATAATAAAAATAAATTACTAAATATACATACATACCTGTATTTATCTTATACTAAATTTTAAAATAATAAAGTAGTCCTAGTCACAATTTTAGGGGGAATTCTCCATAATAAAATATCCTATTAATATCAAATAACAAATTTATTATCTATAACAACTATTTAAAAAAGTAGTAATAATTAGACCATTAACATGAATTACAAAATATACGCATGCAATAAACATATACCAATATGGACGTCTTTGGACACACTGCCCGTCTACATGGGTCTGGATTTAGTTTGGGTCAAGTCCGGGCTAGTTTGGTACAACCAAATTTCCTATAAAGTCAAAATCCTAATAATTAAATAATTAAATCGTTTATAGGGGTTAAGTCACAACTGTGACTTATTTCCTAGTAAGGACACACATATAGCTCGGCCTGCCCTATCATGGCTAAAATACTAGTCAAAGTACACAAACACACCAACCGTGCCAAAATTCCTAGTCGATATGCATCTCAAACTTAACTATGACTAAGGCAATATATATATATTATATATATATATATATATATATATATATATATATATATATATATATATTATATATATATTTTTTATATATTATATTATATATTATATATTATATATATATATATATATATATATATATATATATATATATATATAGTATTAGGCTATTATAAATATATACAAAATTGCATAAACCTATTTGGATGTACAAAATCCTATAAAGAAATTTAGAGTAATTCTACTGGGTCATGGCTCTACTAAGCGAGGTTGGCTAGGTTAGGGTCCAAATATATTTTCTAGTCAAAATAGAATCCAAAAATTACGCAATGAGTCTCATGTGTCATTCGCAAATAAATAACATATGGGAACTCGATTGAGTGGCACACCCTTAGCATGTGCATCTTAGACTCAAAATGGGTTAAAACCATATATTGGGTCAAATGGTTTTGATCTAAGTCGAGTCCCGAACTCAAGTTGGAAGTTAGGTCTAGAATTACGGTAAATGGTCAAATGACTTAGATTGACCCAAAGTTGTGCGAAGTCAAAAGAATGTTAGGGGACAAGTTTGGATGGGACATGATATATTGTCACGACCTGCACCCACTGTGAGGGTACGAGAGCGTAACAACGCCCAGCCTACGCCGCAGTGTCGACGGTAGAACGCTGTTCTAGGTCATGAACTATAACTAACATAATATGAATGCTCTCCATAAGGAGGCCAACACAGAGGCACAACTCAATCACAATCTAAGGTAGAATGTAGCATGATGGAAAATAGATAAGAAATCCTCAACTGAGGTACAGCAGAAAGAAATAACAAAGTCTCAACATCTCTAAAATATACAACTCTGAAAATAAGACAACAACTAAATATGAAAAGAAAGGACAGTCTAAGCTATCTACACTATACAAGGTATCTTCCTGAGCAGCTGCCTGAACCTCCCCTGGGGTCCAGGTCGCGAGTGTCAACTAGGCAAACTCCAAGTAAGGGTGCAGGGTGCCTCATCATCCTCTGTAAAATTTTCAACAGGTCCAGTCAGGACGGGAGCAAGCACAGTACATCTCAACAATTCATAGCAGGTTAGAAAATATAATCATGCAATAAAGTAAGATATAGATACTGAAGGAAATGCAGTATGTAATCAGAGAGAGAACTGTAATAGAAATATCTACTATACATAGAGAACTAATAGTGACTAGTGAGTCAGAGTAAAATATAAACATGTGAATGGCATAGGAGGTTCATGACTACAGCTAAGAGAGTGATTCATGACTACAGCTACTTGGATAATATTCACATATCTATTTCTACTCCCCCAACCCCAATCAATACACAAAGATCCGTTCAAGTTATGTTAAGGTTCGTGAAACTTCACATGGCTCATAAAATGAGTGATACGTGAAGGTGATTCATGGGGGCTCTGTGAACATGAGAGTACATGTGTCACAGGCGGTTCGTGAATCAGAGGAAGCATAGAGATACGTGATGATTCGTGAAACGCACAAAACATGCTGTATCCGATGTTCCCGAGGGGGATAACATCTCATGAAAGGATCTATATAGTACCAATCCGTGTGACCAACATGACAGTATCAAGTAAAGTAATTTAAAGCAGAAAAATAATTCTAAACAGGATATGAAATGATCAGAGAATGTACTCGCCTCGTATCTGAATGTCAGAAGTAAATGTACTGTCCGAGATGAGGTACCTGACTCCTAATTAGAGCAACACAAGTCAAGATGTATACAGGGAATAATAAATATAATCTACAATGCATCTGCATGCTGTCTAGGTCAAACTAGACTAAAGTCAACACTTGGTCAACTCCAGTCAACTAGACTAGTCAAACTAGGTCAACTAGGTCAAATCCTAGCCCAACAAGTCTAATAAGTCTCACTTGGCCTAACCAAGCCTAGTCTAGCAATCACACACCAATCACAAGGCTGTACAAGCCAAACACAAGCCATCACATTCAATATTATACATAAGAGAAAGGAAGCTAACATGTAAAGCTATGTGTGTGTGTGTGAACATGGAGGTGTACATGAAAAGAGAATTCAACACTATGCCCTATATCACATATATGTATATATAACTATAGGAAAACTCTATTTACCATATTAACACATTTAGCCATGTATAGTATATATATATATATAAATATAGAGAGAGGGAGAGAAGAGCATGTGTATGTGTTCATGGGTGTGTGTGTGTGTCATGAAAGTACACAAGAACATGTGTGTGTTATCATGGAATGAGTGTTAGGCAATGTGTGAGTGAGAGTGTCAATGAGTGAGGGTGTGAGGGTTATATAGTGTAGTGTGCATTGTGTGTGGAGTGATAGTGAGGCATGACAGTTGTGTAGCAAAGTATCAATAGGAAGTTAACATTCACATATATGAGTTCTCATGTATCTCTTATTTAGTAAAATAAAACTAAATTCTAGTTTTATTCCTAACAAGGCTACATATATTACATCTATTATTACATTACATTCATGCTTGCATTCATTCATCATTCATTTATTCTTTTACGCCACTATATGCACCATATATTACATACTATGGAACCTACATATTCATTACAAGCCATACTTATACATGCTTACATTAGATAGGATACTTACACCTCATACATCATTTATTTAAACATTTACTCATGCTTGCATTCTCTATTTAATTACATAATGTATATACATTAACATGGGTTAAAATCAAATAGAACATTATATTACACACAAGGGTGCACAAAATGCATATGCCGAATAGTAACTCCTACTAATAATCAATACTGTACCATCTCAGCATGAATTAAAATCTAGGATTAAAGTATGTTATAGATCTATGTGTTAGCTTTCCTAAACTTCAAACGGATCGCATTTTCGTTTCCGGAAACTCCGGAATCGCGAAAACACCGAGAACGCGTTTGTCTTTCGTACAGCTGACACTCAAATAATTCTCCAGAAAGTAACAAAAAGAATTAGGCCTTTTAATACATGTTTTTGGAAAGCTAACTTCAATACGCTTCTTTTAAAAAAAACGGGAGATTAAATCGAGCTTTGAGCTAGAAGTTATGACATTTCTAAGTTAGGGCTGAAATTAAAAACGCGGATAAAAATCATGACGGATTTGGGTAGTTTGAGACAAAAGAACACAAGTATATAACATAATATATCAAGAACTCACTCTCTACACTAATATATATATATGAGACACTATAGAACACATCTCCAATACAAAAATATGAGATTAAACATGTAATAATTCATTCATACATAACAACAACACATAGTATGGCCAAATTTGGGATTTTCCCACATGGACACAACCACAACACAAAGGACACTCCTATGACCTCCAAATAGACACGAAATGGACACAAATGGAGATACAACCATGGGGGTCATTCCTGTGGTTTCAAAATATACCTATATGCATGAGGAAATGAAAAGGAGAAGGGATTTATACCTCCCGGTAGATCGAATCGAAGAAAAGCCTTCCCGGAGCGACACCGACACGTAGAGATTCCAAAAGGACACGAACGAGCTCCGAATCCTCCCAAACTTGGGTAGCTTCCTTCTTGGCTAGAATGGAGAAGGAAAGAGAAATATTTGGTGACAAAATAGAAGGATTTGGTGGAGAAATTGCTAGGGATTGCTCTCTAGAAATTTGGGAAAGAACAAGAGAGAGAGTGTGGATGAGAATAATGAAATGAACTTGAGCCTATCCTCTCCCAAAGTGGCTGGCCATATGGGGCTATTTGTCCTATTATGGTAAGGTCCAAAATGCCCCTACTAACCTATTCTATGAGTATTAGGAAAGGGCTAATTGGTTGGGGCTAAATTAGTCATTCTAAAGTCTCTAATCACACTAACCTTATCCATAATAATTAGTCTAACCTCTAACTAAAATATTTCTATCATGTGGACTAAATTTAATATCATGTGGGCCATGCCTAACTAGTGTGTGGGTCTCACTAGAGTCAAACTACCTCCGGGTCCCCGTTTCAAGTCGGATTGAGTTGAAATTCGAACCCGACTCAAATAACCCCAAAACAATATCATAAATAATAAAATGATATCAAAATAATTCAAAGAGGTCAAATACAAAAATATCCTTAGGCCAAAAATGACATTAAAATATCATAATCACATGGTTAGGCTCTAGGTCAAACAGTCTCTAGGGTTTCACTAGCAAAACGTCAAAACCATAAGTCATGAATTTAAATAGTTTAAAATAATTTAAAAATCACTAAAAATCATAATATAAAATAATTATCAATAAATAATAATTATAATTACAAAATTTCAAAATTATCCTCATCTGGAAAATTGGGTGTTACAATCCTACCCACCTTATAAAAATTTCGTCCTCGAAATTAAGATGATCGCACCCCTTCTAGGTCAAACATAGTCAAGAGTCAATCACTAGTCAATTTTCTCAACATCCTAGTACTTGGTCATCAGCTGGTCAACTTCTTAGGATTTTTACCTATGCTAGCTACCTAGTGTTGGCAACTAGGGATTAGCAAAGAAAACTCTATTATAGACTAGCTCTTAACTTCCAAATCCTATCAAATCACCCATAACTAATTACCCACAAGCTAAGCACACCAATCCCAAATACCACATATATATATATATGCTCAAGAACAACAACCCATCACATATATCCTAAGTATATCATCTATATATATAGACCTCTTAGTCCTAGGTGAAACTACAACTATGCTCAAGGGCAGGCTCTGGTTACTGGGTGCCTTACTGGAAGGGTAAAGGAAAACAATAAATAATCATCAAGGTTGTATGGCATACTAACATCCTATACGTAACTGGTTGGTATCATAATAACAGGAAATTATCTGCAATGGGTTACTATTCTAGAACCAATGCTAACTATCACCTCTAGGGTACAGACACTCTACAAGTCACCATATCTATATACTATGAAGGAACTACCTATGAACAAGCTCTACATTCTAAATATCCCTACTCCTAAGTCATTTATAACAACAAAAAAGGTATGATGTTTTAAACCTTCTCAAGATACAATCTGCTACTCATATGCGTCTGTCCAAAATCATGTTGTCCAGAGTCTTCATCATGCTAGTGAGCAAGGCTACGATAATCACAGAGTCCTTGACTAAGGTACGTACCTCTAGGTTCATGGTATTTAAAATTTTCGTATAGTCGCATGCAACGGCGAAAACCTTAAATTCCCATACCCAAGAAATACATCTGAAATCTGACTACATGTCCTCACTATGCCAACTAACACAACTATCGAAGATCCTAGATCCCATGATTTAGGTGACCTGGCCCATACGATTCTGAAGAAAAACATCATAACAAAAGAACAACATGACAAACTTAATAAATCAGCAAGGAACAGATGGAATCGGATTTCAAGGTAGTTATAAAAGACAATTCCGGGAATGGAATTGAGAAGAACGGAACTTGCAGCAAGATCTCCAATGGTCTGTGCATCCTTGATTGTCCTGACGATAGCTCGCCCTGCTGGTTTCCCCTGGTCTGCTGCTGATGCTGCATGAATCATCGCTGCTGAGAGAAATCAGAAATGACGGGAGAAAATCTCTGTACAGATAGAGGTGCACCTCCAATGTAGCAGATACGCCAACCTGAGTCGGCACAACAGGAGCTGCGGTCTCGAGGCCCTGATGAACAGGACGAGAGGTGGCCAGCCTCTCGATAGTATCCCCCGAACCGAAGTGATGAGATCCTGTCTTCATAACCATTATGAAAACAGATCAAAACAAGGAGCAATTTCTGAGAATTAAGCGAAAATTCAAAGAAGGACAGTTTATATTCAAGGGAAGTCAATAAGCAACAATTTTAGACAAAGGAATCTGATTAAGAGTTTTTCCTAATGTGATTGAGTACCTCTAAAAATAATCATAATCCTGCTGCAGGCTGTAGTGATACTCTAGTTCGAATATCACTACATAAACTCGAGACCTGCATGGGCCACCACTAAAAACGTGTCACGACCCGCACCCACTGTGAGGGTACGATAGCATAAAAATACCCAGCCTACGCCGCAGTGTCGGCGGTAGAACGCTGTTCTAGGTCATGAACTATAACTAACATAATATGAATGCTCTCCATAAGGAGGCCAACACAGAGGTACAACTCAATCACAATCTAAGGTAGAATGTAGCATGATAGAAAATAGATAAGAAATTCTCAACTGAGGTACAGCAGAAAGAAATAACAAAGTCTCAACATCTCTAAAATATACAACTCTGAAAATAAGACAACAGCTAAATATGAAAAGAAAGGACAGTCTAAGCTATCTACACTATACAAGGTATCATCCTAAGCAGCTGCCTGAACCTCCCCTGGGGTCCAGGTTGTGAGTGTCAACTAGGCAAACTCCAAGTAAGGGTGCAGGGTGCCTCATCATCCTCTGTAAAATTTTTAACAGGTCCAGTCAGGACGGGAGCAAGCATAGTACATCTCAACAATTCATAGCAGGTTAGAAAATATAATCATACAGTAAAGTAAGATATAGATACTGAAGGAAATGCAGTATGTAATCAGAGAGAGAACTGTAATAGAAATATCTACTATACATAGAGAACTAATAGTGACTAGTGAGTCAGAGTAAAATATAAATATGTAAATGGCATAGGAGGTTCATGACTACAGCTAAGAGAGTGATTCATGACTACAGCTACTTGGATAATATTCACATGTCTATTTCTACTCCCCCAACCCCAATCAATACACAAAGATCCGTTCAAGTTATGTTAAGGTTCGTGAAACTTCATATGGCTCATAAAATGAGTGATACGTGAAGGTGATTCATGGGGGCTCTGTGAACATGAGAGTACATGTGTCACAGGCGGTTCGTGAATCAGAGGAAGCATAGAGATACGTGATGATTCGTGAAACGCACAAAACATGCTGTATCCGATGTTCCTGAGGGGGATAACATCTCATGAAAGGATCTATATAGTACCAATCCGTGTGACCAACGTGACAGTATCAAGTAAAGTAATTTAAAGCAGGAAAATAATTCTAAACAAGATATGAAATGATCAGAGAATGTACTCGCCTTGTATCTGAATGTCTGAAGTAAATGTACTGTCCGAGATGAGGTACCTGACTCCTAATTAGAGCAACACAAGTCAAGATGTACACAGGGAATGATAAATATAATCTACAATGCATCTGCATGCTGTCTAGGTCAAACTAGACTAAAGTCAACACTTGGTCAACTCCAGTTAACTAGACTAGTCAAACTAGGTCAAATCCTAGCCCAACAAGTCTAATAAGTCTTACTTGGCCTAACCAAGCCTAGTCTAGCAATCACACACCAATCACAAGGCTATACAAGCCAAACACAAGCCATCACATTCAATATTATACATAAGAAAAAGGAAGCTAACATGTAAAGCTATGTGTGTGTGTGAACATGGAGGTGTACATGAAAAGAGAATTCAACACTAGGCCCTATATCACATATATGTATATATAACTATAGAAAAACTCTATTTACCATATTAACACATTTAGCCATGTATAGTATATATATATATATAGAGAGAGAGAGAGAAGAGCATGTGTATGTGTTCATGGGTGTGTGTGTGTGTCATGAAAGTACACAAGAACATGTGTGTGTTATCAAGGAATGAGTGTTAGGCAATGTGTGAGTGAGAGTGTCAATGAGTGAGGGTGTGAGGGTTATATAGTGTAGTGTGCATTGTGTGTGGAGTGATAGTGAGACATGACAGTTGTGTAGCAAAGTGTCAATAGGAAGTTAACATTCACATATATGAGTTCTCATGTATCTCTTATTTAGTAAAACAAAACTAAATTCCAGTTTTATTCCTAACAAGGCTACATATATTACATCTATTATTATATTACATTCATTCTTGCATTCATTCATCATTCATTTATTCTCTTGTACCACTATATGCACCATATATTACATACTATGGAACCTACATATTTATTACAAGCCATACTTATACATGCTTACATTAGATAGGATACTTACACCTCATACATCATTTATTTAAACATTTACTCATGCTTGCATTCTCTATTTAATTACATAATGTATATATATTAACATGGGTTAAAATCAAATAGAACATTATATTACACACAAGGGTGCACAAAATGCATATGCCGAATAGTAACTCCTACCAATAATCAATACTGTACCATCTCAGCATGAATTAAAATCTAGGATTAAAATATATTATAGATCTATGTGTTAGCCTTCCTAAACTTCAAACGGATTGCATTTTCGTTTCTGGAAACTCCCGGAATCGCGAAACCACCGAGAACGTGTTTGTCTTTCGTACAGCTGACACTCAAATAATTCTCCAGAAAGTTACAGAAAGAATTAGGCCTATTAATACATGGTTTTGGAAAGCTAACTTCAATACGCTTCTTTTAAAAAAATGGAAGATTAAACCGAGCTTTGAGCTAGAAGTTATGACATTTCTAAGTTAGGGCTGAAATTAAAAACGTGGATAAAAATCATGACGGATTTGGGTAGTTTGAGACAAAAGAACACAAGTATATAACATAATATATCAAGAACTCACTCTCTACACTAATATATATATATGAGACACTATAGAACACATCTCCAATACAAAAATATGAGATTAAACATGTAATAATTCATTCATACATAACAACACATAGTGTGGCCAAATTTGGGATTTTCCCACATGGACACAACCACAACACAAAGGACACTCCTATGACCTCCAAATAGACACAAAATGGACACAAATGGAGATACAACCATGGGGGTCATTCCTATGGGTTCAAAATATACCTATATGCATGAGAAAATGAAAAGGAGAAGGGATTTATACCTCCCGGTAGATCGAATCGAAGAAAAGCCTTCCCGGAGCGACACTGACACGTAGAGATTCCAAAAGGACACGAACGAGCTCCGAATCCTCCCAAACTTGGGTAGCTTCCTCCTTGGCTAGAATAGAGAAGGAAAGAAGAAGATTTGGTGGCGAAATGGAAGGATTTGGTGGAGAAATTGCTAGGGATTGCTCTCTAGAAATTTGGAAAAGAACAAGAGAGAGAGTGTGGATGAGAATAATGAAATGAACTTGAGCCTATCCTCTCCCAAAGTGGCTGGCCATATGGGGCTATTTTTTCTATTATGGTAAGGTCCAAAATGCCCCTACTAACCTATTCTATGAGTATTAGGAAAGGGCTAATTGGTTGGGGCTAAATTAGTCATTCTAAAGTCTCTAATCACACTAACCTTTTCCATAATAATTAGTCTAACCTCTAACTAAAATATTTCTATCATGTGGACTAAATTTAATATCATGTGGGCCATGCCTAACTAGTGTGTGGGTCTCACTAGAGTCAAACTACCCTCGGGTCCCCGTTTCAAGTCGGATTGAGTTGAAATTCGAACCCGACTCAAATAACCCCAAAACAATATCATAAATAATAAAATGATATCAAAATAATTCAAAGAGGTCAAATACAAAAATATCCTTAGGCCAAAAATGATATTAAAATATCATAATCACGTGGTTAGGCTCTAGGTCAAACAGTCTCTAGGGTTTCACTAGCAAAACGTCAAAACCACAAGTCATGAATTTAAATATTTTAAAATAATTTAAAAATCACTAAAAATTATAATATAAAATAATTATCAATAAATAATAATTATAATTACAAAATTTCAAAATTACCCTCATCTGGAAAATTGGGTGTTACATATATCAAACTGAAGGTGGTCTTGTTTACTTCAAACTCATGAAGGACGTTTCGAAGGATTGGTATTTCTCCTGCTCCAAAAATCAAAGCTACGGAAAGGTACATCTATAGTCATAATTATTAAGAAAATATAATTTGATAAGTATAAAATGCTATAATCGTATAAAATAAATAAAAAAATAATTTTCAAAAATTAGGATCCTTACAATCTACCCACCTAAAAAATAATTTCGTCCTTGAAATTAAAATAAGGCTAACTAACGAAGAACCACGCTAGAGTAACTAGAAATTATCCAAGGGATACGCTAGGTCACTAATGTGTCTCCTAATTCAAGTAATAATTAATCTTAAACATTTTCTTATACAATGTTCTTATTATAAAATAATAAATGGTTATCTCTATTCGCTCCTCTTTGGTGTTGGCGGTCTTACAATGATCGTATTGAGGGCTTGTTCTCCTAACCATATTATTATCATAATTATATGAGTCTCCCTTTTTACCTGACCAAGCTAAGTGATACCTATCATTCTGTTTAATCTAACTATACAACTAGTAGGGCATAATAGTAAATGGGTTGGCTTAGACTATATTTAGGTCCTTCTAGTAGAGGGTCAATTTTTACACTAAAACTACCACTCTATTCTTGATCGAGTGACTACCATAAGAGCGTAACCTAGTATTACCATATATTTTATTTCTATACTGAGAACGTCTACCCACCTTTGGTCACACTACCCCATCAAACACATCATGCCCTAAAATTTTATAACCCTTATGCACTAGTTGCAAAAATCTATACCGCTAGATATCTATGGCATATATCATCTCTAATCCCCTCATATCTATCAAACAATCAAAATACAATAAGCAAACTAACTTATAATATAACATAAGAATTTTTGATAAATTCTATAAAGCACGATCATTCGTCACTCCAAAATAGGAAGGGACGAGAAGCAATGGTACGAAAATGAAACACCCCGGTCCCAAAATACTTAGGACCAAGTACGTGGACATGCCAGCTGCATATATACAAAGAATACTCCAATATATGGAATCCTCGTATATATACATAAGCTGTAATAATATAAATCGTAGGCCAGAACATCATAAAACTATATCTCATCCACAACACACACACAGAAGATATAAGAAGTCCAAATAGAATAAATGAGTGAGTCAAAAGATAGCCGGATAGACATGCCCACACCAAACAACTATAAAAATAATCTCAAATAAAGTAGATGTCCACTATGAGTCTCAAAGAATAACATAAATTTAGATATCAGCGGGAGACATCTCGTCATCAAGGTATGAAGGATCCAATGCCGATCCATACTCCTGCGAGAAATTGCCTATACCTGGATAGATCACCAGGTCCTCAGAGGGACGTAACAAAATACAGGAAGAACATGCCATATGAACTGGATATAAATGCACCATAAAGTAAAGATAAAAGTAAGTTGTCCAAACCATAACACTGCTCAATATCCCATCATCGAAACAGTGGGCTACCCCTACAACCAAACAAGGACAAGGGATAACACACTATTTTGCGATGTAACATTTTTCCATGCCATAACAGGTACATGAAATTGACTAAGGTCTCCTAACCTTTCTAGTAGGAAATTTGGAAGACATCTCGATGTATGGGCAGGTGAAGGCTGACTCTTCCAAGACAAGGTAACAACTCACAACACGCACACTTCAAGTACAAATACTATCAACCGACATAACTCGAGGCTAGCGGCCCACGTGACCCATCAGTCCACATAGCTCGAGGCTAGTGACCACCGTGATACGACTACTGTAGTACACAATTACTATGGCTTTTGGATTGGGTAGCCCATACATTTAACTGTCTTCTCCCTCCCAAGGTCACTAACAGAAGGTAGTTCGCTAAGACTAGGTCCATATGCATACAAAAAGACAAGAAGAAAAAATAACTGAAAGCAAAATAAAGTGAAATAAAAATAGCAAGTAATGGATCCAACTGAAAAAAGATAATAATATGCAGTAAATAAATAAATAAAGATGTATCTAATTATAAACAGTAAATAAGGCAAGGTATCTTGCCTGGTGGTACGGGAATAGCAAATCCAACGATCAAAAGCGTCAGCAAGAAACTCAAAATCCATGAACGACTCCGGATACTGAAACAAACATCAAGAACGTTCCCAGTGTAAAAGAGGGAAACGCCTGTCTAAAAGTCAAATTCTAGAACAGGGGTAAAATCATAATTTTGGGTCAAAATGATGTCCGTCGTTGGACCCGACTTGCACCGAAAAGCGTACCAGTACCTACGATCTTTAAAGTTATCAAACTATATGTCTACGGGTCCGGTTTGAGGAGATAAACCCAACCGTATGTCCAAAGTTAGATTCCGATGGGCCGTGCACAATTTTGCCCGTTAGAGCGGGTCGCGGGCCCGCCAAATAGGCATTTCGGTCGACCTTCTCAGAATCAGACCAAACTTGGCGTACAGGACCAAAAATATGATTCAGTCTTGATGGCACAAGTTTCTTGTCGATTCGACGAACGTGCACGAAGTTATGGCCAAGTTTGCAAAAGGTCGATAAAGGGGTATCTCGACGGATACGCACTGATTTCGTCGCGCACGCGCAGCAAAATCGAGTTTCGTCAGTTTCCACACATCGGCAACATCTATACGCGCATTTCGATGCATATAGTGCATGATCACATCGCCCGGTTTGTCGGGGCGCACGCCGTATCGGTAATTTTTCCTAAAATCTAGTTTTTGAAAATATATATTTTTATTGAATTTTGACATTGAATTTCTTTGCACATAATGAGTGAAACCAAGATCTATAAACTTGGTGTTAATCTCCTACATGTTGCATAAAACTCTTTCAAGTAGATTCTTGAATCAGTCGATGGATTAGTAAGGGTTCGCCTTCTAATTCGGGTGTCTTGGATTGCCTAAACTCTGTTTATGGACATAATTTTGCTCGACTTTACGTCGAGTTCTCGAGGATTACAGACTAATACTTCTAAATCTATTTGAATAGGGTTAAAGCCAATCATGTGGGCTATGCATAGGAGAAATCAAATGAGAATTTGATGAAGTAATGGAAACAAAATTCGATTGGGAAGTTCATACCTGACAGCGGTTTGGGAACAGGTTCTACTCTGTTCAGGTTTCGGTATGGCTGTGTTGCTGGGCCGCGATGGTGCTACGGTGACCAACTTCGTCGTGCAGGCGTTCAGAATGAGGCATGGGGACGTCGGGGTTCTTCGAGCGTCCGTGGTTGCGACGTTGGGAGCACTTTTAATTGGAAGTTTCTCAAGAACTCGCTACGAGTTTAAAGTAAATACATACGGTGATAACCCTATTTTGGGTCGGTTTGATCTGATTTGATGCAGGATTTTCCTGGGATCTTGTATGAATCGGAGGTGGTTTAGATTATGATAGGGTTGGTTCAGATTTGATGAAGATTTTAGGGGTTTTAAATCTCATGAACTATCTTCCCAATCCCCTCCTATCCGCGCATGGATTCTGGGGTCATTCAGCGGAAGAAATTGGGTTTGTTCAACTCATGAGATAATCTTATCTCACGAGTATCTCGGTCTGAGTTTTAATTTATTTATTTATTTTTCTTTTACTTATACATTTATATCTATATATAAATGAATAACAATAATTATATATACAAGCCTCTAAAAATCTAATAATCCTAAAATTTTAAAACAAAATAATACCTCATAAAATATTTAATATATATATATATATATTTTTAATACCTCATAAAATATTTAATATATATATATATATATATATATATATTTATAAGTTTATAAATAAAAAACTATATGTAATTCCATAGGTACCCTTGTGAAGATAAAGAAAATCTCATAAAATCTTATAAAAAATTTTCAACAAAAAAAAGGAAAAGAAAAAAGATTTCAATAATTTTGTGTAGAGAGGATTATATGAGAATAATTTCATATATTTATCTACGATAACCACTTGTTATTGTAAAATAAATCACCTCATCATTTACTAACTAGTTATAATATTAAAATATCCTACTTATATATAAAACTTTATTAATAGAGTTTATAAAATTTGGGGGGTTTATCTCCTACCCAACTTATAACATTTTCGTCCTCGAAATTAAAGATAATCTTAATATCAAGAACACAAAATTTAACACAAAAGGAGGGCACGTACGTTGAATTGTAACTTGATTCCGAAAGGATGGGGGTAGTCATAAATGGAATCCACATTGGCTCCATATCCTACCAGATAAGCTTATTTTTTGGTGCAAGGTCTTACCCAACTTATAGAAGTTGGCTAATTGTGAAAATCGTCCATAGAGTTTTTCTGAGGAGGACAGTTTCCAAAGAGTGGTATAAGAATATTGATCATTTATGCCCACAATTACAGATTTTAAGTGAGCCTAGATATTATCATGGCATTCTTGGTCGATTAATATTATAAAGAAAACTTTTACCGAATTAACATTGATGGAATATAGTTATGCTTAAGCAAGACAGTAGGAATTATATTTGGACGAAATATGGCTAAGACAAATGGTACAGAGGGATTTTATATTGTAGGAGTCTTGGGTTCAATCTGTATTGACTAGTCAAAATCTCGTAGTATCAATCTACACCATCCTTGCTAGGTTAAGGTAACCTAGACAGGTTCTAGCTCAAGTGGTTGGGCTAATTGCTAGTTAGGTTGGTTAACTAGGTTCCTTAAGACCAAAAGTGTGCCTAATGTGACTTTTGTGTTTAAGTTGCACATGAAAACTCCATTGAGTGGTACTCTAGTGGCAGGTGTATAGTGGGCTTCGAGTGGATCATAACGATATATTGGTTGAGAGATTTGAGTCGAGGTTGGGCCTCTAACTGAAACCGAAAAGTACATCGATATAGTGGTAAGGGTTATAGCTGTCCTCTTTGTTCTGAAAGTCGCATCATAAGAATAGGGTACAAGGAGACGTGCTTGAGTGGCACATGATATCCCTAGAGGAAGGTCGGCTCGTCTAGGTCTCGCATATGGAATTTGTTGGAAAAAATGACTAATGTTGTGCTCCAAATTTCAAAGTCACGGTAGGAGTATCCATAGTATTACGGATAGGAGTGGACGTTGTGAACCACTGATTTATTTGCTTGGTTGGAGGAACTGTGTTAAGTCAAAGATTTTTCTTTGAATTTTGGACAATAGTGAAATGATTACCCATGTCATATTTACGCTTCCTCATTGGTGAGGGACGCTGGATGACACACGTACCGAGGGAATTGAATGATTCACTCTTTAGTAGCCCAAGACGATTATTGATGGGGTAATAAATTATAAGGTACATTATGCATGATCTCTAACTACTAACTCATAACTCACTATTCACAATAAGTCTGCTAGACTATGGTTAATAGATTTCTAATGGTGTCAAAAGTGGTGCATATGGACTGTAGCTGATAACTAGTAATTCATACTAAGACAAGTATTATGCTATGCATGTTGACCAAGCTAATGGATGTGTTGTTCTAACGCTAAGCCATGTCTAAAACAAATAATATTGTAACTTGAATAATACCTGCCAAATCTCCAACCTCAGGATGGGTGCCTATCACAACCATGCTAAATGCTTCCCCATCCCCTTGTCCATTTGTCTCCCGTCCAGCATGACTAACTTGTGCCGATTGGTCAACTAAGTATGATCCTCTAAGATAACTTCCATATGAGGGTTGATTTGGCTCTGCTACTGGTCCGAGTGCTACGGGTCCTTGCATCCTCTGTTGTGCTGCCTTTAGTTATTCTGTATAGTCTCGAGCTTTGTGATGATTGGAGCCACAAATCATACATTATCCAAATCTGCGACGACAATCCTTCATAACTGTCACGACCCGGACCCAATTTTCTTGGGTCGAATCGGATCATGTCCAACCTGCACCGTTGTTGAGACGACGGCAGTAAGCTGTATCAAGCAGTGAAACACATGCAGATAAAATTCTAACGAATATAAATCTTTTATTCAATTTAAAATTTCTGAAATACAACAACTATTAATTACAACAACTACATTTGATACATTGGTTACAAAATTTATTATCCAGCTCTACTGTTCTTGGGTTCCAGGTTCTGCGGGACCAGAGTTAGACTTCAGATCCTCGACGATGTAATCACCTAAAAATGTTGGTCTCCAGTCAGGAGGGAGCAAAGTACAATTACGAATATCCAATAATTCAAATAATAATTTGAAATTTGCAATGTTAAACAATTTGAAATACTTTAACAATATTTTCTAATAATTTAAAAACGATGTGATTTGAGTAGGCAACGAACTATGACCGGCTTGGGATGATTCAATTATATCCTAATGATACGGTCCGGCTTATCCTCGTGTATAGGAGGAATCAGCTCGCACAATCAATGCAATATGGGGGTATTGGTCATAGACGCTACACTACTCCCCCAATATCCCGAGTCAATCAGATTCAATCAATGAATCAATATTCGAACTCTAGTAAAAAGTTCCACAATCAATACTCTAGGAGAGAGTTCCGTGTAGCAATGTGGTTTAAAATTGCAATAAAACAATTACTAGATAAATTACCAAATAGACATAACTGTACTTGCCTTTGTTTTATTGACTGGATTTGAAAAGATAACTCCAAGAAGAGGCTAGTACAGTCCTCGAAACCCTACAATTGAGAATTCCTGACTTAGCACCAATATTTAATCCATATCTAAGTGTGCTAGTTACAATCTCTAGTATTTGATCCTAGTCAATTTTATGTTATTTACAAATCTACCAGAACACGCTTATCGAGGTGAGTTTCTAACTTACGAAGAAAAGTCAATTTAACTTTGTATTTAGAAAAACTCGTAGTTATTGATTTACTTGGTAAAACTTTGTATTTTTGTATTATATATAAAATTAATATTTTTCTTTAAATGAGAAAACGTGAAATTTGTTTAAATAATAAACTTGAAATTTTTCCTAATTTATTTAATGTGAGAAAATAATATTGATTTTCTATAAAATAATTATTTTACAATTTTTACGTGTTACGTCAACCGCAAACCAGAAAAGAATAAAACTACCCTAACTTATTACAAAACCACAGAAAATAAAAGCTGGGCTTATGCCCTTACAGAACATTTTCACGAATTGAAATAAGAAGAAACATTGGTTAGTTCTAAAAATTGTCCTACAATTTAATTACAAAATAAAATCAATAATTAAATTAAAATAAAATACGAGTCTCAGACTTGGTCCAATCGTCATTTTATTGGCTGGCGCCTCAACGTACAGGAACCCTGTAGCGTTTGCACTTCGCCAGGCTCATTCGACTTATAAGGTCGTCGCCTAAAAGGTGGTACAGAAATCCATAAATCCGAAAGCCGATAAATCCAAAATGTTTTGCAAAAGTCCGATATATACAAAAATCCGTTTTTTAAAAATATTTTCGAAAAAATTGGGCAGCATCTCCTCTATATCTGGGACAACCCAAAACTGGGAAAATGTGCCACAATACCAATATATATATATATATATATATATCCCAAACCAGGGAAAACCCATAATTTAAATTCCACCACAAGGATTAATAATTCACAAAAATATGTTTTCGAAGAATACGTGGAAACCCGAAATTACTCGGAAACCCGAGAATTCACATAAACAACCAACATAGAGATTTACTCCCAAAACCAACAGAACTAAATCCGAAGCAAAGCTATCAAGAAAATCACAGAACCTATCATTCTTCCAAACGAATCAAACGACCCAGAAAATATCAAACGAACTTCGGAATTTCCGAATTCGAAACATCTAACTGAATCCCGTAATGGGATCGGGGACCAAGAATCATCATCGACAATAACGAAAAATAGAATGGGTCAAAGGAATTATACCGCAAATGCTCGGCTAGAGCTCTCAGATGCAAATAATAGAGAAATGGAACTCACGGACGGTGAATCGGCTCGAGAAAGTGCCTCGCCGGGGTACGGCTGCGCTGGACAGCGGGATCCAGGACCGCGGAAAACCACGGACAGCGGATCGGGGCACGAAAAATCAGATCGGGACTGCAAGCCGGCATGAAAAAGTGCTGGACTGGAAACGGCGCTCGAAGGGCGACCGGATCGGGGCACGGGGTGCTGCGGCTCGGAGAGGAGCGGCGACGGAGCCGCTGGAAGGGGAACCGACGAGAGGGGTCGCGGGGGAAACCGCGCCGGAGGAGATCGGGGCCGGCTGGTGGCGTGACGCCGGAGCGGGGAACGGCCAAACGGGTTGGGTCGAGAGAGGACGCGCACGGTGAGGACCGGCGGAGGCCGGGGGAGCAGTGCCGGAGGTAGAGCCGCACCGGAGACGCGCGCGGGTGGCCGGCCTGGAGTTGGGCGCCGGAGCGGCGACCGGGAACGGCGGCGATGGGCGCCGGGCGCGCTCGGGACAGCGGGCGCTGGCGGGACAGTGGGTGCCGGCGACCGCGGGAAGGGGCCAGCGACGCTGGACGCGACCGGGGGAGGACAGCGAGGCCGCCGGAGGCGCGGGATTGTCTCGACGAGTGGTGGAGCTCCGGCTCGAGCTCCAGAAGCTAGGGCACGCGTTTGGGGAAAATTGTGAGATGGTGAGATGGTGATGGAGATGGAGGGGGTTTATGTAGGGAGAGGCTTGGGGGTTTCGGAAACCGAAGGGGCTCGGGAGTTGGCGGCGGCCTGGGTACCGAGGGGCTCGGCCGTTTGGAAGGTGAAGGGAGATCAGCTCCAGAATAAAAGAGAGAAAGAGAGTTGATAAAGAAATTAAAGAATGTAATGAAGCGGGTTAATAGCTTTTAAGTTTTTTTTTCTCTTCTTCTTAAATATAATAACACTAAATATTTATTACATAAAAATATTTCGATAATTAATTCAGACTTGGGATTGGGTTCGAATCTGGGTTCGGGTCAAGCCAAAACAAAAATCCATTTTAATTATTTTTGAAAATATTTAATTAATAATAATATTAATTTAGAAAATTTTATTTAGAAAACACAATATATAATTTAAAAATGCAATCGAATTTTTTTACGGGTTTCACAACCTTCCCTCCTTAGAAAATTTCGTCTTCGAAATTTAAGCTTTTAACCTTTGCTAGCAAATTCTAAAATTTATTGAGTCACATCTCTAAAATTTTTGTTCAATCACATATCGTATTAAACCCAATCAATTTATATTTCTTGATTAACATTTCAAAGCTCATCCTCAAAATTTGAATTTGAACAATAATCCACAGATCCTATTCTCCAATTTTTTTTTAACTCAAATAATAAATAATAACTATTTATGCCAAATCTCAAAATCACCAATATCCTCAACTCCTCGAAATTTGGTTTTCCGCAAAATTTCAAAAATTTGAATCAAATCCAACCCTTAAACATTAAATTTAAATTCAATGCTCCAACCAAACTTTTAATTTTTAATCTTCAAATACAACCTTTAAATTTATATCTTGTAATATATTGATAATCTTCTTAAAATCAAATTCAATCATACCACATCCCTCAAAACTTGTGATTTTACAAAATCGTCAATGTGCCATATTAATTCTTCAACTCTTTTATTTAAATAAATTTTATCCTTAAATTTTAATCCTACAAAGCTTCCACTTTCCACCTTAGAAAATATCAAATTTAAAATTTTACCCATCAATTCCAATTCCAGTAAGAAATCAAATCATAAGATCAAAATCTTTATTGTTAATCCACAATTTTTTTTTCTCTAATGTTAATTCGATAAATAAGTTTTTCTCCTCATTTTAAAAAATAATTTCCTCAAAAATCAAAATTCAATCTTGATCACATAATGCTTGTCTCCAAGATTTTATAGAACTTCCATAGATTTGATTTCCTAAAGTTCATCCATCTCTATTTCAAAAATTCAAACATCAAAAGATTCAAACACAAACTTCTCAAAGATTTAAATTTAATCTTGGCCACTCTTTCTCCTTAATAAAGCGCAAGATGATCATCTCAATATAATTATCCTGCCGCAAGGATCTATAATGGTTTTTTAAAAATAAAAATAAAAAATACCATAAGTTTTTAAATAATTCGACAAACGATTATATAAAAAAAAACCTTACTGCCATTTCACAAATCAAATTCCTACATAAAATAAATGAGGAAATTTTGTAAATCAAAAATCATACTTCAAAAACTTTGATAATCCTTTAAATGGGATCCTTAAATCAAAATTTACTTTCAGAACTGAAATCATAATGTTTCATATATATCTCATATCTAGAGACAACTAATTTAGAACTTGAAGCCACATCACCAAAAATTTATTTGTGTTAATCTACCAAATTTAAATCCTCTTAATCTTTCAATTTCTACTCGACATGATATTTTTCCCTCAACTGGTAGATTTTATATTCAATCAATTACATTTTCGAAAATATTTAATCAAAACTCCTTGTGGCTTATCATTCCTTAAAATCAAAAGTGTTAACTCTTCAAAGTCAATATAAAAATTTAATTCTAAGGTGCATATGATATTATTACTCAAATAAGATATTTTCCTTCATTAATTTTCACTAAACTCAAGTTCATATATCTTTTATTGGCACCCTTCTATTCATACAAATCGTCATCCTCAATTATTTACATTTTAAATTCAATATTTCTTGTTTCGATTATCCTTTATAGTTAATTCACCATGCACCTTCCTAGAGTGCATCTCTATGCCTAACATTGACAACACTTAATCTTCAATGTCAAATTATTTACAAACTTTTCTCGATACTAATCACCATTATACATTTTAACTCATATATATCCTATATATCATGCACTCTAAAAATCCAAGCTATAAAATGTTCTAGGTTTACTTCATAAGACAAAATCAGATTCGAG
The DNA here is from genome assembly GCA_029216955.1 of Iris pallida. Classification (NCBI taxonomy): domain Eukaryota; kingdom Viridiplantae; phylum Streptophyta; class Magnoliopsida; order Asparagales; family Iridaceae; genus Iris; species Iris pallida. The sequence goes on along the minus strand of JANAVB010030420.1, from coordinate 5,325,118 downwards.
ACATGATTGCTAAATATCAAGATAAAATTGTAAACATGTTTAGAATCTTCTAGATAGAGTTTAGAATATTTTATTGTGATCAAGATCATGAATAAACTTTGAGGTATAATTTAAATAATCATTACGAGTTTAAAGTTCTAAACATGGTACAAAATGTAGATGATTGTTCTTCTGAGACCAAGGAATTTATCAAAATATGTGTTTGAGATTCAAGAGACTGGAGCTAAAATCAAGAGGAATATCTGTTCTCCGATTTCAAAGATGAAACGATCAACCTTGATTTGAATAATTGAGTCAAACACTAGATAAGATAGAAGTATCACCGCTTCAGATTAAGTAAGAAAAAACCAATGATAATATTCCCGACAAATCACTCAGGGAATACAAAAAAATATTTTGAGAAGAATAATTTCATGACTAAGGAAAATTGAATATTTGAGAGAAGGTAAGTCTCATTGATTCAAGAAAATCAAATTGAAATTGTCTAGTAACGCCAAGAAATTAAATAGCTTTGGGACAGCTAAAAATCTCATTGACTTAAGGAAATTTAACAATAGAATGGATTTCAAAAATGTGATCAATTTTCTGACCGTTCCTGCTTCATGATCATAGAAGCTTTCTAGGCCTAGATTTGATCAAAAAAAAATTCATAGAGAGAGTAGGGTTTTAAGATTAGTGGAGGAAGTCAACATATGAGAATATTCTCGGTCTTTGAAAAAACATAGGAGATAACAATATTGAAATTAAAAATAACTCCTTTAGGAGAATCATGAACTGAACTAATTCTTCTGATAATAATTGACCTTGAGGTTTAAATGATCCCAGAAGAATTTTGATTCAGGATTGATTCCGAGAAAGTTAGTCAATTGGAAAGGAGATCAAGGCAAAATATTGGATAATGGTTGTAGATATATATTGGGTAGAAAAGAGTTTAATAGGGTTGCTAAGAGAATATTGAAACTCTTCATAACAAACGAATCAAAATTCCAAATAAAGGTAGAGAAGTAAGATCTAATCAACCAATGAAGAAGCTAAAATTAGGTTCGATAATGAAGAAGAAGATTGAAAAATTCAACCTTATTTCAAAAAAAAATATGAATCCTAAGGTAGACTAGAACCTGAAAATTATGGAAGGAAATCATCTCGAAAGTCATAGGACACTCAAAGGTACAATCAGCCTAATCTAGATAAGGTTTAGGTACAAATACAAACAAGGTATCCTACGAATCTATAAGCAGGCAAAAATAGATTTTTAAGTAAATAATTTTCGGCCCTATAATGTAACATGGTGTATATCATCTAAGTGTTCTAGTTGTTTCTAAAGTCTGTTTTCCTAAAGTCTTAACTATCCCTAGGTCAAGTTACAGAACTGCGCGATGGTCTAGACTAAGTTGACTAGACCAATTTACAGATCTGACCTGCATGGGCCACCACTAAAAATATGTCACGATCCAGACCCAATTTTCTTGGGTCGAATCGGATCATGTCCAGCCTGCACCGTTGTTGAGACGGCGGCAGTAAGCTGTATCAAGCAGTGAAACACATGCAGATAAAATTCTAACGAATATAAATCTTTTATTCAATTTAAAATTTCTGAAATACAACAACTATTAATTACAACAACTACATTTGATACATTGGTTACAAAATTTATTATCCAGCTCTACTGTTCTTGGGTTCCAGGTTCTGCGGGACCAGAGTTAGACTTCAGATCCTCGACGATGCAATCACCTAAAAATGTTGGTCTCCAGTCAGGAGGGAGCAAAGTACAATTACGAATATCCAATAATTCAAATAATAATTTGAAATTTGCAATGTTAAACAATTTGAAATAATTTAACAATATTTTCCAACAATTTAAAAACGATGTGATTTGAGTAGGCAACGAACTATGACCGGCTTGGGATGATTCAATTATATCCTAATGATACGGTCCGGCTTATCCTCGTGTATAGGAGGAATCAGCTCGCACAATCAATACAATATGGGGGTATTGGTCTTAGACGCTACACTACTCCCCCAATATCCCGAGTCAATCAGATTCAATCAATGAATCAATATTCGAACTCTAGTAAAGAGTTCCACAATCAATACTCTAGGAGAGAGTTCCGTGTAGCAATGTGGTTTAAAATTGCAATAAAACAATTACTAGATAAATTACCAAATAGACATAACTGTACTTGCCTTTGTTTTATTGACTGGATTTGAAAAGATAACTCCAAGATGAGGCTAGTACAGTCCTCGAAACCCTACAATTGAGAATTCCTGACTTAGCACCAATATTTAATCCATATCTAAGTGTGCTAGTTACAATCTCTAGTATTTGATCCTAGTCAATTTTATGTTATTTACAAATCTACCAGAACACGCTTATCGAGGTGAGTTTCTAACTTACGAAGAAAAGTCAATTTAACTTTGTATTTAGAAAAACTCGTAGTTATTGATTTACTTAGTAAAACTTTGTATTTTTGTATTATATATAAAATTAATATTTTTCTTTAAATGAGAAAACGTGAAATTTGTTTAAATAATAAACTTGAAATTTTTCCTAATTTATTTAATGTGAGAAAATAATATTGATTTTCTATAAAATAATTATTTTACAATTTTTACGTGTTACGTCAACCGCAAACCAGAAAAGAATAAAACTACCCTAACTTATTACAAAACCACAGAAAATAAAAGCTGGGCTTATGCCCTTACAGACCATTTTCACGAATTGAAATAAGAAGAAACATTGGTTAGTTCTAAAAATTGTCCTACAATTTAATTACAAAATAAAATCAATAATTAAATTAAAATAAAATACGAGTCTCAGACTTGGTCCAATCGTCATTTTATTGGCTGGCGCCTTAACGTACAGGAACCCTGTAGCGTTTGCACTTCGCCAGGCTCATTCGACCTATAAGGTCGTCGCCTAAAAGGTGGTACAGAAATCCATAAATCCGAAAGCCGATAAATCCAAAATGTTTTGCAAAAGTCCGATATATACAAAAATCTGTTTTTTAAAAATATTTCCGAAAAAATTAGGCAGCATCTCCTCTATATCTGGGACAACCCAAAACTGGGAAAATGTGCCACAATACCAATATATATATATATATATATCCCAAACCAGGGAAAACCCATAATTTAAATTCCACCACAAGGATTAATAATTCACAAAAATATGTTTCCGAAGAATACGTGGAAACCCGAAATTACTCGAAAACCCGAGAATTCACATAAACAACCAACATAGAGATTTACTCCCAAAACCAACAGAAATAAATCCGAAGCAAAGCTATCAAGAAAATCACAGAACCTATCATTCTCCCAAACGAATCAAACGACCTAGAAAATATCAAACGAACTTCGGAATTTCCGAATTCGAAACATCTAACCGAATCCCGTAATGGGATCAGGGACCAAGAATCATCATCGACAATAACAAAAAATAGAATGGGTCAAAGGAATTATACCGCAAATGCTCGGCTAGAGCTCTCAGATGCAAATAATAGAGAAATGGAACTCACGGAAGGTGAATCGGCTCGAGACAGCACCTCGCCGGGGTACGGCTGCACTGGACAGCGGGATCCAGGACCGCAAAAAACCACGGACAGCGGATCGGGGCACGAAAAATTAGATCGGGACGGCAAGCCGGCATGAAAAAGTGCTGGACTGGAAACGGCGCTCGAAGGGCGACCGGATCGGGGCACGGGGTGCTGCGGCTCGAAGAGGAGCGGCGACGGAGCCGCTGGAAGGGGAACCGACGAGAGGGGTCGCGAGGAAAACTGCGCCGGAGGAGATCGGGGCCGGCTGGTGGCGTGACACCGGAGCGGGGAACGGCCAAACGGGTCGGGCCGAGAGAGGATGCGTACGGTGAGGACCGGCGGAGGCCGGAGGAGCAGTGCCGGAGGTAGAGCCGCACCGGAGACGCGCGCGGGTGGCCGGCCTGGAGTTGGGCACCGGAGCGGCGACCGGGAACGGCGGCGATGGGCGCCGGGCGCGCTCGGGACAGCGGGCGCTGGCGGGACAGTGGGTGCCGGCGACCGCAGGAAGGGGCCAGCGACGCTGGACGCGACCGGGGGAGGACAGCGAGGCCGTCTGAGGCGCGGGATTGTCTCGACGAGTGGTGGACCTCCGGCTCGAGCTCCAGAAGCTAGGGTACGGGTTTGGGGAAAATTGTGAGATGGTGAGATGGTGATGGAGGGTGTTTATGTAGGGAGAGGCTTGGGGGTTTCGGAAACCGAAGGGGCTCGGGAGTTGGCGGCGGCCTGGGTACCGAGGGGCTCGGCCGTTTGGAAGGTGAAGGGAGCTCAGCTCCAGAATAAAAGAGAGAAAGAGAGTTGATAAAGAAATTAAAGAATATAATGAAGTGGGTTAATAGCTTTTAAGTTTTTTTTCTCTTCTTCTTAAATATAATAACACTAAATATTTATTAAATAAAAATATTTCGATAATTAATTCAGACTTGGGATTGGGTTCGAATCTGGGTTCGGGTGCCAAAACAAAAATCTATTTTAATTATTTTTGAAAATATTTAATTAATAATAATATTAATTTAGAAAATTTTATTTAGAAAAGACAATATATAATTTAAAAATGCAATCGAATTTTTTTTACGGGTTTCACAATAACATGACCCTTTCTATGACAGAAGCGACATGTACGAAGCTCATCAATTGGATAGGGTGATGCCCTTGGTGGTTGTTGTGTCATAGAATGTATGATTGGTCCACCATAGATAGGGTTACATGGCCCAGTTGCTGGAATATGGCGTCTCTGAGCCTGTTGTACTTCCTTGTCAAGGAGTTCCTGGCTTCTAGCTTTTTCTAACACTGCAGCATGAGAAACTCTAGACTGTACTGTAGTATGCTTCTTGAGCTATGGTGTCAATCCTTGGTGAAATCTATTGGCCCTTTCCTGCTCAGTAGGAATTAGTGTCTCACCGAATCTACTCAGTCGACAGAATTCTGTATCGTACTCATCTACGGTCATGTTTCCATGCTTGAGATGAAGGAACTGATCATAGAGGACATCGCGTACATGGATAGGAAAGAACCTCTCATTGAAGAGTTTGTAGAACTCTTCCCAAGTCTGATTGGCTCCTAAGCGTCTTTCTTCGGCTTTCCACCAATGATGGGCATTGTCTTCTAAGAGCAAGTCTACTGCTGTCATCCAATCATTTATTAGCAACTGGGATGCCCTCAATAGCTTCTCCGTACTGAGAAGCCATACGGTAACCTCTAGTGGTTCCTTGGTACCTCTGAAGGGCTTGGGGTTCATATCTATGAAGTCCTTGATAGAACCCTCATATGGATGTAGAGCTGGTGCTAGTACCAGTGTTGGAGGTAGAGGTGGGGGCCTATTCAGTGCTTCCGTCATGCTCTGCCTCATCAGTTCAGCCTGTTGCCACAGAGTATGTATCATGGCATACATGAACTGCGTAGTAAGGTTTCCATCCTCTGGTGGTGGAGGCATTTGTGGTCCGGACTGAGGTGGATACTGCTGAGTGTAGGGTGGTGGAGGTAGTGGTACATTCTCTTCGGGTTGTACTACGGTAGTCTGTGCAATCTAGATGACTGCTGGCACTGGAGTTTCCTGTTGTACCATTGACTGGGTCATGGTGGTCGACGACTGTCCTGGCTGATACAGGGTCACCGGGGTCATTGGTAGGACCTCTTCCTCTTGAGTGGCTGCATCACCAGAGGTGATCACAGAGGTAGGAACGTGTCCGCTTCGAAGGTTCATCCTTACTGGCACGAAAATAGAATAATGTTAGAACAGATTCAAACAAGTTACAGGTCAAGCAGTTGAAAGCAAATTGTCAACGTAGTTGCGGATGAGATCTTGGGGAGCAAGTTAATTATATCTCATTCAATATTAATTTTTTTAATAAAGAGGGAACCAAGTACACTATGTTGATCAGACTATCATGCACCGGTTCTGATAGACAATATGCTAGCGGGGTACCTCCAATAACATATGTGTCATGAACAAGCTTGAAAAATGAATAGGCTTGCAAATCTAGGCTATAATAGCAGCATTGGTCAAGATGGAAGAACATAAGTACGCGAGATAATGATGAAAGTAAATATAAAATTTTTATTCCTTTAAGAATCAAAGTTTTGTTCAGGGTTCGTGCCTATACAGTCGTCCTACTATCTTCTTGTCTGAGGCCATGGTGACGGTCAAGGAAGGGTTAGATATGAGGCAATACAAGTAATCAAAGAGAGTTCGAAAAGTTTGGAGGTCAAAGGAGGCAATAATCATGGATGAGATACTATTCCTATTCCTATATGCAGGCTTGTTGGGCACAGTCATGTAACCCAACAATATTGTCTGACCTGCATGGGCCACCACAAAAACATGTAACGCTCCGGTCCCAAAATACTCAGGACCAAGTACGTGGACATGCGAGCTGTATATATACAAAGAATACTCCAATATATGGAATCCTCGTATATATACATAAGCTGTAATAATATAAATCGTAGGCCAGAAAATCATAAAACTATATCTCATCCATAGAACACACAGAAGATATAAGAAGTCGAAATAAAATAAATGAGTGAGTCAAAAGATAGCCGGGTGGACATGCCCACACAAAACAGCTATAAAAATAATCTCAAATAAAGTAGATGTCCACTACGAGTCTCAAAGAATAACATAAATCTAGATATCAGCGGGAGACGCCTCGTCATCAAGGTATGAAGGATCCAATGCCATTCCATACTCCTGCGGGAAATTGCCTATACCTGGAGAGATCACTAGGTCCTCAGAGGGACGTAACAAGATATAGGAAGAACATGCCATATGAACTGGATATAAATGCACCATAAAGTAAATATAAAAGTAAGGTTTCCAAACCATAACACTACTCAATATCCCATTATCGAAACAGTGGGCTACCCCTACAACCAATCAAGGACAAGGGATAGCATACTATTCCGCGATATGACATTTTTCTATGCCATGACTGGAACATGAAATTGACTAAGGTCTCCTAACCTTTCTAGTAGGCAATTTAGAAGACATCAAGATATATGGGCAGGTGAAGGCTGACTCCCCCAGGATAAGGTAACAACTCACAACACGCACACGTCAACTACCAAAACTATCAGCCGGCATAACTCGAGGCTAGTGGCCCACGTGACCCATTAGTCCACATAGCTCAAGGCTAGTGACCACCGTGACACGACTACCGTAGTACACAGTTACTTTAGCTTTTGGATTAGGTAGCCCATACATTTAACTATCTTCTCCCTCCCAAGGTCACTAACAGAAGGTAGTTCGCTAATACTAGGTCCATATGCATACAAAAAGGCAAGAAGGAAAAATAATTGAGAGCAAAATAAAGTGAACTAAAAATAACAAGTAATGGATCCAACTGAAAGTAGATAATAATATGTAGAAAATAAATAAATAAAGATGCATCTAATTATAAACAATAAATAAGGCAAGGTATCTTGCCTGGTGGTGCGGGAATAGCAAATCCAACGATCAGAAGCGTCAGCAAGAAACTCAAAATCCAGGAAGGACTCCGGATGCTGAAACAAACATCAAGAACGTTCCTAGTATAATAGATATGCCTTGGAAATGCCTGTCCAAAAGCCAAATTCTGGAACAGGGGCAAAATCGTAATTTTGGGTCAAAACGATGTCCGTCGTTGGACCTGCCTTGCACCGAAAAGCGTGTCAGTACTTACGGTCTCTAAAGTCTTTAAACTATGTGTCTACGGGTTCGATTTGAGGATACGAACCCAACCGTACGTCCAAAGTTGGATTCCGACGGACCGTGCACAATTTCGTCCATTAGAGCAGGTCGCGGGCCCGCCAAATAGGTGTTCCGGTCGACCCTCTCAGAATCGGACCAAACTTGGCATACAGGACCAGAAAAATAATTCGGTCCTGATGGCGCAAGTTTCGCGTCGATCCGACGAACGTTCACGTAGTTATGGCCAAGTTTGCAAAAGCTCGATACGGGAGTATCTCGACGAATACGTATTGATTTCGTCGCGCACGCGCAGCAAAATCAAGTTCCGTCAGTTCCCACACGTCGGCAACATCCATATACAACTTTCGATGCATATAGTGCTCGACCACGTTGCCCGGTTTGTCGGGGCACACGCCGTATCAGTGATTTTTTCTAAAATCTAGTTTTTGAAAACAAGTTTTTATTGATTTTTGACATTGAATTTCTTTGCACATAATGAGTGAAACCAGGAACTATAAACTGGGTGTTAATCTCCTACATGTTGTCTAGAAACTCTTTCAAGTAGATTCTTGAATCAGTCGATGGATTAGTAAGGGTTCGCCTTCTAATTCGGGTGTCTAGGACTACCTAAACTCTGTTTATGGACATAATTTCGCTCGACTTTACGTCGAGTTCTCGAGGATTACAGACTAATACTTCTAAATCTATTGGAATAGGGTTGAAGCCAATCATGTGGGCTATGCGTAGGAGAAATCAAATCCGAATTTGATGAAGTAATGGAAACGAAATTCGATTGGGAAGTTCATACCTGACAGTGGTTTGGGAATAGGTTCTACTCTGTTCAGGTTTCGGTATGGCTGTATTGCTGGGCCACGGCGGCACTAAGGTGACCAACGTCGATGTGCAGGCGTTCAGAACGTGGTGTGGGGATGTCGGGGTTCTTCGAGCGTCGGTGGTTGCGAAGTTGGGAGCGCTTTTAATAGGAAGTTTCTCAAGAACTCGCTGCGAGTTCAAAGTAAATACATGCGGTGATAACCCTATTTTTGGGGAGGTTTGATCTGATTTGATGCAGGATTTTTCTGGGATCTTGGACGAATCGGACGTGGTTTAGATTATGATAGGGTTGGTTCAGATTTGATGAAGATTTTAGGGGTTTTAAATCTCACGAACTATCTTCCAAATCCCCTCCTATCCGTGCGTGGATTCGGGGGTCATTCAGCGGGAGAAATTGGGTTTGTTCAACTCGTGAGATAATCTTATCTCACGAGTATCTCGGTCTGAGTTTTAATTAATTAATTTATTTTTTCTTTTACTTATACAATTATATCTATATATAAATGAATAACAATAATTATATATACAAGCCTCTTAAAATCTAATAATCCCAAAATTTTAAAACAAAATAATACCTTATAAATATTTAATATATATATATATATATATATATATATATATATATATATATATATATATATATATATATTATTTATTTTTATAAATTTATAAAAAAACTATATACAATTCCTTAGGTACCCTTGTGAAGATAAAGAAAATCTCATAAAATCTTATAAAAATTTCTCAGAAAAAGAAAACAAAAAGATTTCAATATTTTTGGGTAGAAAGGATTATATGAGAATAATTTCATATATTTATCTACAATAACCACTTGTTATTGTAAAATAAATCACCTTATCATTTACTAACTAGTTATAATATTAAAATATCCTACTTATATATAAAACTTTATTAATAGAGTTTATAAATTTTGGGGGGTTTACAGAGAAAACAAAGGAAGAGCAATCGAAAGTAAATACGAAGTTCAAGGGTAATAGAGAAATTTCTAAAAGAATTGTCAAGACAGTGTGGATTGAGATTCCTAAGATTTTAATCATATTCACAGGCCCACTCGGTACAGTAACATAATCGAAACGGCTAACTTGACCTGCATGGGCCACCAAAAAAATGTAACACCCCAGTCCTAAAATATGTAGGACTATGATATGTATACATGCCAGCTACGTATCGAGTGGTCTGCAACCCAGCTCGAATACGTATAAGCTGTCTAAGATAGGGTCTAAAATGGCAAGTCAACTATATATCAATCCACAGATAATAATCTCAAGTAGGAACCAGTGTATTAATGCTGATTAAACAATAATATATTGATGCTACTTGAATATAAATACAAGAATAGATAATTTGTAGTAAGGTTGGCCAGACCTTAATACAATCATCTGAACAAGCTCATAACAGAAAGTAAGCTTGTAAAACTAGGCTATACAGCTAAAGATGTCATCATAAAATATAAAAGACAAAAAAATGATAAAAATACCACTATCGATACCTGAATCCTGGAGATATAACCGTCCCCCAATCTATCCTTCTATTCTAGCAGTCTCAACAATTACCTGGAAGAAAACCAACAATAACCTGGAGAGATCACCAGGTCCTCAGAGGGATGTAGCAAGATACATAAAAACATGCCAAATATAACAGTAAATAACATGCATGGAAAGAAAGGAAAGTAAAACATAAAATAAATCAAGAAAGATGTCTCAATACCGTAACGCCATAGGACGCTCCCGATCTCAAGACAAAAGATGAGTCTCTACTACCGTAATGCCATAGGACACTCCCGATCCTAGAGACGGGAGATAACAGGTCGATAACAAGTCTCTAACACCATAACATCATGGGATGCTCCAAGTCCTAGAGATAGAAGAACAAGTCTATAAGGAGTCTCTATACCGTAACGCTATAGGACACTCCCGATCTAGAGATGGAGTAACAGGTCGATAATGAGTCTCTATACCGTAACGCCATAGGATGCTCCCAATCTAGAGATAACATAGGTCAATGACTAAAAATCGATCTCGGCTACAGGTCAAGTCAACTCAATAGAATGTAGACTAAGGACTAGCAAATATCGTCATGACACTCATAAGAAATAAACAGTGACATAAGGAAAACAAGAAAGATACGTGCACGTAAAATAAGAAAGTAGAAGTAATATAAACATGAATGGCATACAATAAAATATAACTGGAAAGAAATAATAATATAGAAATGTATGAAAATAAACTGTACAAGTAGACAAGGTATACTTGCCTGGAGTTTTGTCCAATCTGTGTTGAGACTGCAGTACCAAAGTCTAACCAAACTATCCATGAACCAGTGAATCATACTTCGTACAATATTTATCAACCCCAAATCACAAACAAATATATATTATTTACTAAATCCAAATATGACTAGCCACTCCTACCTAGAAAGTTTGGGTCGTTCCAAGTCATATACTACCTATGTTACCTAAGCCATTTACTAATCATACCTTCTAGATCTAGGTTACACTAATCTCTATGATCATTATTCGTTAATAATATACATTATAAACTCTAGGTTCAAATATTAAGTTTGTATCTCGTAATTCGTACAACGAAACCTACAACGCGTGAATCGAAACAAATCTGACACAACCTTCTCGAGTGCTATGCGTTCGAGATTCAAACGGATTTTCCTCGACTGACTTGCTGTCAGTAATTATGACAATTGTTTCAGCTTAAGCTTTGCCACGTGGCGGACAACGCCACCTACGTCCAGCGCCAACTGATGTCATGCGCCATCTGATGGCCAGTGCCATTTAATGATTTATACTCTGGCACTATTTATGAGTAGCGCATGATGATGATTATACTTTTTCAGGCTTCTACAAGACCCCCTTCAAAGTTTACAAATTTTGAAAAGCTTTAAAATTTGAAATACTTTGAATAAAAAGTATTTCTGTGTGATTGGCGCATGACAGTATTGTAACTGACCCTGAGTTTTGGGTGCGGATCGCACGTCTATTACGAAATAGCTTTAGGCTATAAATAATCGATAGGAGAGAGAGAAAAGACTTTTACTCGAATTCTCTTCTTCTCAAACTCTTTATTTTCTTCAACTTCTGAAGCTTCACGCGTTCCTTCGTTGATGGTGCCACGTCATGTCATGCCGTCGGCGAGAGCCGATGAGGCGAATCCCGCTTTTGAAGGTGAGAAAATTGATCGAAGAAGACGACAACAGAACGCTCGTGCCATTCGCATGTAGCACAATCTATGGCCAACATCGATCGCCTCTTTCAGAGTGTTGGTCGATGCTTTTACACCATCTACAACTTGCACCACCTCTTTCAGAGTGTTTGCTAAAATCAATCATAAAAAATAACACCTTGTGCTATTTGTCGTATTTTAAGCATAATGTGCTATTCAATGTGATGCACAAATAATGTGCTGACTGACTTATACGCCATTGGACTTGAGAACTGTCACTCTGCATGTGCTAATTGAGGACTGTTCTTCTCATTCTGTGCCATCCATGATTGGCGCTGTGTGTTTCTTTAAGAAAACAATCTTTTCAAGATTTTAATTCTAAATTTTTTTTTGAAGTTGATCTGAGAGAATGCTGAGGAATTAGCTTCTGCCTTCCGGGTGTCTGAGTATCAAGAAGATCTTTCTCATGTCCATTTTCCTCAATACGATCTTCCTAAAACCAGCAGAGTTGTGCTAAAGTCTCAGGATAACAGGACTTTATTATGCCTGATGAATGGTGAACCCCTTATAAGCTTGGATCAGGTTCCTCATAAGAAACCAGCCTTCTTGTTTGGCAAAGCTATCAAGAAAGATTCTTAGCCTAAATTGAAATAGGAAAAGCGAGTCTATCAGAGCAAAAACAGACTAATATATCTTACTGATATGACGAGACATCTGTTCCTATCCCGTTATGCCCATACCAGCTATACTCGAAACATGGTATGGGATCTGACTCCTTTTTAACAGGCCAGAGATGGAAGGATATGCCACATACTAGGTCCTCAAAATAGAGACATATTCTTCAGTTCTTCGGGGAGAAATAACACCTACTTGAGAGGCCTAAAACCAAGCTGTATGCCTCCTGAGGATTCATCTATGATGATTCTAGTTAGGATACCTTTCTTTGCAAACTTATTTGCTAAGGCTGAAGGAAAGTATCCAGCTCAGAATATGAGATTGACGGGTTTGATGAATCCATATATCAAACGATGGAACCAGCTTTCAATCTGGGCTTTAAACAACTTTAGCGACGACATGCTTGATTTAGAGCTTTATGAACCCATTTGGACTACTTCCTGCAGAATTTGCACCAATTCCAATTTGTTTTTGGCCTTGGTAGAAAGATACAATAGTAAGACAGGCACTTTTGTAACCCCTCGGGGAGAGATAAGCTTCGCCCTTCATAAAATACAATACATCACTCATCTATCAATGGGTGAAAACCCATATGAAGAGTATGTGCCAACCAATGAAGAATTGGACGCTTTAGTCAAGAAAAACTCAGAAATGCTGGCAGTCTTCGACGAGTTGTTATGCCACTTCATGATCTGCACCATTCTAAACAAGATTCATACAAAAGGGACGTGCTATTTATCCAAATGGTTGCTGTATATATTTTTGGGCCACATCCAGGAAGACAAGGTGCATGAACACCTAGATTATGAGCTCGCTTTTTTGAACCACTTGACCGCAGTACTATCCAAAAATTGATAGAAAGGTCAAGGCATGTTGACAATGAGCTGAAGGAGGATTGGCGTGAGTTTACGACTGGTGCTTCAATCGAGACTTATATAAGACAAGGTGGTAGACAGATATCTCGAGAGGCTACTCTGGCAGGTTTTTTCTTATTGTAGCTGCGTCGGTTCGTGGTCCCCGGAGCCAGTGCTGTTGATAGGATCCACCGGGGTTACTATTTATCGCTATGCGTTTAGTATTCGGACACAAGATGGACATTCTTTCTGCGATTACTTGCCGGTTGAACGCAGGTCTTCGTTCTTTCACAGATGCTATGATGATGGATCCCAGTACCCGAGACGGGTTTCCTCGTACTGAGATGACATATACTTATTTGTTCGACTGGTTGTTGCTACACAATTCCATTCTGATGGATCCTGCTCTATGTGTCGTAGGAGAAGACTTCCTCAGACCTTATGCCACATCTCAATGGAAAGTAAACTCTCTTACTAACTGCCGAAAAGCATCAAATATAGGTTCTGATTGGAGGTTCTATTGCGTTCCTCCACCTCCTAGAACTGGGAATCTTCTTCCTTTGCTCATAGACCTAGAGCCTATGGGTGCTCGTCCATCGCCAGCTGCTTTTAGGTGGTTGAAGATGATCAGACCCTCTCACCTAATATATCGGGTTTGGGGGTGAGTGTTGTTTGGAATCGTATCTGGCTAGCCGATTTGTCTGCCAGTTCGGCTATGATCAAATGCACGTCGGCAACGCAACCACCTGAAAAGCCTCAGGATATCTGATCGATGGTGCTAGAGGCTGGAGATATTATAGTGCCAGGGGCACTAAGGCTACATTCTTAATGCCCTTTGCTACTCTTGAAGTGGGCCCGCGTATGTTATATACATATGCAAACTTTTATACTTCGGCCAATACCTTCTTCGAAGGCTTCAATTTGTCTGATAGTTTTGTTAGTGTCAGACGGTCAAGAGCATAGGCCAAGACCAGCCTGGAGTTTAGAGAGGCTGAGAAAAATGCTCCTGCTGATGAACCTCTTGAAGCTACACTTGTCGGTCTCCCTGACGAAGTGAATGATCTGCTAGAAATCTCTCTCAAGAAGCGGAAAGAGAAATCTCTTGCAAAAGGGGCTAGTAAAAGACAAAAAGTTGGTGAATCAACTACCCAATCTATCCCAGCTAAACCTCCTTCTCCCTCTAAGGCTCGGGGGAAGAAAAAAGAAGAAGCAGTTGTTATTACTGAACAGCCTGTAGCGAGGACAAAATCCCAGATGCGACAGGTTGAAACATGGATTTCTTCTTGGGGAACGGGGACAACTCCTTCTCCAATCCCAAAAGAAAGCAGAATTCCTACCGAAGAGACTAGTAGAGGGCCGGATGTATGGGATGAACCTTCTGGATCCGATCTCCTCCAATACTGCTCAAGCACAAAACAATAAGAAAACTGTTGGTAACTGAAGTTGTGCAATTAGAAACTGCAGCTTCGTTTACTCCCTCAGTGCTAGGGCAGTCTCGTGGTCAACCAGAATCGTCATTGCCGTCGCAAGACCCACTGTCCCTGAAAGGTGATACTCTTTCCCTTCCAGATATTAATTCATTAGGCATTTGTGTTGATATATATATTTATGTTTTCTATTTACAGAGACTCCAACAATGAATATTCTGGCTCCAAATATTGTAGAGGCTACTCCTTTGGTTCCTATTTCAAAACCAGTATTTATGAGGATCACCATTCCTGTGACTGCACTTGCTGCTGCCAGAATAATGTTACCGTCCCCTACTGATGATCTTCCGAAAGTCACAACTCCTGAAGAAGCGTTACCTTCAGAGGGCGTTCCGAATGTCCCAGTTCCTTCTATAGGCCAAACTCCTGTACTCTCTCGAAAAGACAAAAAGATGATAGAAGCGCTAGATGGCTGCAACTTTGATGACGATCTGATTGAAAAAGAACCCATAGATGCTTCTTCTGATCTTGATAAAGCTGAAGTAAGATAAGGTCGATGGCCTTATTACTGGTGAGAATAAAAATAAGAGCCACCAGAGCTTAAAAGATGACAATTAGAACCTCGATGAACTACAAGGCGATGAGAATTTCGATGTTGATATTGAGGGCGATGAAAGCCCAAATGATGAAGATGATGACGAAGGCCTTGCCAAAGGTCCTAAAAATTTTGAAGGTGACAAAAACCCTGAAGAAGTTAATGCTGAGGAGATCTAGACCCCAGCTGAATGCGTCTTTAAAACAGAAGGGGCAGAGGTGGCAGCCCCAGGTGACCAGGTTGAATTTAGAGCTGGGAGCAGCCATTTCATGTCAGGTGGTTCGAAGGCTGGGAGCAGCCAAGCAGCCGTCTCTGAGAATACTATAACGAGGCTCATTACCGAACGAGACCCCACGCCTCGTGAGACTCCATATGTGTTGCCGGACTCAGGTAAATTTTTGACTTTATTCACTATTGCTCCTTTGATATTATTTGACATGATATATAATGATTGTGCTTTTGATTGCAGAGGATTACGTGGGGACTATTGCTGCAGCCCCGTTGTCCTCTATGGCCTTCAGATTCAGTTCCACCATGGCTCTCCTAGACATGGGGACTCATACTGCAGAAGGAAGCTCCTCAAGGATGCTTGTGCAAAAGTCTCCTGGTTCACAAGCTGCGATCAATCCATCTTCTGCAGAAGGAGGAGTTGTTGGCAAAGTGGCGACACCTGGCGTATCGACGATGACAAATAGCCTCATCGAGACTTATACAAGTACCTTCTTTCTCTCTTTGAATACTCTTATTCAGATGGCCTTAGAGAAAAGCCACCCTTATGAACCAGTAAAGTGAACTGCTTTCTTTGCCGTTGAAGCCATCCGTAATATCGGCGATACTGAAAGAGTCAGCTTTTTAGAGCATATCTTGGATGCACTTAAAGAGCCTATCAAATCTTATCAAGATTTGACAAGAGGCAACATCCAGGGACTCATGGATGCCGACAGTGAGGCAATGACTCATGAATATGAAGCATGACAGGCAGCTTTAAAAGATTCTGTAGTTGCATTCACAGTACGATCTGGAGAAATGGAAATAAGCATTGCCGAAACTATCTCTGCCATTGAGCGTTATAAGACTGAAGCCGCAAAGAAAGAGAAAGAAGTAGCTGAATGCCAAACTCGTCTTCAAGAGTTGAAAGTTGAGATGGCCAATCTTCGCAAGGCGATCACAATAGCCAAGAAGCGTGAAGAAGAAGTGCTTGAACTGCATCAAGTTGCTGCAAGTCATCTGGATGATCTGATGAGGTAGCGAGATAAATTTGTCCAAGTTCAGGGTGCAGAAATTGAACTCCAAGTTAACTCACTGCAACCTTTTGACCCAGAGTCTGGGAGAAATTTGGCCAGACAAAGGGTGATTGACTCCAGAATGGAGCGAGCTAAATCCTTGAAGAGGTTGATCACCGATCTTAGTACCCAGCCTTCGAAATGAAATTATCAGATTGTGGTAACTTTTTATTTTAAATATTTTGATGAATGTAATAATTTTCATGTCATTGAATGAAAACTGATGATCTTTTTGTTGCTCTTTTACTTATTATGTATCTATTTGAGACACAAGCAGTAGATAGGAATAAGAAATATGTTCAGAGGTACTAGACGTGACATATCTCTTAAAAATAATAATACTTATTATATCTGTTCAGAGATAATGTGGATATGACAGAATATAACTTAAAATATTGTCATTTCTGATATGACATCATCAGATGTAATATGGACGTGACGAGTCATTAATATAGATAGCAAAATTTAAAGGTAATGTGGACGTGAATTCATAGATATATTAATTATCCTTGTGCCAATTGAGACTCAAGGATATGATATCTCTTAAAATAGTTGGGTTTCAAAAGATGATATTTGTGATAATGTAGTAGATGTTGTGGGTCAAGAAAGATGTATCATAAGATCTGGATAGACTCTGCTGGGGATTTTTCAGACAAGTAAGTAATTCAATGATTTGAAGTATGTACAATATTTGTCAGAAAATATAGTACATACTTTCAAACATGATACTTCTTCAGAAATTTGTCGTTGATAGACATCATAGCGATTCGGCTATCCATCCCTGAAAGTTGATAAGCTCCGTTAGAGAAAACTTTGCTTATAATATATGGACCTTTTCACTTTGATTTGAACTTGCCCTTACTTATGTGTGTCATAGTCATAGGACGTCTGACGGTAAGGACTAGCTTACGTTTTTGAAATGCTCATACTTTGACTTTACGGTTGAAGGCTTTTGAGATACGGGCTTGATATAGCTCGATGTGTTATTGAGCTAGTAGCCGCTTCTCGTCAAGTGCATCAAGCTCCTGAAGTCGAAGATAATCATTATTTTCTGTTGTGAGCTCATTGGCAATGGCAATCCTTAGAGAAGGGATTTGAATCTCTAATGGCAGGACAGCTTCGCATCCATACACCAAAGAGAAAGGTGTACAACCAGTCGAGGTACGTACGGTAGTACGGTAGGCCTATAAACATTCTCCAAACTTTTTGCTCCAGTTATGTTTATTGGTGGAAACAAACTTCTTGAGAAGCATGATGACCGTCTTGTTGAATGCTTCCGCTAAACTGTTAGCTGCAGGATTGTAGGCTGTATAAGCAACATTGTTGATCCGATTGTCATCACAGAATCAAGTGAACTTCTGACTAATGAATTGAGGTCCATTGTCATAGATGATTCGTCGAGGAATGTTGATTCTGTAGATCACATGATGTTTAATAAAGTTGATGACACTGCTTGTCTTGACTTCAGCCAAGGGTATAGCTTTAGCCCACTTTGAGAAGTAATTGGTTATAGCTAGGATAAACCGATGTCCTCAAGATGAAGGTGTATTAATAGGACCAATGACATCCATGCCCCAAGCTTCGAAGGACCATAATGCTACAGTCGGATACAAGAATTCTGATGGTTGATGAATAAAATTTGCATAGATTTGGCATGCTCGACATTTTTTTGAATATTTAATGGCATCTGGCACCGTGGTTGGCCAATAATATCCCATGCGTTGAATCTGATCCTGTAGCTTAGGACCAGGCTGATGTGTACCACAGGCCGTCGTGGGCTTCACGTAGTATCTATTTTACTTTATCTCCTGCAAGACAACGTAAGAGCATACTGTCAAATGATCGCATATATAGTATTTTGGAGGTATGATTACAGTAGAATATGAGTGATCGCCGACGGATTGTTGTGGCTTCTTTGGGATCTTCAGGTAAGATGTCATATACCGCAAAGTCGATGAAAGAAGCTATTCAGTCTTCACTAGTAGTGCAAATTTTGACTGAATTGCTGTATTACAAATGCAAATTATTCTCGACGCAGAATAATTCTCTGTTAGTGATGACGATCAGTTGCTGTCTTTTCACAGTAATTGCTAATACAGCTGCTAGGTTAGCAAGCGCATCAGCTTCTGTATTGCAAGCTTGGCGTACATGTTCAATGAAGAAGCCTTTGAATAATGTAGCCTGTTTGACTGTTGCTTTATGGTATGGAACTAGATTTTGATGCCAAACTTCGTACGTGCCTCTAACCTGATTGATAATCAGTTTAGAGTCTTCGTATACTTCTAGATACTCAATATCCAACTGTTTAGCTAATTGGAGACCGATGAGTAGAGTGTTATATTCAGCAAAATTGTTAGAACATAGCTCGTCCAGTAATAGGCTCTTTGAATGGCCAATCCTTCTGGTGGTACCAGAATGATTCTAACTCCAGCGACGATAGTGTCTTTGGGTCTGATTCTGGATACACCATCGAAGAATAGATGCCAGGTAGGGATTCCTTCCAAAATTATTTTTAATTCTAAAGTTTTATCAGGAATTTTGTCACAAAGTTTAGACGTTTTAGGAATTGGATGAGCTGCCAAGAAATCAGCCAAGGCTTAACCCTTAATAAATTTTTGTAGGACATAGACTATATCATATTGTGCTAACAATATAGCCCATGTAGCGAGTCTAGAATTGAGTGTACTGGGTTTCTTCATCAAGACTCAGAGAGGGTTGACTTTGGAGATGACCTGAATAGTTTGGCCTGTGATATAGTACCGTATTTTCTGGACAACAAACATCAAGGCTAAACACTCTTTTTCTACTGGGCTGTATCGATATTCAATACCAATCATCGTATGACTGAGATAATAGATGGCTTTCTCATGACCTTCCTTATTCTTTTGGGCTAGTAGGGTACCCAGAGAATGATCTATTGCTCGAACATACATCAGGAAGGGTATTCCTGTGAGTAGAGGCACTAGGACTGGAGGATTCATCAGGTACCGCTTTTATGTCTTTAAATGCTTGCTGACATTTTTTGGTCCAAACGAAAGATACCTTTCTTCGTTAATTGAGTGATCGATCTGCAACGTCCAGAGAGATTTGAGATGAATCTCCTGATGTATGCAAGTCATCCCTGGAATCCTCGTAGCTCTTTTAGGTTGCATGGAGGACGCATCTCTTGAATAGCTTTGACTTTCTCGGGGTCAACGTGTATACCCATAGAGGTAATAACGAATCCAAAAAATTTACCACTAGAGACTCCCAGGAATGACTTGGTGGGATACATCTTAAGTTGATGCTGGCATATTAGATCAAAGATAGTTCTTAAGTCTTAGATGTGATCTTCCTTTAGACGACTTTTGACAACAATATCGTCAACATAGCATTCGATTATCTTCTGTAAATATTCGCGGAAGATGGTGTTCATGGCTCACTGATAAGTTGCACCAGCGTTCTTGAGACCAAACGGCATGACGGTGTAACAGTAGACTCCCAGAGGAGTACAGAAGGATGTATGTTTTTCATCTCTGGGGTTCATCCTGATCTGATTGTATCCGGAGAATCTGTCCATGAAAGACATCCGCTCGAACCCGTAAGTGTTATCGATCATGACATCAGTGATCGAAAGAGGAAACTCATCCTTGGGACAAGCTTAATTAAGGTCTCTAAAGTCTATGCAGACTCAGACCTTTCTTATTTTCTTCATAACTGGGACGATATTATCCATCCCGTCTGGATGTTGTTCTTCTCTGACAAAGCTGCAAGCGATAAGCTTCTTGACTTCAGCTTCTATAGAGTCCATCATATCAGGTGGAAATCGTCGTTGTTATTGTTTGACTGGCCTAGTATTTGGCAGAATGGTGACCTTGCGGGTAGCGATCTGAGGATCTAATCCTGGCATATCCTCATAGCTCCAGGCGAATATGTCAATGTATTTCCGAATGAGCTGAATCAGTTTTTGTTTATCTGCTTTAGGAAGACTTTTGCTGATGAAGATTGGCCTTGGAGAAGTTTTGTCTTTGACATCGACCTGGACCAATTGATCTTCAGTAGGTGGTTCACGTTGCTCGATGCGAAGTGCCCATCGGGTATCCATCCTTTGTGCCGAAGGATCAGATTCAGGGACTTCAGCAAATTCGTCGTCATCTTCCGAGAACTCAGCGGTCACCATATTGGAAGATAGGGTCACTCGATGGACGTTCCCTATGCTGGTGTCTGAATCCCATGAGGCAGAGTCAGAAGAGTTAGATCACTCTTCTTTGTCAGACTTAGAGGCATCTGGGGTCACGATCGGCAAAGTGTAGCCTAACTCATACTTTGTTTTGTTATGATATTATAGTAACTTCCTTTTTGGAGCAGGTATACGAATAGGAGTTCGCCTTCTCCTACCACCGTTGAGGCCATATTTGAAATTGTAGCCCATCTTTTGGATGATGTTCTTCAATTGTTGACTGTAACGACATAGTTGAAGTCATCCATTATCATTATTTTCAGCATCACTATCGGATGTAGCCTTTTGATTCAATCCTTTGCTGATGGATAGGATGTTCATCCTTCTTGCAGGAGGGAACCAGAAAGAATGAACCTTGTACTGATTCAAGTGATACTTCATCTTGAAGGGGTTGAACTACTCCTAAGGTAAGGGGTTCGAAGTTATCCAGGATTTCTAGATAACGTTGAGTGTAATAATTGACATCGATATACTGCAAAGAAGATGCTACTTTATTGATATTTACATCATCATTTACAACAGTGCTCTTGACCTTAGCCGGTGGCTTACTAATATTGATAACAAGAGGAGGAGAAGGAGAAGGCTTGTTACGATACAGGTCGATAATAAAAGGCTTAGAAGAGGTGAGCTCCCTATGCTCTATCTTTTCAGCAAGAAGATGCTTGATAGAAGGAGAAAGATTGATTGTCAACGTCTGAGAAGACGAAGGATGAGAAGTGCATCCTTTGACCGGAATCACTAGGACGTCATCCAGACTTACTTTTCGGTCTTCTTCAGTGTCCATGGCCAATACGACTTTCATGAACTCCTCTTTGTACATTATGGAGTCAGTAAAATATGCCTCGATGCCACGGAAGGGATTAAGATCAGCCACTTTCTTCCAGACTTCTCTGTTGTCATCAACATACTTGAAGCATTGATGGAGAGTGGATGGCACGATGTTATGTTCATGCAACCATGGTCTTTCCAACAAGATGTTGTAGGAGACATGATTGTCAATCACATAGAAGGTAACCTTCGTACGAAGATTGCCTATTTGGACTTTTGGGCGAATCTTTTCCAACGGTTTGCTTCTCTCGAAATTGAACCCCAAAATAATCGTAATTATTGTAGAGAGGTTATGAACAGGGATCTTCAGCGCATCCAATAGAGTCTTTGGCATAATGCTGAGTGCAGATCCTAGGTCGACTAGAATGTGATCGACCATCATGGTATCGATATATCCCATATAGTAGAGAGGTCGGTCATGTCGATTGTCCTCCAGAAGCATATCATCTTGAGTGAAGGTGATATTAGGGATCAGCTCCATCACGCTATGATAGTGAGAACATGCCACTGGTTCTTCGTCCGGTCTCTTAAGATGGGCCAGACAAGCGTTCGCTTGCATTAAAGCTTCACTTAACATTTTTCGAGTTTCTCTCGAGAGACGCAGGGGTTAAAAAATCGATAACCTTGCTGGAGTATTGGCTAGTTGAGCCAATATGTCAAAGTTATACGGCTTTTTAAGTCCAAAAGATAGAGTTTTCTTCAATATTTTATCAAAGCGAACTGGTTGTTTGCTTTTGTCAGCCGTTGTTGGTTTAGGAGGAATTGGTTCCGCTTGAGATGATGACGCTGAAGGAACATTGACGGCAGAAAAAGATGCCGGAGGGGCATCAGAGACTGGAGGAGGAGTGACTGTATTCTCTTGTCCCTCTGGATAGTCTCTGAGATAGAGCCTCCCAGATCGAGTACCAGTCATGGCTTCTTCTTCTATATTGGTGTGAAGGAAACCTTGTTATAGTTCTTCATCCGAGTCTTGCTTCTGGAAGACTTCTTTTGGAGAGATGAAAGATCTGTCCAGAATCCCAAACTAATACAAGACTGATTATATTAAAGACGTAGGAAAATAGGTATAGAAGACCTTTTCCCGTCAATCAAGCCAGGGGCTTTCGGTAGATCATATCCCATCTTTGTCATCAGTTCATGGGACTGTTGACTGTATAGATAGAATACTGGCTGGTAATTGATTTCTGGCTTTGGTACTACCATTTCGGCAGAAGGAAGTGAAGCCGTTGCTAGGATGAAGATAGCATCCAAAGGTGGAAGATGACCACCCAGTGATGTCATATGACATGACTTGTTCTTGGTTGCCTTTCTTGACTTTGTAGAGGAAGCAGGTGTTTTGATTCAAAGTCTGTAATGCCCCAGTCCCAAAATACTTAGGACTAAGTACGTATCCATGACAGCTGCACACATACGAAGTATAGTCCAATATATGAAAACCTCGTATGTATACATAAGCTGTAAAATACAGTAAACCATGATAAATAAATCTCATCCACCAAAATAAAAGAAGAATAATATAAATCATCTATGAACTTTATCATTTATACATGTAGTTGGACGGAGACAAATCCACTACCAACCATTTAAATGAGAAAAAATATACAATGAAGGGATGGATAGAATAGCTAGACGATCCACGAGCAATCCTCCTCAATAGAAAGGAAGAGACCACGATCTTGGCTAGAGCACCTATGAAACTTCATAAAAGTACACACCTGGATAGATCACCAGGTCCTCAAAAGGATGTAACAAGATACAAGAAGAACATGCCACATAACTGAATATATATAATATGTCAAATCACAAGTAAAATGGTCCCAATCATAATAAGATCTAATATCTCATCATCGAAACAGTGGACTACCCCTATAACCAAACAAGGACAAGGAGTAGCACACTATACCGCGATGCAACATTATCCCAAGCTACTAAAGAATGGGGGTGACATGACATTGACTAAGGTTTACCTAACTATTCTAATGTGTTTATGCAGTTAAGAACAAACCATTCATCGCACGAGCCCTGGCTGTAAATAGAATCTGGTATAGTCCCCAATTAGGCACCGGTGACCTAAGCACATAATGTTCAAAAATGTCAGTGGTCAACCTGAGGGGGTAAGCATACCCGTATCTCTAGCGAAGCTTCCGGGTTACAAGAGAATGTGTAATAGAAGCCCGTACGATAAGGAAATATTCTCCCTACCCGATGCACCCATCTAAGTCGTATTCGCGATCATTTACCTCTACTAACTGCTAAGTCTCCTAACATGCCTCTATTAGCAGTTAGACCTAACGCATGCGCACGTATGATCAGCCAATACGCAAGTACCTCTACATGCTACTCATCTCACACATATCTTGGGGTACAACTGTGTCAAGGTTTATGCAACATACTACAGATGGTAGTCCCTTAACTTTAGGTCTATATGCATAAATACAAGAAGAAAATAAGGCGAGTACTTGCATCATGTATCACGAAAAGCAAGCAAGTAGATCAACTGAAAGAACTGGAAATAAACAGACAGAAATATACAATAACTACAAAAAATACAACTAAATATAAGCAGTAAATATGGCAAGGTATCTTGCCTGAGGTTGTGTGCAAAAGGGCGACATCCAATAGTTCAAACAGTCAGAATAGTGAAGCGATGAAAGCCAAATCTCGCATACGTCCTCAGATGCTGAAATAAATACCACGAACGTGTTTGGAATAAAAAACATGTCTAGGAAACGTCTGTCCAAAAGTCTAATTCTGGAACAAGAGCAAAATAGTAATTTCGGGTCAAAACGATGTCTATTGTTAGGCCCATTTTGCACCGAAATACGTGCCAGTATCTATGGTCTCTAAAGTCGTCAAGCTATATGTCTAGGAGTCCGGTTTGAGGAGACGAACCCAACCGTGTGTCCAAAGTTAGATTCTGATAGGCTGTGCACAATTTTGCCCGTTGGAGCGGGTCGCGGGCCCGCTAAATAGGCGCTCCGGTCGACCTTCTTAGAATCGGACCAAACTTGGCATACAGGACCAAAAAAATGATACGGTCCTGTTGGTCAAGTTTGTCTCAATTTGACGAACGTGTACAACGTAATTGTGAAATTTACAAAACGATCGATACGGTAAATTTCGACGGATACGTATCAAATTCATCGTGCACACGCAACCAATTTGAATTTCGTCAAAGCCCACACGTCCGCGAAGACGATACGCACCTTTCGATGCTTTCGGTTCATGTTACTCCCGTTTTCCGTTATACGTATTTTCAGTATACGTGTACGAATTCTCAACCCGTATCTTGGCTTGTCTAGCATGGCATGCATGGCTTGGTTTGGTCTTGGTTTAGCTCGACTTGGTTTATTTTGGCTTAGTTTGGGCCAAGTGGTTCATCATGATAAACCTCTCCTTTATAACCCAACTCCGCTCTCTCTCTCTCTCCTTAGTACTCTTTCATCTATTTCTCTTCTCCATTAATTCTCTCCCAAACCCTTAGGTAAGTGTCATTTTGCTTCATGGAGGAACTCGATTTTAATTGTTCTATTGTCTTCCCTACAAGCTTCTAAGACTCTTTAGTACTTAGCATTTTTGGTTTTGGAGGATAAAATCTTGTAGATCTAAGTTTAATCAAATCTTGATTTTCTTGGGTTTTGATCTATCAAAATTTATTATTATCTACCAGCTTCCTGTGCTTAGGCGCATGGCCCTTTGCACGTAGCCCTGGGCGCATAGCCTTTATATGCGCCCAAGTATACCCTGTTCCCCCTTCGCTTGGGCGCATAGCCCTGATTATGCGCCCACTTGCCTAGAAAGATAGTCTCCTGGCCTTCTTCCAAGTACACCTTGTCCCCATCATGTGGGTGCATGCACGTTTGGGCGCATACAGTCCTGGACGCATGACTTCCTTAGTACATGCTCTCCATGACACGCATAGCCTTGGGCGCATGGCCTTAGATGCATAGTCTTGGGCGCATGCCACTCCCAGTGCATACCACCCTTGGTGCATACTCTTCTTGATGCATGTTGACCTTGGGCACATGCTATCCATGACACCCCATTTGATCCTTTGCGCCCTTTCTGGCCAGGATAATTGTCTTACTTTATCCATGCTTGTCCCCCTGATAGAATTGTATAATGTTATTATCTGTACCACGTGCGTGCTTTATGCTTGAACACGATCTCAGCATGGCATGTACACTCTCTGATAACTCCTTCAGTGGCCCGCCGTGGCGCACTCTTGACCAAGTAAATTCTTGGTATACAAGTACTCTTAACATGAACACGACATGACAATATGGCTTTATATGACATTATAATCTTGACAGTGGCCCGTCGTGGTGCACTCTTGACAAGCAACTTGATATGATAATCCTTGATGGTGGTCCGTCGTAATGCACCCTTGGCATGATAAGTAATAACATGACATGAATAATCTTGATAGTGATCCGTCGTGGTGCACTATTGACAAGCAACTTGACATGATAAATCCTTGATGGTGGTCCGTCGTGACGCACCCTTGGCATGATAAGTATTAACATGACATGAATAATCTTGATAGTGGCCCGCTGAGGCGCACTCTTAACGAGTAATCTTGATAAGTAACCTAACATGATAATCTTGATATACTGTTGTGACAGCTATCTTGACTTGCTAAGTAACTCTTGTCTTGACACTGTGGATGATTGTGCTTGTATAAGCTACATGTCTCGTCTTGTATCATATCTAGATCATGGAATCCTGGTTACCACGGTCAGGAATTCGTACTAAATATGACTAGGTTAACAACTATATTAATCAAGTAGTTAATAGTGAGATTTCCCAGCCACAGGCAATCCCATTATCTGGGCGCTTCAAGTGGACTTGTAGCCTGCCGACGAGTAGGGCACATTTCTAACACACTGTCATGTGTTGCAGCCCCAAGTCATCTAATACAACTCTCTCAACCCGCGGAAGGATAACCTGGATTAAATCTGCAGGGTTTGTGACTGCTAGAACATCTCATTGCATCTTGTAGTAATTAGGCTTGTGATAACCCTAGTTAGTTAAAGTATCAAGCCGTACTCTTTGCTTGGCCGTGATTGATGAATGGAGTCTAGTCTAGTCTTGTCTAGACAAGGCCAGCTCATGGTTACCTTAGCATATTATTGTTTATGCTTTACCTTGTCGATAATTGGTCAAAAACTAAGTTCTGTTCAGGTGAAGGGTTACAACCCCGGTCCATGTTTGGTTTAAAGGTTGTAACTTAGTTACCGGAATAGTTCTTTAGTTATCTCATCGTTTATCACCCTACTCTCATAACTCCAGTTTTTTTGTTATTTTTATGCCTTGTGATCTAACATACGGGTTTTAGTTCTTAAGTGAAGCCTCTCTTGTGGCACATGCTCTTTCTGGGGTCTGACCCAGCTGGTCTTGTATGGCCAGATTTCAGAGTAGCCCCCAAAGATCTTCCAACCTTCCAGCCAGATGGTGAACACTAGACGCAACCCTGGCAACGAGTGGGTTTATTTTGCTCTCCCGCTCTATTGTAAATTATTCTTTTGAGGTGTTTAGCCGCCTAACAAGTGTTAGCTCGTGTTGAAAGCTTATATTCCTGTCTGCCTAAGGGCTGTAACATGATTGACAAACCTAGGGTTGATCATGTCTGACTTAAACTCATGCTAGTCTTCACATTTTGTATGACTAGCTTCATGATCATCTGAATATGTAATATTTGGGATGCCTTACTTTGTATGTCTGATGATCTAATATCTTGTAGTTATTACTTGCTTGCTTGAGATTGAGACACTAGGCTTATTTTTGACCATAAGAGACTGTTGGCTTGTAGTTAAACCCTCATGCATCTAGACAGCTGTAACCGTATATCGAGGTGGGTTACACTTCAATGTACGTAGCTGGCTGTGTCTGTCCTCCGCTCTCCAATATTCTGGTTCTAGGATATGATACGATTTAAGTGGTGGCCCATACAGGTCTTATAAATCAAGATGTGTGAGGATTTCACTGAATAGATGTCTCAATCAGCACTCGCCTTTGATCTCTACTCATGTCTTCTAATTTTTCTGAAATCTTGACCTGATCACATGCTTATATCTTCGATCTATCTTAGTCCTTTCTTATTGTTTCCCATGTCATTTCTTCAGTGGCATTGCTCCTGGTCCTAGCAATCAGCAAGGTGGAGCACCTCCAGTTAACCAGCAGCAACCTGGGGACCAAGCCCAGCACTTTGGAGGAGCTTCCCGAGTCATGTATTCTGGGAACCCAGAGCCCCCGGTTCAGCCAGTCCAGCCTGCAGAGCCTGACAATGGGACCCTGGTGGGACTCATTAGGAAATTGCTTATGTCACAAGATCGTCGGGGTGACGTCCTGTACCAGATAGTACAAGATGCTATGGACAGAGTTGGTTATCAAGGGAACAACGCGGCCAATAGCTTCAAGTGTCTGAACCCTCCTTTCTTTGACGGCAGTGAAGATGCTATCACTGCTGATGCATGGCTTCAGGACATAGAGGTTATCTTGGAAGCAGGTAGAATTCTTGAGAATGAGAAGGTGGTCGTTGTGCACCTATAGTTATTGGACTTAGCCCGCAGCTGGTGGACGATGCTAGCAGTTAGATTAGCAACGCCTGTCTTATGGACGGTATTCAGCGACAAGTTCCAGACGAAGTACTTCGATGTAGTAGCTCGGTATGATCTGCAGACGAGATTCACCAATCTTAAGCAGATGGAAAGGATGGTCGATGGATATGCGGTAAAGTTTTCAAGACTTAGTCGGTTTGCTCCTACCATAGTGGCGACCGAATTAGACTGAGCCCAGCAATTCTGGTAGGGACTCCACCTAGAGATCATTATATCAGTAGAGCAGTTTAAGCACCAGACGTTTGATGCTATCTTGCGAGCAGCGAAGAGGCATGAGTATACTTTTTAGAGGATAGTAGATCGAATCGGAAGAAGGAAGAGGTCCCATGGACAGATATCCCAGTCATCAGCACCAGTCCCGACAGCTAGGGCTTTGACTATTGGAGCTCCTAGGAGGGCGACCACAGTCTTGTCGATTCAGCACTCGATACCGACGTATCCTCAGCAACAGAACTAGAAGCAGTCTTCCGTAATGGGATGTACTTATTGTGGAAAGCCAGGACATGTAGTATCAGAGTGTCATAGAGCACAGTAATTGTGCTTGGCGTGTGGGGCACCGGATCACAAGATAGGGTCCTGCCCGTATAGAGCTAGTTCATCGTCATCAAACCTAACCAGTCCATCGGTTAGGGGGTCCAGCACCAGTGCAACAGCAGCACCAGCCTCCGAGGTCATTGCCGCCTCAGGCTCAACAGTATCCCTAAGCTCAGATTTAGAATCGGCAGAGAGGTTTCCAGCAAGGGGACCAGCACCAGAGGACAAGGTCAGGTTATGGCTCTGACCGTGGCAGAAGAATTGGCATCAGGTGAGGTTGTGGCAGGTACCATTCTCGTCAACTCTTTTCCAGCATCGGTATTATTTGATTCGGGTGCATCACATTTATTTATGTCTACACGATTTGCTATACGGATAGGACTGGAGCCCGAGTCATTATTAGTAATGCTCAATATACTTACTAGTAACGATCTTGTGGGAGTAGACATAGTCTATTCCTCGTGTCAAATCGTAGTTAGCGGTAGAGAGTTTTCTCCTAGATTGATAGAATTTTCGATGGCCGACTATGATGTGGTC
Source organism: Iris pallida (assembly GCA_029216955.1). Classification (NCBI taxonomy): domain Eukaryota; kingdom Viridiplantae; phylum Streptophyta; class Magnoliopsida; order Asparagales; family Iridaceae; genus Iris; species Iris pallida. Next base: position 5,295,820 of record JANAVB010030420.1, on the reverse strand, counting down.
CTAGGAATAGATTGGTTGAAGGATCAATACGCAAGAATAGACTGCCATATTGGCAGAATTATTTTTGGTATTTCCAGCAAACCAGAGTTTTCATTTTTTAGAGGCGAAGTAGAACCTTCTCCACCAGTATTACGGATGGCACTAGTAGTAGCAGTTCAGTTTCCCAGAGGAGTAGATGAATTTCTTGATGTATTTCCCGAAGAGGTTCCAGGCAAGCCTCCAGAGAGAGATAGAGTTCACCATTGATTTGCTTCCAGGAATGGCACCAGTGTCAGAGAGAGTCTACAAAATGGCACCTTCAGAATTAGAGATCTTGTACAAGATGATTGAAGAACTCAGAACCAAGGGATTCATTCATGCTAGTGGATCACCTTGGGAGCCCCGATGCTTCTTATGAAAAAGAAGGATGGTACGTCAAGATTATGTGTTGATTATCGTACCTTGAACTCTGTAACAATCAAGAATAGATATCCCCTACCAAGGATAGCTGATTTATTTGATCAACTCAGAGGAGCGGCAGTATTTTCGAAGATTAAATTGCGGTCAGGATACCATCAGATCAGAGTCAGAGAGCAAAAAATCCCGAAGACAACATTCAGATGAAGATATGGACATTAGGAGTTCCTTGTTATTCCATTTGGAGCGACCAATGCGCCAGCCATATTCATGGACCTCATGAATCATATCTTCATGCCCTATTTGGACCAGTTCATGATAGTATTTATAGACAACATCTTAGTCTATAGCAAGAATGAGGCAGAGCATGAGCAGCATCTCCGAGTAGTTCTTCAGATTCTCAGAGAGCATCAGTTGTACACGAAGTTCAGTAAGTGCAAATTTTGGCTTGATCGTATTTCATACTTAGGTCATATCATCACCAGAGGTAGAGTGGAAGTGGACCCCTAGAAGACAGTGGCTATAGAGACATGGCCAGTACCCAGAGCCGTCGCAGAAGTTTAGAGTTTCCTAGGATTAGCCGACTATTACCGACGGTTTGTATCAGACTTTGCTCGAATTTCAGCACCATTGACGCAGTTGACCCGCAAGGATGTGCAGTTTGCTTGGACAGTAGAGTGTCAGAATTCATTCGAGAAGTTGAAACAAGGATTGATGACGGCACCCATTCTTACGCTTCCTGATGGGACTGGAGGATTTTTGGTTTATTGTGATGCTTCCGGCAGAGGATTGGGATGCGTCTTGATGAAGCATGGTAAGGTAGTAGCCTATGCGTCATGTCAGCTTCGTGATCATGAGAAAAATTATCCAACTCATGACTTGGAACTAGCAGCGGTGGTTTTCGTACTTAAGTTGTAGAGGCATTATTTGTATGGAGATCGGGTGGAGATTTTTACCGACCACAAGAGTCTTAAGTATGTGTTTACCCAGAAGGATCTTAACATGCGTCAGAGAAGATGGCTAGAGCTACTTGTGGATTACGATATCAACCTCCAGTATCATCCTGGGAAGGCCAACGTTGTTGCAGATGCATGGAGCAGAAGAGCTGGAGTTTATTTTCTAACGGAACAGCCAAAATTATTAGCAGATCTTCAGAAGATGGGTATTGAGGTAGTTTTTCCTTCCAATGTGGCATTGATGGCCAGTATGTAAGTTCAGTCCATTATAGTTGAGAGGATTAAGTTAGCTCAGTCAACGGATTCTATGATTCAGCGGCTTAGGGCAGAATGTGATGCGGGACGAAGAGCAGAATTATGTATTCACGAAGATGGTATACTTCGACATGGAAGGCGTCTTTGTGTACCTAGTGGTGACATCAGACAAGAGATCATGGCAGAAGCTCACAGTTCATAGTATTCGATTCATCCTGGTGGTACGAAGATGTATCGTGATATCCATCAGCATTTTTGATGGAATGGCATGAAGAGGGAGATAGCCCGGTTTGTCTCTCGTTGTTTAGTTTGCCAAAAAGTTAAGGCTGAACATTAGAGACCAGCTGGACTTCTTCAACCTTTATCGATCCCAGAGTGGAAGTGGAAGCATATCACTATAGATTTTGTAACTGGGTTACCTAAATCCCCAGCTAGAAGAGATGCTATATGGGTTATAGTTGACCGACTCACAAAGGTAGCTCATTTTCTTATTTTTAGAATTGGTCAGTCGACGGATCAGCTTGCACAGATGTACCTCAGGCAGATAGTCAGGTTATATGGAGTACAAGTCAGTATTATATCGGACAGAGATTCAAGATATACATCGTACTTTTGGCGGAGTCTTCAAGAGAGCTTGGGGACTTGTCTCAAGTTTAGTTTAGCTTATCATCCACAGACAGATGGTCAGTCAGAACGCATAATTCGGACTCTTGAATATATGTAGTGGTCTTGTACGCTTGACTTTGGTGGTTCATGGGAAGATCACCTGCATCTAGTAGAGTTCTCCTATAATAACAGTTTCTAGGCCAGTATTAAGATGGCATCATTTGAGGCCCTGTATGGCAAAAAGTGTAGCTCACCTCTAGCCTAGGATGATGTAGACGAGAGATGGATGCTTAGTCCAGAGATGATTACGCAGACTATTGAGGTGATCAGACAAGTTAGAGATCGTCTTCGAGTTCCACAAGATCGTCAACACCATTGGGCCGATTCTCGTTGGCGTCCTCTTGAGTTTTCTATCGGCAACCACGTATTCCTTAGGATCTCGTTTACCCGTGGCGTCATTCATTTTGGCATGCGGAGAAAGCTTAGTCCTAGGTATATAGGGCCGTTCGACATTCTTGAGTGAGTGTAGGTGATGTGTCCTATCGTCTCATTTTTTGCCATCGTTACATGAGGTACATGATGTCTTCCATGTATCCCAATTATGACGGAATATCCCGGATCCGAGTCATATCTTTGATCATTCGGAATTGGTTGTTGGTACCAACATTTTGTATGAGAAAAGACCCGTATCCATATTGGACCGGAGAGAGAAGATACTCAAGAACAAGACTATTAGTTTAGTCCGTGTTGTTTGGGGTCATCACTCTTTCGGTGAGTCAATGTGGGAGCATGAGGATGATATCCGATCACGATATCCACAACTGTTTGACTCATAAGGTATAATATCTTTCTTATGCCTTATGCTTTTAATTTCTTGCTTGTTTGAATGATTGCTTGATTGAATGCTAGTCGTAGATTGCTTGTGATTAGTATAGCTTGTCCTCACATCTCGAGCATCTTGATTAAATTTTAAGGACGGAATTCCTTTAAGGTGGGTAGAGTTGTCACTCCCATTTTTTGTTATACGTATTTTCAGTATACGTGTATAGATTCTCGACCCGTATCTTGACTTGTCTAGCATGGCTTGGCTTAGTTTTCTCCTGGTTTAGCTCGGCTTGGTTTATTTTGGCTTGGTTTATTTTGGCTTGGTTTGGGCCAAGTGGTTCATCATGATAAACCCCCCTTTATAACCCAACTCCACTCTCTCTCTCTCCTCATTACTCTTTAATTTATTTCTCTTCTCCATTAATTCTCTCCTAAACCCTTAGGTAAGTGTAATCTTGCTTCATGGAGGAACTCCATTTTAATTGTTCTATTGTCTTTCCTACAAGCATCTAAGACTCTTTAGTACTTAGCATTTTTGGTTTTGGAGGATAAAATCTTGTAGATATAAGTTTATTCAAATCTTAGTTTTTTTGTGTTTTGATCTATCAAACTTTATTATTTTCAAGTTTTGATTATAACATGTTGTAAAGAATTTAATTTTACTCAAAATAGACCTTTGAAAACCCAAATTTCGATTTGTTTTGAGCGATTTATGAACTTGGAAAGTTCATGGGTTCCATGAACACATGTTCTCCGATTGGGGAAGAAGAACAGTGCTGGGCGAATAGCATTTCCATGCGCCCACATCAGTCTTCCTTTGGGTGCATAGCCATTTTTATGCGCCTAAGGCCCCCAGCTTCCTGTGCTTAGGCGCATGGCCCTTTGCATATAGACTGGGAGCATAGCCTTTATATGTGCCTAAGTATACCCTGTTCCCCCTTCGCTTGGGTGCATAGCCCTGATTATGCGCCCACTTGCCTAGAAAGATAGTCTTCTGGCCTTCTTCCAAGTACACCCTGTCTCCATCATGTGGGCGCATATAGCCCTGGGCACATGACTTCCTTAGTACATACTCTCCATGACACGCATAGCCTTGGGCGCATGGCCTTAGACACATAGTCTTGGGCGCATGCCCCTACTTGGGCGCATGCCACTGCTTGGGCGCATGCCACTCCCAGTGTATACCATCCTTGGTGCATACTCTTCTTGATGCATGTTGACCTTGGGCGCATGCTACCCATGACACCGCATTTGATCCTTTGCGCCCTTTTTGGCCAGGATAATTATGTTACCTTATCCATGTTTGTCTCCCTGATAGCATTGTATAATGTTATTATCTGTACCATATGCGTGCTTTGAGCTTGAACACGATCTCAGCATGGCATGTACACTCTCTGATAACTCCTTTAGTGGCCCGCTGTGGCGCAATCTTGACCAAGTGAATTCTTGGTATACAAGTGCTCTTAACATGAACACGATATGACAATATGGCTTTATATGACATAATAATCTTGACAGTGACCCGTCATGGTGCACTCTTGACAAGCAACTTGACATGATAATCCTTGATGGTGGTCCGTCGTGACGCACCCTTGGCATGATAAGTAATAATATGACATGAATAATCTTGATAGTGATCCGTCGTGGTGCACTCTTAACAAGCAACTTGACATGATAATCCTTGATGGTGGTCCGTCGTGATGCACCCTTGGCATGATAAGTATTAACATGATATGATTAATCTTGATAGTGGCCCGCTGAGATGTACTCTTGACAAGTAATCTTGATAAGTAACCTAACATGATAATCTTGATATGCTATTGCGACGGCTATCTTGACTTGCTAAGTAACTCTTATCTTGACACCGTGGGTGATTGTGCTTGTATAAGCTACATGTCTCGTCTTGCATCATATCTAGGACATGGAATCCTGGTTACCACAGTCAGGGATTCGTACTGAATCTGACTAGGTTAACAACTAGATTGATCAAGTAGTTCATAGTAAGATTTTCTAGCCACAGGCAATCCCGTTATCTGGGCGCTTCAAGTGGACTTTTAGCCTGCCGACGAGTAGGGCGCATTCCTAGCACACTGTCATGTGTTGCAGCCCCAAGTCACCTAATACAACTCTCTCAACCCGTAGAAGGATAACCTGGATTAAGTCTGCAGGGTTTGTGACTGCTAGAACATCTCATTGCATCTTGTAGTAATTAGGCTTGTGATAACCCTAGTTAGTTAAAGTATCAAGCCGTACTCTTTGCTTGGTCGTGATTGATGAATGGAGTCTAGTCTAGTCTTGTCTAGACAAGGCCAGCTCATGGTTACCTCAGCACATTACTATTTATGCTTTACTTCGTCGATAATTGGTCAGAAACTAAGTTCTATTCAGGTGAAGGGTTACAACCTCGGTCCTTGTTTGGTTTAAGGGTCATAACTTGGTTACCGGAATAGTTCTTTAGTTATCTCATCGTTTATCACCCTACTCTCATAACTCCAGTTTTCTTGTTATTTTTATGTCTTGTGATCTAACATGCAGATTTTAGTTCTTAAGTGAAGCCTCCCTTATGGCACTTGCATATTCTAGGGTCTGACCCAGCTAGTCTAGTATGGCCAGATTTCGGAGTAGCTCCCGAGGATCTTCCTGCCTTCCAGCCAGATGGTGAATACTAGACGCAACCCTGGCAACGAATGGGTTTATTTTGCTCTCCCACTCTATTATAAATTATTCTTTTGAGACGTTTAGCCGCCGAACAAGTGTTAGCTCGTGTTGAAAGCTTATATTCCTGTCTGCCTAAGGGTTGTAACATGATTGACAAATCCTAGGGTTGATCATGTATGACTTAAACTCTTGCTAGTCTTCACATTTTATATGACTAGCTTCATGATCATCTAAATATGTAATGTTTGGGATGCCTTTCTTTGTATGTCTGATGATCTAATACCTTGTAACTATTACTTGCTTGCTTGAGATTGAGACACTAGGCTTGTTCTTGACCATAAAAGACTGTTGGCTTGTAGTTAAACTCTCATGCATCTAGACAGCCGTGACCGTATATCGAGGTAGGTTATACTTCAATGTACGTAGCTGGCTGTGTCTGTCCCCGCTCTCCAGTATTCTGGTTCTGGGGAGTGACAGTTCGTGACCACGTTGCCCGGTTTGTCAGGCCGCACGTCGTATCGATGAGTTTTTCTAAAACTTATATAGTTTTAAAAACAGTTTTTCGTTGAACTTTGGAATCGATTTTCTTGACGATCAATCGACGAAATTCTAATCTACCAGAAGGGTCGTAAAGCCCTATAGGTTGTCTAGGACTGTTTAAAATTAGTTTTTAAAAATTCCTAATATTTGGTTCAGAAATTTTCTTTTAAAATACAGGGTTGGGGTGGCTTAATGTTCTGTTTTTTGATGGATTTGCTCGACTTTGTGTCGATTTTTTCGAGGGTTACAGACTAGTATCTCGAAATCTATTTGGATGGGATTGAAGCCAATCATATGAGCTACGCGTAGGACAAATTAGATCAATATTTGATCGAGTACACAAGGAGAGAATTGCTAGCCAAAAGCATACCTGGCTGCGGTCTTGGGAACAGGGTCTCCCTGTCCCGGGTTTGGTTCGGCCGTCCTGGGGCCACGGCGGCGCTGTGGTGGCCGTCGTCGATGCGCTGGCGACAGGAACAGTCGCTATAGGCTGGGGGCGCTGGGCTGAGATGGGGGTGCGCGCGATTAGGGTTTTGGCCCTCTCATGCGATCTCGCTCTCATATGTTTATATATATCGATTGCTATATAAGAGTCGGCTTTAGCATTAAGGAAAGGAGGGGGGTTCGCTCGGGTTGGAGTAAAGGGGGATCGGGCCTGTACGACTACTTTTCCTTTGGAACAGTAGTTGCATAGTTTCCTTTCTTTTTTTTTCTTTTTTTTTTACTGTTATGCATTTATATATAAACCTATACATATATACTAAAAATCCAAATAAATTTTTGTAAAACTATATAAATTTTTTTTACAAAATGTGTCTAAATTTTCAATAACCCATTTGAACTATTTAACCACAAGCTAAATTATAATGCGGCAATTACCTAGATCAGCAAAATCTTTTATTAAATTCAAAATATTTTTAGTTATAATAAAATGTTGTAAATTTAAAATATAAAATAGTAAAGAAAATTTCTAACCCTTACCAAAATAACACAATCCTTTGTGAACTCTTTATTATGTAAGCTTGATCTATATATGTAGGTATGTAGCATTTAACTTGCCACCACAATACTAACAAGATCAAAGTAAAATACAATAAAAATATATTAAGAAAAAAAATAATCTAAAAATTTGGGGGTTTACATCCTACCCAACTTATAGAAATTTTGTCCTCGAAATTAAAAATAATCTTAATATAAAAATGTAAAAGTAATGGGATTTAATACAGGAGGCAGGTATGTCAAGTCGTAGCGCGGTTTCTGAAATGAGGAAGGTGGTTACCACATGAATCCAATTCGACTCCATATTCTATACGATGGGGTCAAGACTCTACCCAACTTATAGAAGTTGACTAACCGTATAATCGTTATTACAAGAATTCTGAAAGGGACAGTTTCTAAGAAGAGGCACGTGGATATTGGACACTTTTGCCCGCACTCACGAATTCTAAGTAAGCCTTGATAAGGTCATGGCATTCTTGATCAATATCTAATATAATAAAGTTACTACAATCTAATATTGCCACTCTAGGGTCATGCTTCTGACAAGCAGGTAGAGACCTCTGGTTTGAATATACCAAGGTGTGTCAGTTCAGGAGGATTTCTTTCTTCGTCTAACATGGGAAACTAAGAAGTGGGTTTGAAAAACTTAGGGAATGAAGAATTTATGTTCAAGAGTTAAGAATCTATAAAAAGTACGGAAGACCTAACTATAGTACATGCTTAGGTAAGTGTTAGGAATCCTTAAGTAATAATGACTAGTGTGTGCGGGATCTGTGTTTGGTGTTGTATAGGAGGCATGTGCTTGCCTGCATGGAATACATATATCATAGGTGTGACGCGTCCTGCATGGATCATGGGCATTCAGTTTGGTCGAGGAGACTAGTTGATATTGGTATGGTTTAAAATCAATTAGGATAAAAATATGTATCTATGGTTTATTCTAAGGAAATTATGTCCTGCATGTGGTGTATTTAAAATAGAGCACAAGATGGTACGTTTGTACGGGACAAGTATGTCATGTGTGTAGAGTGGCTAGTCTAGTTTATGAGTGTGAAGTTTGTTGGATGGGAATGGCTAGTGTTGTGCTTCCAGTATGAAAGTCACGGTAGATGTATCAAAATGATACGGAGAGGTGGGGACGTTATGAACTACTGTTTTATTAGTTTACTTGGAACCAATCTTTGATTAATTAAATCTTAGAATTTAATCTATATTGCTGGACAAGATCTTTAAAATCAAGCTAAACCATTTCTACTAGGTGAGGGTAGTCTAGAATAAGTTTCTACTCGAGTGGTTGAGCTAATTGTCAGTCGAATGGGTTACTAGGTTCCTTAAGCAAAAAATACGCCTTCTGTGACTTTTGTGTTTAAGTAGCACATAGGGACTCTATTGGGTGGCACACTAGTGGCATGTACGTAGTGGGCTTCGAGTAGATCATAACCATATATTGGGTCAAAAGATTTGAGCCGAGGTTGGATCTGTAACTGAATTCAGAAAGGACAATGGTATTATGGAAGGGTTTACAACAAGCCCTTTACGACTCGAAATTCGTATCATGAAAATAGAGTACAAGGGAACGTGTTTTAGTGGGACATGATATGTCTACATGAAAGTGGATTCGTCTATTTCTTGTATGTAAGATTTGTTGGAAGGTAATAGCTGGTCTCGTGCTCTGAATATAAATGTCACGGTCGGGGACACCAAAATGATCTAAATGGAAAGTGAGAGTTCATGGGGCACTAGTTTATTATCCTAATGAACCAAATCTAATCAATCGATAATCCCAGTGATCCTAAAATTTAGAAGTCTTACAATCTATATACTTCAGGAATTCTTTTCTTGATATTAGACTACAACATGATTCTATGGTTAATGAAGTTAGAGAAAATTCAAGTCAAAATATTGTACCTCGACCTTTAATTATAGAAGAACACTATACGATGTAATAGGAAATGTGATGCGGTAGATATGAATAAATTGGAAGGTGGTTCTCCGATTTCGAATAGATGGAACGATTGTGTACATATAGCTATCATGGCCAGATATGGTATGGCAAAATAAGAGGGAACATTCTGGGTATATCGTTCCTAAAATAGGAGCAATTGTTTTTCTGCAGTAGTAAAAGCGAAAACCATAAAGAGTTTAAGGGAAGGGAATCAATAAGGATATGGGGTTCCAAGGGCGATTGAATAATTCAAACATAGTTGTCAAGGCAGTTGTAGATGAGTTCATAGAAACACCTATATCTCAATCCATGTGGGATATTCATATGAAGAGCGAACCAAGTGCACTAAGGTTGATCGGACCATAATACACCGATTCTAATTCGACAATATGTTAGCGGGCGTCCCCAATTAACACATGTCTTGAATAAGCTCGATCAAGAATAAGCTTGCAAAAACTAGGCTATAATTGCGACGTTAGTCAAGATAATAAAATATAAGTACGCGAGAGTTATGATTGAAAGAAAACACAAGTAATTCAAGTTCATCAAACTCTAAGACTCGTCTGATGTTCATGCCTCTTACAATTGTCCTACTATTTTCTTATCTAAGGCCTTGGTTTGAACTAATGGGGCATGGATCTTAAGCTCTACGGCCTAAGTAATCTTCTGAGTACTCTTTCTAAAGGGTTGTAAGGATACAGTGAATGATGGGTCATGGGGCATTCTACCCAACTTATAAAAGTTCAACCTGTAGGGTGATTGAGCAATTTAACGCTTATAACTATTATGAGTCATATTTCTAACATCTGTATCAAGTACGAAGGAAATGATAAGATTTACAGTAGAAAGGATTCAAGCAGAAGAAAGTCAAGGTAGTCGGACGAGAGTTTGAAGTTAGAATTAAGGGAGAGATCAAGTATGTGGATGAGATTCCTAGATTCTAATCCTATATGCAGGCTCACATCGGTACAGTAACGTAACCGAAGTGATAAACTCGACCTGCATGGGCCACCACAAAAACATGTAATGCTCCAGTCCCAAAATACTTAGGACTAAGTACGTATCCATGCCAACTGCACACATACGAAGTATACAACAATATATGGAAACCTCATATGTATACATAAGTTGTGAAATACAGTAAACCATGATAACTAAATCTCATCCACCAAAATAAAAGAAGAATAATATAAATCATCTATGAACTTTGTCATTTATACATGTAGTTGGGCGGAGACAAATCCACTACCAACAATTTAAATGAGAAAACAATATACAAGAAAGGGATGGATTGAATAGCTAGACGATCCAAGAGCAATCCTCCTCATTAGAAAGGAAGAGACAACGATCTTGGCTAGAGCACCTGCGAAACATCATAAAATCACACACCTGGAGAGATCACCAGGTCCTCAGAGGGACATAACAAGATACAAGAAGAACATGCCACATAACTGAAAATATATAATATGTCAAATCACAAGTGAAGTAAAATGGTCCCAATCGTAACAAGATCCAATATCTCATCATCGAAACAGTGGACTACCCCTACAACCAAAGAAGGACAAGGGGTAGCACACTATACCGCGATGCGACATTGTCCCAAGCTACTAAAGAACGGGGGTGACATGACATTGACTAAGGTTTACCTAACTATTCTAATGTGTTTATGAAGTTAAGGACAAATCTTTCATCGCATGAGCCATAGCTGTAAATAAGATCTGGTATAGTCCCCAATTAGGCACCAGTGACCTAAGCGCATAACGTTCAAAAACGTCAGTGGTCAACCTGAGGGGGTATGCATACCCGTATTTCTAGCGGAGCTTTCGGGTTACAAGGGAATGTGTAATAGAAGCCCATATGACAAGGAAATGTTCTCCCTACCCGATGCACCCATCTAAGTCGCATTCGCGATCACGTACCTTTACTAACTGCTAAGTCTCCTAACATGCCTCTATTAGCAGTTAGACCTAACGCATGCGCACGGGTGATCAGCCACACGCAAGTACCTCTACATGCTACTCATCTCATACATATCACGTGATACAACTATGTCAAGGTTTATGCAACACACTACAAATGGTAGTCCCCTAACTTTAGGTCTATATGCATAAAGACAAGAAAAAAATAAGGCGAGTACTTGCATCATATATCACGAAAAGCAAGCAAGTAGATCAACTGAAAGAATTGGAAATAAACATACAGAAATATGCAATAACTACAAAAAAATGCAACTAAATATAAGCAGTAAATATGGCAAGGTATCTTACCCGAGGTTGTGTGCAAAAGGGCGACATCCAATAGTTCGAACTGTTAGAATAGTGAAGCGATGAAATCCAAATCCCGCATACGTTCTCAGATGCTGAAATAAATACCACGAACGTGTTTGGAATAAAAAACATGTCTAGAAAATGCTTGTCCAAAAGTCCAATTCTGGAACAGGGGCAAAATCATAATTTTGGGTCAAAATGATGTTCGCCGTTGGATCCGTTTTTTACCGAAATGCATGCCAGTATCTATTGTCTCTAAAATCATCAAACTATATGTTTACGGGTCTGATTTGAGGAGACAAACCTAATCGTGTGTCTAATGTTGGATTCCGGTAGAAGCATTTCTTCAACTTTTTCTTCAACTTTTTCTCAAGATGATGAAGAAAACTGCTTGAAGAAGACGAACAATCGGAAGAACTAAGTCACCGGAAAGGTATCGAGCAACGGCACTGATGGCACAGTCGAATGCTTTCTTGCTTTGCTGCACCCTGTTCTTGAGAAAAAGTTGAAGAAATGCTTCTGGGAATATCACTCTGAAAGTATGAGTTTTCTCAGAATCTCCTCTCCTATCTCTATTGATCTCTTGATGTTGTCTATATTGAAAATAAGTCTATTTATAGACTAGACCCTTTGTGCGTAAAAAGCAACAAAATCAGGTCTCTACGCGAGTAACTGTCACCCACGATGTAAATCATCCTCTACGCACGGTGACACGTGTCCCATTACTTCAACAAAATAGGGAGAGCACGTACACACGTTCCTCGATAAGTGTGGCTTGAAAGCCACGTAAGCAAACCATGTTCTTATGTAGCCAGGAAAGCTCGGGCGTAAAAATTACCCAAAATATACTCCCTGCGTAAAGTAGCAGACTGGGCGTAAAAATAGCCCAAAATAAGCTTCCAGCGTAAAGTGGCTAAAAAATAGCCTTGAGCGTAAAATTAGCTCAAATAAACTTTACGCACACAATAGCTTTGAGCGTAAAAGCTCGAAATAGCTATCGTGCGTAAAAAGAAGCAGTTTATTGAGCGTAAAGTAGCCCATCTGCACACTAAACGACAAGCTTTGGGCTTAGTGTAAATCAAATCCTATCGGCTTCTGTGCACTGTTCTTGTCAGAAAATCCTGCTGTCAGATCAAATCACTCGCATTAAATGCGGCCTGACAGTCTGTCGTCCAAGGGTACAAGTGGAGGATAACTCTCGCGTAAAAGCTTCCAGCGTAGAGAATATCTTGCGTAGAGAGTAGCTTGTATAGAGTCTGAGTTTGACTCAGTTTGAATTGCATAAAGTTTTCAACTTCTTTGACTTAGTCCATTAAGCACTTTTTACGCTCCTACAAGACCCCCTTCAAAGTTTTCAAATTATTTTCAAAATTTGAAATACTTTGAACAGAAGCGTAAAATTTAGGATTTCAACAGTCAGCGTAGAATTTGGGATATCCAACGGTCATCCGCGTAAAAGTCGGGATATCCAACAGTCAGCGTAGAATTCAGGAATTTGAACCGATTCAAATTTTTTTTATAAATAGAGCTCTTCAAATAGAGAAAAAACTTTACTTGTCTTTCGTAATCCCGATCTCTCTTTACTATTCTTCCTCTTTCATACTTTTGCTTCGATCCGATGGCCCCCAAGAAGTCCGTCGCCGGCAGCAAAGGCAAGAAGCCCGTCGCCGATTCATCGTCGGCTGACCGCGCGAAAACCCCCGTCCCATCATCAATGACGTCCCAACAGAGCAACCCCGACGTGGCTCCGGCAATGAAGGGTAAAAGCACTGAACTTCGGTCACGAGTTCGTCGGAGAAGAACACCCTATTTTTTCACTTCACGCCCACGTTATACGTGTCAGCATAGAAACTGAGATAATTAAAATACGTCCACGTTATACGTGTTAGCGTAAAATTAAGAACATACGCCGACGTTTATACGTGCCAACATAAATTTCAAAATACGCTCACATTAACATGTGTCAGCGTAAAAATTAGAATACGCTCACGTCAACACGTGCCAGCGTAAAAATTAAAATATGCTCATGTCAACACATGCCAGCGTAAAAATAAAAATACGCTCACGTCAATATGTGCCAGCGTAAAATTAAGATACGCTCATGTCAACACATGCTAGCGTAAAAATTAAAATATGCTTATGTCAATACATGATAGCGTAAAATTAAGATACGCTCATGTCAACACATGCCAGCGTAAAATTTATAATACGCTCACATCAAAATATGCTAGCGTAAAAATTAAAATACGCTCACGTCAACATGTGTTAGCCTAAAAATTAAAATACGCTCATGTTAACACATGCCAGCGTAAAATTCATAAGTGAAAAGACAAAGAACTTTTTATACTTTAAAAGTTTTTATCAACTTTAATAAGCGTAAAGTTTGCATAGTCAGAGTCTTTTTATCAAATTAGATTTTCACTAACTTGATTTTTTTTCTTTTTCTTTTGACAGTGGATTTACAAATTCACCCACTTGCAGAAATATTTGGCTCATCAGCTGGTATGGTGGGCTCAAATTATTTGGAGAACCTGTCCCACGTGGAGTTTCCCCAGTCGAATCCGGAATATCCTGCAGAGAGAGCACAACTGATATCTGCTCAAGGGGACAGAATGTTATTGTCCATGATAAATGGAGAAGTGTTGACGTCGCTGGATGGTCAACAATTTGCAAAGCCAGCTTTCTTATTCGGGGATGCAATAGACTTCAAATCATAAACACACCCCAAGAAGGAGGCTTGGGTGTTGAAGTTTGGGGATAGAGCAATGTACCTCCCTGACATGGATAGAGATTATCCCTTGTTTGCTTTTATTCATGCCACCCATTCCCGAAAGATGCTATGGAACCTGACTCCCAGCAGTCATGGTAGGCCAGGAAGGATCATCTTCAAGAGGGATAGAGCAAATGACATGGGCTACCACACCAGCACTTCCAGTGGTGGAGTTGTCCCATTCTCCGGTCTCTTGCCAAGATTTACTTCAAGTGAAGATTCGGCTTTGATCGCCAGTGCAAACCCAAATGTTCATTAATAAGTTCATAAGGGCTGCAGTACTATATCCCCAGGCCAACCCCAGACTACCAGGGTGGCTAACTCCTTTTAACCAGAACTGAATTCAGATCAGTGTTTGGATTATGAGAAACTTCCAGACAGAGTTAAAAGACATCGGTCTGTATAAAGCAATGGCCTCCACTAGTCAGGGTATACCACCGAACAGTAATTTGTTCATGGCTCTGATAGAGATATATATCAGTTCCACAGGAAATTTTGCGACCCCAAAAGGTGAAATGGGTCTTGCACTCCACGAGATGCAATTCATCTCCAAGCTGCCAATGGGGGAAGCCCCATATGAAGAGTATGTTCCCTCCAACCGGGAACTAACAGAAATAAGGGAGAAGAATCCTCAATTAGTTGAGGTATATGAAGAGTTGATGTGCCACTATATGATCTGTACTACCATGCATGAAAGTGGATCTCATCTGGCGTACATCAACAAGTGGACAACATATCTCTTTTACAATAAGGATAAGATATCCAAGGATAATAAAGAAAGATTTCAGGAGAATAAAGCTCCAACCATCAACACTGGTTCAACAATCCTTATTGATAAAATACGGGATATGATGGTTGGTTATAAATTTTCGAATAAATATTTGTCCACCAAGACTGGGGAGTTCTCTGCAGGAACCGAAGCCTTCAGTTTCCTCAGATATGGCAGCCAAAAGATCTCCAAGAAAGCCTTACTGGCAGGTTTTCTTTCTTTGTGGTTGAGGAGATGGGTTGTACCGGGGACCGGTATAGTTGATAGAATCCACCGAAACATGCTATGGACAGCGGTACGTTTGGTGTTTAAAATTAGAATCAACCTGTTCTCGACAATGGTGTGCCGAATAAACGCAGGTTTGAGGACTTTTGGTGAGTAATTAATTAACAATGCTCCTCACCGGAACGTATTCCCTAGGGTAAAAATGCCCTTCACTTACCTTATGGGCTGGTTATTGCATCACAACTGCAATTTGTTACCACCAAGCCCCGGAGATGAAGCGGAGGTCTTCCTCCAGAAGTTCAGCAAAGCCACATGGACTGCCACGATAGTGGCAGATACCAGAGCAGTATTGAATTACTCTTATGGTTGAAACTTTTTCTGCACCCGAACACCAGTTCCAGCTGACTGCTTCGACGTACAATTTGAAGATGAAGTTGAAGGAAGAACTCTATTGTCAGTTCCAGTTTTCAGATGGCTACAATGCATCAGACCCTCCCATCTGATGTACAGAAATGAAGACGGCTGCGCGTTTGAACCGTATTTACCAAGTCGGTTCGCTCGCCAGTTCGGATATGACCAACTTCATGTTGGCAATCCTTCTACCAATTTTCGTCATTATGGGAAGCTGATTGATGGTGCAAGATGTTGGAGATATTTTAGCACTGCCTGTACCGCTGCTAAATTTCGAATATCGACTGCTACAAGCACCACCGAGCTACGTATACTTCATACGTATGCTCGCTTTTACGCTTCTATCTGTTCCTTCGCCCATGGCTACAACCTGAGAGGTAGTCTAAGATGGCCCAAGGAAGGGAATATTGAAGATCCAGTCAGGGTGCAATTAGACATACCTGACGATGCTGCTGTTCCAGATGAATATCTGGAAGTAATCCCAATAGAAATGGGGGAAAAAGCTACAGAACCTATCATTATTGGCAAGACCCAGAAACGGAAACAAGGTGCAGCTGCTACTCTTCTAGAGAAGACCCCGAAAAAGAAGAAGAAGGTTACCACCAAAGGGCCTTCTAGATCAAGAGTCGTTACCCCAGAAATTGATATTCCAGTCGAGGAACCGTAACATGTTGCATCTTCTTCTGCCCATCCTGGAGAAGGGTCCTCGGCCTCCCAACTAGCAGCGTCAACAGAAGCGGTGACAGTCCTATCTCCGGGACGTCTCAGCTCAGCACTTTATTTGACTTTGCCATAAAAGACACAAGTTGTTGAAGATGTTGCTCCAGTACATACTGTTGACCGAGAGCCCATCCTATCGGATAAGCCAGCTATTAATTTTGACGATGATGACTGGGATGGGGACTATGACGCGTACTTGGCACGTCCTACACCTACTCCAGGTAAATATAATTTATACAAAATCTATACAAAATTATGATATTTTGTATATTAACTTATTTTGTTTAATTTGTTATAGGTGTTATCATCACATCAAAGCTTGTGACTCCTCCTCCTCCTCAAAAAGACATTTATGAGGAAAATACAGAATCTGAGGAAGAGGGGTCTTCTTCAGAAGAAGAAGATGCTTAAGAAGAATACCCTCAATCTATGGAGGTACAGCGAGAGCCAGAGGTGCAGGCTCAGCCAGAATTGTCTCTTCCTGTTGAGGGCGAAGATAAAGAACAAACTATAGTAAAACCTACTGTAGATGATGCAGCGGCTACTGAGGAAGAATTAGACTTCGACGAAGGATCAGTTGTAGAAAGACTCGCTACAACTGAGATACTTGAAGATCCTGCAGAGCCGGTAGCCGAAGAAGGTGATAAAAACATAGTCGAATCATCAATTGAAGCTGAGAAAGTTGTAATAGCATCCTCTGCTATTGCTACTGATTCAGTACAAGTTCTTGAAGAGACAATGCCCGAACCAGAATCAGCTGCCATAACTACCATTCCTCCCGCACCAATCACCGCCACATAAACTCACGTAGTTTTGACTCCACAACCGGCTGGAGTAACAAATGCTGAAGATACTGTCCCTGAAGCTCCTGGGGATCAGTTGGCCATAGTAGCAACGACAACAACGGCCTCATCTCAGTCTGCTACTAAGGCAACATCTGCTCCTAGTCTTCAGAGAAGAGATCTGGTAGACATCACTGCAACACCAAGCTCAAGTGCAAAAATGAATCTCTTAGTTGAGATTCATACTGATACTTTTTACAAGATTTTAGCGGCTCTGATCAAAATGGTCCTGAATAAGGGCCTCAGTTATGAAAGTCTGAAGGCGACGATTGCTCTTACTATCAGAAATGTCGCCATGTTCAATGATGCGGCGAGAGCAGCAGCATTGGAGAAAGTCGTGGAGGGACTTGAATAGCCCATCAAAGAATATCTAAAGCTATCAAGTGAGACCACTGAAAGTCTCATCCAAGAGGAGTATGACGCTTTATCAGCTGAATACCTCGCTCGAAAAATGACTTTTAATGAAGCCCTCCATGATTATAGCATCAAGGTGACCAAAGAAAAAGCTTTTTTGACTGAAGCGAAGCCTCAGCTGGAGATTCAGAGAGAGGCCTATGAAGCTTCGAATATAAAATTCATCAACAGAATGATAGAATTCACAAAGTCGAGGCTGAGCTGGCTCGTTTAAAGGCGGAGAGGGAGCAGATGATCACAGCTCGGGACCAGCAGCTAACTCAAAGCTCAATTTTGGAGGAACAAGTCTTCGGAGCTGAGGCTACCATCAAAACCCTTGACGAAGCCAAGGACAAGACGATAGTCACTTTTGCTGGACTTTCTTACATCTATACTCCTGAAGCTCGACGTTTCGTAGCTACTAAGAATGTATTGAGCTCCCGTGAAAAATGTCTAGCGGAGCTACAAAAACTTCTTGAAGATGTCTCTGCTCCGCCTTAGGCAGAAAATAAAGAATTTTTTGTAACTTTCTATCTTTTTTCATTCTGTAATGTTTACAAAGATGAATAAAATATTTGTTTTGTGATCCTATCATTTATTTTGTAATTAAACAATAGGTATGAGATAGAAAACACTTATCAGAGGTAATATGGACATGATAAGTCTTCTAAACTCAATAAATTATATCTATCCAGAGGTAATGTGGACATGATAGATGTAGCTCCCCTTCCCAAAAATTTTGAAATATTTTTTTATTTATTATTTAATTGATTTAAATGGTAATTTTTAGATTTTTATAAATAATTATTTAGCTAATTTTTACGGTAGATGATTTTAGCCATAGTGGAGTTTTGAAGTACAAGACGACTAAAAATCGTGGCACGGATAGTACAATGGCGCACTTTGACTAGTGTGTTAGCCCTGATAGGGAAGGCCGAGCCATAGCGATGTCCTAATTAGGAAAACCCGGCCAAGTCGCGAATTAACCCTTACCGAAGATTTATTTATTATTTATATTATTGAGTTTTAGGGAAACCGGTTATTCCATTTTAGCTCGGACAGGACCCGAACTAAGCCCAAGCCCGTGTAGTCATGCGACACGTCAAATGACATTTGTGTTGATGGAATTTGGAATGAGGGTGTTGTATTTCATTTTAATGATTTAATGAATATTTTTTAAGTATTCATAATTTCAATATTAAATATTATTATTAGTGTGTATTCGATGATGTTTGTATAAAGTAGGTCCTTGTATATTCTGGGATTATTAGATTGTACATAATGGTATATAAACCATTAGGATTTATGGAATTTTATTGTTATTATTATTAGTAGTAGTATGGTTGTTATTATCATATTATTGAGGTTATTATTATAATATTATTTTATTACTATTGGTTATATTATTTGTCAAATAAATATTGTAGTATATATATATATATATATATATATATATATATATATATATATTTTGTAGTATATATATATATATATATATATATATATATATATATATATATATATATATATATATATATATATATATTCATTATTATATAAATAGGCCCTAATCTAGGAATAGATAATGTTGGGATTTTATTTGGAATTTTTGGATATTATTATACTAGTATTCATATGAATATATATAGAGATATATATAAATATTATATGTGTGTAAATATGTGTATATATGCATATATATATACATAAGTGATTATATATATAGGTATATAAATGTATGTGTATAAACATATAAAATATATATTGTATATATGTAAGTGTGTGTGTGTATATATATATATAAAAGAAAGGGAAGTAAAAACGAAAAACCAGTTAATAGCTCAGCCCAAGAGCCCACAACCGAGCACCAGCACAGAGAAGGCCGACCCCAAACCTGTGTATTCCGAGCGGAAACCCACTGTTTCGCGTGGATTATAAATTGATAGATCGAAAGAGGATCGAACCCTAAACCCCATAGCATTGAGCGCCACCCTCCCCCGACCGTGGACACGTCGCCCGCCGCCGCAACGACCGCCGGAGTTGGCCGGGTCCACCGCGAACAGCAGCAACAGATGAACAGAGACAACATACAGGTACATATTTTTGTTGGCGATTATTATCCAAGTCGCTGGATCGTTTTTCGATCTATTAAGTTCCTCGAGTAGCCTAATTAACCCTCTGGAAATTCCAATTGGTGGTTTCGAATATGGTAGCTTGACCGGCCAAGAAATTCGACGAGAAATCGACGAAAATTCCGTTTCGAAAACAGGACAACACCCAACCCCGACCCTACCTTTGGAAGGCGGATTTCCACAAATTCGTATAAAAACTTAAAAATCTATTCGAATAGGGTTTTAGACTATATAACCAGGATTTCAACCCTTCTTTTAGTTTTAATTTTTGATAAAAGGACAGTAAGATAAATAGGGTTGAAAATCGGGAAAAACTCGATAAAATTGTTTTCGAAAATCTAGAAAATTCTTCGATACGACGTGCGTTCCGCCAAACCGGGCGACGTGGTCGTGAACCGAAAGCATCGAAAGGTGCGTAACGACTTCATGGTCGTGTGGGCCTTGACGGAATTCAAATTGGTCGCGTGTGCGCGACGAATTTGATACGTACCCGTCGAAATTCACCGTATCGGCCTCTTTGCAAATTCCCCAATTACTTTGTGCACGCTCGTCAGATCGAGACAAAACTTGCGCCAACAGGACCGTATCCTTTTTCTGCTCCTGTATGCCAAGTTTGGTCCAATTCTGAGACAGTGGAATCGGAACACGGTTTTATGGGCCCCACGGTCCGACTCAACGGGCGATTTTGTGCACGGCCTGCCGAAATCCAACTCTGGACATACGGTTGGGTTCGTATCGGAAAACCAGACCTGTAGACATATAGTTTGACGAATTTAGAGACCGTTGACTCTAGCACGCTTTTCGGTGCAAAGCGGGTCCAACGGCGGACACCATTTTGACCCAAAATTATGGTTTTACCCTTGTGTCCAAAATTGGACTTAAGGACAGGCAATCGTAGCTAATTTGACTATTCTGAGAACGTTGGTACTATTTATTTTAGCATCTGGAGACTTCTGCATGTGTTGACTGTTTGTGGCTCATTGAGTGGTATATTATTATCGGTTTTTCCAGCTAAGGACCTCAGGCAAGTACACTTTCTGATTGCTTTCGATTCATAGTAGTCTTTTCATTTCATGTTTATACATATATCTTGCTGCTTGTTAACACGCTCGTCACAGGGAGTAGTCGAGAGGGGAAATATCTTAGTACACATGTGGACTACCCAGAACTATCCCAATATGTCTAATCTTGAATGATAGCAGCTGCACACGATACGTGCAGTTTGCCGTATTTACCCCATAGTCGTTCGCATATTGAAAATGATATTTCACACCACATAGGTAGTTGTCTTTTAT
Organism: Iris pallida; assembly: GCA_029216955.1. Lineage (NCBI taxonomy): Eukaryota > Viridiplantae > Streptophyta > Magnoliopsida > Asparagales > Iridaceae > Iris > Iris pallida. Next base: position 5,274,816 of record JANAVB010030420.1, on the reverse strand, counting down.
TTTTCCTTTTATTCTCCATCGTGCCATGTCATCAGTACTTTCCAGTTTTTATATCTCATATGTTATTTTCATGTCTTGTTAATTCTATTGTATTTTTACATTATCGTCAGTTTGTGTACTTGTTCCATTTCTGACTGAAAACTAATATTTTTCAGGTTTAGCCGCGATCACTCTTAGCACTGGAAAGATATGGGTATGCTGAGGCCGACCTAGATAGTGGAACTAGTTGTCATTTTCATTAATTGTGAGAACTGTGTATTTTCCTTTAAATATAAATCTTGTAAATGTTGTAATAAACTTAGAAATGTGAATGAGCAGCAAATATTATATTTTATGATTTTGAGCATTTATTTCTTGCGGGCTTGACAGCGTTCTACCGCCGACTCTGCGGCGTAGGCTGGCTTGGACACGTCTCGTACCCGAAAAGCGGGTGCGGGTAGTGACAAGTTTTTGTGGTGGCCCATGCAGGTCAATTTTCGTGAAATATTGTGAACTCGTGATGGTACTTAAGTTAGTCGTACCATTGCGAGCCTGCGCCCAGGAAATGCTCATTCACAATTAGGATTAAAATAATTTAGGAGAATAACTAGGACTAGGAGTCCCTTGTTCAAACTGACCGTTGGGTAGTTAAGGTTATTAGATAGGCCATACAATTTAGATAGCTTGCTAGATCCCTATAGTTACACTATTACTTTTGATATGATAATATGATCCAATGTGGATATACTATTCGCTTGATATGTTAGGTTTGCCTATAATTAAGGCGTTAATTTTGATAAACTGTTTAATTTTTTTTGCTTTATTAGATATAAATCTTATATCATAAGATAGAATTGTCTATTTTAAATTCTCTTTTGCTGTAAGGAGTTAGTTTATAATTTCTGATTCTGTTATTTCTGTATGAATCCCGAGTTAGATTTGATTCAAAGTTTTTTTCCTCAACCATTTGATATATATATGAGATAAATGTTAGGATGTTCTTATTTTCCTTGTCGTCAGTTATTTCCCCCGGTCAACCTTTTACTTTAAGGATTGAGACTTACAGACAGGTGTTTACGATTTCTACCATAGTCAACTAAGTTGAATCCCTAGCAGCTCTTTGACGTTCTTAGGAATATAGTTGGAGCATTTTATCGACTGCGATGACTAGACAGCAGCGCACTGTCGCCAATTACCTGAGAGCGAAGAGTGTGGGTTCACTACAGTCAGCAGCGCACTGGCAAGGCATAACCCATAGAATTGAAATCATTTCGAGGATCATAGGTTATAGAACATTGCTAAGACTATACCTTTGTTGACCTCTTTAGATCTTAGATACTCTTGTGTCAATATAAGGTAGAGTACCCGATAGCTTATCACATTTGAATCACGGAACCAAGGGTTCACCCCAGCCAGAGTATACGGGCGAGGCAAAATTCTCGGTGAAATGACTTCAGACATGATTACAAGTTTAGGATACTATAGAGAATAGAAAAATGTCCTGTGTGTACCATAAGACCTAAGGCCAAAACTAGTGAAAGTTCTATAAGTTGAGTAGCATGTCTCCCAACCTAGCGTTATGTGGTTCTTGTGATCTATTGACATGGTAATTGACTGACACTAATAGGTTTACTTAGAATATAGAATTCAGAAGTCCATAACCCATTAGTCAACCAAGGCCCTAAGGATAAGAAGATAGTAGGATGACTGTATAAGCAAGAACACCAGGTAAGGTTTTGATTCTCTCAAAACTCGAACCACTTATGCCTCCTTTCAAAAATCTCGTCTACTTATATTTTGACTATCTTGACCAATGCTGCTATTACAGCCTAGTTTTGCAAGCTTACTCTTTTATCGAGCTTGATTCGAGACATATGTTTATTGGGGACGCCCGCTAACATATTGTCTAATCAGAATCAGTGGATTACAGTCAGATCAACCATGATGCATTTGGTTCGCTTTTTATTTAATTACCCTACGTGGATTGAGATGTAGACGTCTCTAGGATCTCATCTGCGACTGCTTTGACAATTTCTCTTGAATTATATATTCGCCTTTGAATCACATAATTGTATTCAGTGACATCTCTCTTGGACTCTTTATTGTTTTTGTCTTTCACTGATTTGGAGAGACGAAAGCTCGTAATTGATAGATAGATACAGGGTATCCCCAAGGCTATGATAGTTGTATACACAAGTATAGCTACCCACAGCCAGCCATGTAACTGGAACCTTGCCTCGAGTTACTCGTCCTCCCTTCGACCCTAAACCTACTATCCTAATCTTCTAGTCCTTGGAATCCGAGAATGATTAGGATCTTTCCCTTGATCAAATGCCAACCTAGGAGACTACCTATTCTCAAGAGACCAAGTGTTGTGAGCCTCTAACAAATACTGTGCCATAGCTTCTACGGTGGGTAGACTGTGAGCCTCCTAAAATTTTGGGATATACGAGGATTACCGATTGATCAGAATAATTTCCATTAAGATGATAGTTAGTGCCCATGGACTCCCACTTTCCATTTAGATCAATTTGTGTCCCCGGTCGTGTCATTAATATTCGGAGCACAAGACCAGTTGTTACCTCCCAACAAATTTCATATGTAAGATCTAGACGAGTCCACCTTCATCTAGGTATATCATGTCCCACTCAAACCCGTCCCCTTGTACTCTATTTTTATGGTACGACTTTCAGGACAAAAGGACTAGCTATAACCCTTACCATAGTACCGGTACACTTTTCGACTTCTACTAGAGCCTCAACCCTAACCTAGTAAACATAAGTTTGATCTTGGAAACTTGTTCACTCAATATAGATTGAAATTCCAGGTTCATCCAACCAGCGAGTGATGTCCAAATAGAGAACCCATTAAGACCCAGTAGAACCCATCCATGCATACCACCGTAATTGGACTATAAGACCGAACTAATTGAAATAGGTCCCTATACCTATTATGTAGTCTCCACCTCTTAGAATGTGAAGTCATTCGTAACCCTTATTCCATCTACCTAGAAGTCGAGATACGATCTTGTATTGCATTTATATCCCTTGCTCGTGTGTTTAAATAACCGCGGATAGATCACAATCTCGATTTCCAAATTTTCGTTCTGGAACCTTGTTTAGAAATTTGAGAACGAAATTTCCGTATTGCATGGATTGCAAGCCCCTCTAAGGAACGAAGGATTCTTCGATTTAGCAAGTGACTGGTCTAGAGTAGCCCAATCTAGCAAATAAGTCAACGGTCCATAAATATTCTTTCTATCTGTACCATTAGATACACTATGGCTCTTGAAATTTCATATTCGCTCTCGATTATTTTTCCTTATCTTCTTGTCCTTCCTATTGAAGAGTGAAGAATGGTCATACTTGTTAGGATTTACCAATAATTCTTAGCTACTTGTATAAATTTGTTGTTTGTTAAATTTTGGGTTGTTTGATAGGTAAGGGAGGATTATATATGCCGTATACAGTAGATATCTATTGGTAGGATCGTTAACAGCTAGTTAGATGATTATAAGATTTTAATTTTGAGGAGTAGCGTGACCAAAGGTGGGTAGAAGTCCTCAAAAATTCGTAGTTACGAAATGACTAGGAGGAGGATGTAAATTATTTGAGGAATTAAAATTTAGGAGATTAAGGTTAAGGTAGACTTTCTTCTTGAATTTTAAGAATAGTTACGAATTAGAATTTCGAGGACGAAATTATTTTTAAGGTGGGTAGATTTGTAGCTCCCCTTCCCAAAAATTTTGAAATATTTTTTATTTATTATTTAATTGATTTAAATGGTAATTTTTAGATTTTTACAAATAATTATTTAGTTAATTTTTATGGTAGATGATTTTAGCCATAGTGGAGTTTTGGAGTACAAGGCGACTAGGAATCGTGGCACGGATAGTGCAATGGTGCGCTTTGACTAGTGTGTTAGCCCTGATAGGGAAGGCCGAGCCATAGCGATGTCCTAATTAGGAAAACCCGGCCAAGTCGCGAATTAACCCTTACCGAAGATTTATTTATTTATTATTTATATTATTGAGTTTTAGGAAAACCGGTTATTCCATTTTAGCTCGGACTGGACCCGAACTGAGCCCAAGCCCGTGTAGTCATGCGGCACGCCAAATGACATTCGTGTTGATGGAATTTGGAATGAGGGTGTTGTATTTCGTTTTAATAATTTAATGAATATTTTCTAAGTATTCATAATTTCAATATTAAATATTATTATTAGTGTGTATTCGATGATGTTTGTATAAAGTAGGTCCTTGTATATTCTGGGATTATTAGATTGTACATAATGGTATATAAACCATTAGGTTTTATGGAATTTTATTGTTATTATTATTATTAGTAGTATGATTGTTATTATCATATTATTGAGGTTATGATTATAATATTATTTTATTACTATTGGTTATATTATTTGTCAAATACATATTGTAGTAGATATATATATATATTCATTATTATATAAATAGGCCCTAATCTAGGAATAGATAATGTTAGGATTTTATTTAGAATTTTTGGATATTATTATACTAGTATTCATATGAATATATATAGAGATATATATAAATATTATATGTGTGTAAATATGTGTATATATGCATATATATATATACATAAGTGATTATATATATAGATATATAAATGTATGTGTATAAACATATAATATATATATATATATATATATATATATATATATATATATATATATATATATATATAAAAAGAAATGGAAGTTAAAACGAAAAACTAGTTAATAGCTCAGCCCAAGAGCCCACAACCGAGCTCCAGCACAGAGAAGGCCGACCCCAAACCTGTGTATTCCGAGCGGAAACCCACTGTTTCGCGTGGATTATAAATTGAGAGATCGAAAGAGGATCGAACCCTAAACCCCATAGCATTGAGCGCCACCCTCCCCCGACCCTGGACGCGCCGCCCGCCGCCGCAACGACCGCCGGAGTCGGCCGGGTCCGCCACGAACAGCAGCAACAGACGAACAGAGACAACATCCAGGTACATATTTTTGTTGGCGATTATTGTCCAAGTCGCTGGATCATTTTTCGATCTATTAAGTTCCTCGAGTAGCCTAATTAACCCTCTGGAAATTCCAATTGGTGGTTTCGAATATGGTAGTTTGACCGGCCAAGAAATTCGACGAGAAATCGACGAAAAACCTGTTTCGAAAACAGGACAACACCCAACCCCGACCCTAACTTTGGAAGACGGATTTCCACAAATCCGTAGAGAAACTTAGAAATCTATTTGAATAGGGTTTTAGACTATATAACCAGGATTTCAACCCTTCTTTTAGTTTTAATTTTTGATAAAAGGACAGTAAGATAAATAGGGTTGAAAATCAGGAAAAACCCGATAAAACTGTTTTTGAAAATCTAGAAAATTCTTCGATACGACGTACGTCCCGCCAAACCGGGCGACGTGGTCGCGAACCGAAAGCATCGAAAGGTACATAACGACTTCATGGTCGTGTGGGCCATGACGGAATTCAAATTGGTCGCGTGTGCGCGACGAATTTGATGCGTATCTGTCAAAATTCACCGTATCGGCCCCTTTATAAATTCCCCAATAACTTTGTGCACGCTCGCCAGATCGAGACAAAACTTGTGCCAACAGGACCGTATCATTTTTCTGGTCCTGTATGCCAAGTTTGGTCCAATTCTGAGATAGTGGAATCGGAACGCCGTTTTGCGGGCCCCACGGTCCGACTCAACGGACGATTTTGTACACGGCCTGCCGGAATCCAACTCTGGACATACGGTTGGGTTTGTATCGGAAAACCGGACCTGTAGACATATAGTTTGACGACTTTAGAGATCATTGACTTTGGCACGCTTTTCGGTGCAAAGCGGGTCCAACAGCGGATACCATTTTAACCCGAAATTACCATTTTGCCCCTATGTCCAGAATTGGACTTAAGGACAGGCAATCCTAGCTAATTTGACTATTTTGGGAACGTTGGTACTATTTATTTTAGCATCTGTAGACTTCTGCAAGTGTTGACTGATTGTAGCTCATTGAGTGGTATATTATTATCAGTTTTTCCAACTAAGGACCTCAGACAAGTGCACTTTCTGATTGCTTTCGATTCATAGTAGTCTTTTCATTTTATGTTTATACATATATCTTGCTGCTTGTTGACACGCTCGTCACACGGAGTAATCGGGAGGAGAAATATCTTAGTACACATGTGGACTACCCAGAACTATCCCAATATGTCTAATCTTGAATGATAGCAGCTGCACACGACACGTGCAGTGTGCCGTATTTACCCCATAGCCGTTCGTATGTTGAAAAGGATATTTCACACCACATAAGTAGTTGTCTTTTATTTTTCCTTTTATTCTCCCTCTTGCTATGTCATCAGTACTTTCCAGTTTTTATATCTCATATGTTATTTTCATGTCTTGTTAATTCTATTGTGTTTTCGCATTGCCGTCGGTTTGTGTACTTGTTCCATTCCTGACTGGAAACCAATATTTTTCAGGTTTAGCTGCGATCACTCTTAGCACTGGGAAGACATGGGTATGCTGAGGCCGACCTAGATAGTGGAACTAGTTGTCATTTTTATTAATTGTGAGAACTGTGTATTTTCCTTTAAATATAATTCTTGTAAATGTTGTAATAAACTTAGAAATGTGAATGAGCAACAAATATTATATTTTGTGATTTTGAGCATTTATTTCTTGCGGGCTTGACAGCGTTCTACCGCCGACTCTGCGGCGTAGGCTGGCTTGGACACGTCTCGTACCCAAAAAGTTGGTACGGGTCGTAACAATAGATAATGAATCTCATTTTCTGTTTAGAGTATACGATACTATCAGAGGTAATATGAACGTGACAGATCGTAACAACTAAAAGAAAAATAGATTAATATCTATTCAGAGGCCAAAAGGACATGATAGATAGATAGAAGAAGTAGACTTAATATTTATTCAGAGGTCATGAGAACATGATAAATAATAAATCTCTCTCTTTTTTGTTTAATCAGCTGGTAAGACAGAAGATCAAAAAAAATTTAGGAAGACAAATGATCAGCTTAACCAAACATTGGTAGCTGGGGAATAAAGAAGAAATTCAAACATAATATTTCTTCAAGAATTTGCCCTTGATCGGCATCATAAGCAAATCTCCATTAGGTTTAGACAACCTGTAGGCACCATTGGAGAATACCGACTCTACTACATAGAAACCTTTCCATTTTGCTTGGAATTTTCCTTTGCTCTTATGAGTCATCACCATCGGTCTTCGAACAGCCAGAACTAGCTCACCGACTTTAAATACCCTCTCTTTAACTTTTCGATTGAAAGTTCGAGATATGCGGGCTTGATAAAGCTCAATGTGTTGTTGCGCTTGAAGACGCTTTTCGTCTAGTCCTTCAAGTTCCTGAAGTCTTAACCAATCATTATTCTCTGTAGTAAGCTTATTAGAAATGGCTATTCTAAGAGATGGAATCTGAATTTCCAGTGGAAGAATAGCCTCATATCCGTAGACCAGTAAAAATGGTGTAAAACCAGTAGGAGTTCGGACTGTTGTTCGGTAAGCCCATAAACATTCTCCAAGTTTTTCATTCCAATCACGTTTATTAGAAGAGACAAACTTTTTGAGAAGTTTAATGATTGTCTTGTTAAAAGCTTCGGCCAAACCATTAGCAGCTGGATTATAGGCCGTAGAAGCTAGATTTTGGATCCGATTCTTGTCACAGAATCGATAAAATACCTGACTGGCAAATTGTGGTCCATTGTCATGAATTATCCGTCGGGGAATCCTAAAGCGATAAATGACATAGTATTTGATGAAACTAACCACATTTGATATTTTTACTTCAACAAGAGGAATAGCTTCCGCCCATTTAGAGAAATAATCGGTTATAGTCAATATAAACCGATGTCCTTTGATAGAAGGAGGATTAATCGGACCAATAATATCCATACCCTAGGCTTCGAATGGCTAAGAAGCTGCTGTAGGATGTAGGAATTCAGATGGTTGGTGAATAAAATCAGCATGAATCTGACATGCTTTACACCGTATAGCATAATCCATAGCGTCTGCTATCATGGATGGCCAATAATATCCTATTCTTCGAATACGGTCCTGTAATTTTGGAACCGGTTAATGGACACCGCACACACCATCATGAGCTTCACGAAGTGTTTGCTTAGCTTCATCTTCAGAGAGACAACGTAGCAAAAGTCTGTCATATGACCGACGATATAACATATGTAAGAAAGAATCATAGTAGAATCGAAATGATCATCTCTTGATTGATGCAGCTTCTTTTGGATCTTCTGGTAAAATCCCATGGATCGCATAATCAATGAATGGACTTCTCCAATCCCTTTGTTGAGAACTTGATTCTGTAGTATAACTCTATTCAATATACAAGTTATTCTTTACACAGAATAAGTCTCTATCCAACAAAGTTATGGTGTTTTGTATTCTAATTGGAACAGCTAAGTCTGCAGCTAAACTAGCAAGAGCATCAGCTTCCAAGTTCTGAGAACGTGGTACGAATTCGATGAAGAATCCTTTGAATGAAAGGACCAATTTGATTACCACTTGATGATAAGGAATGAGGTCAGGATTTCTGACTTTATATGTCCCTCTGACCTGATTAACAATCAGTTGAGAATCTCCATAAGCTTCCAGGAACTCGATGTCCAATTGTTTTGCTACTTGGAGACCAATCAGTAAAGCATTATATTCTGCCACATTGTTGGAGCATGGCTCATTAAGAAAATAAGCACGGTATATGACCATTTTGTCAGGAGAGACTAGGACGATGCCTACTCCAGAGACAATATTGCCTTTAGGTCCAACCCGTGATGCTCCATCAAAATATAATTGCCAAATGTCATCCTTCAAAGTCATGTTGCAATCCACAACTTCATCTGGAATGTCCTCATATAGCTTCGATGTTTCAGGTATAGGGTGAGCTGCTAAGAAATCAGCTAATGCTTGGCCCTTCACTGATTTTTGAGGTACATAGACCATATCATAAGGAGTGAGCAACATCGCCCAGGTGGCTAACCTGGAGTTAAGAATGCTCGGTTTTCTCATCAATACCATAATAGGATTTATTCTAGAGATGACATGAATAGTCTGCCCTGACACATAATGTCGTGTATTTTGAATAACAAAAACTAAGGCCAGACATTCTTTTCCACAGGAGTGTACCTGTGTTCAGCTCCGACCATCATTCGGCTAAGATAATAAATTGCATGTTCATGTCCCATATCACTTTTCTGTGCAAGAAGAGCACCAAGGGAATAATCTAAGGCTCGAACATTTAGCAAAAATGGTCTTTCCACCACTGGGGGTACCAAAATAGGTGGATTTGTAAAGTATTGCTTGATGTCATTGAAGGCTTTCTGACATGCTTCATCCCAGACAAATGATACACCTTTCTTTAATAAACGGGAGAAAGGTTGACATCTCCCAGAATGATTGGATATAAATCTCCTGATATAAGAAATGCGACCTTGGAAGCCACGAAGTTCTTTTAGATTGCGTAGAGGACGCATTTCAAGAATCGCTTTAATTTTGTCAGGATCAACATGGATACCCTGAGAAGTGATGACAAATCCCAAAAACTTGCCTCTGGAAACCCCTAAGAAAGACTTAGTAGGATTCATCTTTAGTTGATGTTGGCGCATCAACTCAAATACTGTTTTCAAGTCTTGAATGTGATCATCTTTTGATCAACTCTTGACAGCAATATCATCTACATAACATTCAACTATTTTCCGTAGATGTTCTTGAAAGATGCTGCTCATGGCCCGTTGATACGTAGCACCGGCATTTTTCAGTCCGAACGGCATAACCGTATAGCAGTAAACTCCAAGGGGTGTACGGAAAGCGGTATACTTTTCGTCTCCTGGATGCATCTTAATTTGATTGTATCCTAAAAATTCGTCCATGAAAGACATGCATTCAAAACCACATGTGTTGTCTATCATGACATCGGTAATCGGAAGTAGAAATTTATCTTTTGGACAAGCTGCATTAAGATCCCAAAAATCTATGCAAATTCGGACTTTTCCATTCTTTTTCATAATAGGAACAATGTTAGCAACCCAATCTGGGTGTTGTTCTTCACGAACAAAGCCACATGTGATCAGTATTTTGACTTCTGCTTCAATTGCGTCCAACATATCTGGTCGAAAATGATGCTGCTGTTGTTTCACAGGCTTGGCATTAGGAAGAATATTGAGTTTATAAGTAGCTACTTTGGGATCTAAACCCGGCATATCCTCATAACTCCATGCAAAGATATCGATATATTCTTTAATCAGCTGTATCAACTCTTTCTTTTCATCTTCGAAAAGATTTTTACTGATGAATATCGGCTTAGATGTAGTTCCGTCTCCGACATCAATATGGACAATTTCATCCTCTGTAGGTGGCTGTCGTTGTTCAAAACGAAGCTCCTATTGAGTGTCCATTTGTTGTGTCCAAGGGTCATTCTCAAATGGTTTCGACTCACCATCAGTTTGAACCATGTTAACTGAGAATATACACTAAAATTCATCATAATAGTCTTCCTCAGAATATGAGGATTGTAAAAAACTGGAAGAACATTCTTCTTCCATATTTTCCTTGCACATGTGGGGTGTATCCAATTCGATGAATCGAATTTCTTTCGAATCTGAAGATTGTGAAAAACTGGAAGAAAATTCTTCTTGTATATCTTCATTGAACATGTGGAACGGATCGTATCCCAACCCATGCCGAGTTTTTCGGTAAAATAGATCACCACATAATGGTAACCGTCTACCTTTGCCTTGATTGAGACCCTGCATAGTCTTCAAATTATATCCCATATTCTAGATAATCTTGAGAGATTATTGACTATATTTGTCAATTCGGATTTTTCCTTTATCTTTATCTCTAAGATCATCTGTCTGAATAACAGGGATATTTCTAGCCAGACCAAACATAATTTGGCGCTTGTTTTTCTTATCAGACGGAATCACGAAATAAGATTCTTTATGACGTCTATAAGTTACACAAGCTTGTGATGATGAGGCTACAGGAAGAAAATAGGGAGAAGATGTTAGGAACCTTTGAGCATAAGGTCCAACATCGACATGAGGAGGAAAAGAATTTTTTTTATGGTCAATGTATAAGGTTTTCTCTGTATTTATGTCATTTTTATGATGACTTTGATCATTAGGAGACAAAGTCATTCTTTCAATGAATTTGACAGCCATATACTCCAAAAGAAAATCTTCATTGATAATAGAAAGTACAGAATGATCAATATTTACATCATTTACAAGTTGACTACCACGCTTCGGATTGATCATTAACGGACCGTCATCCGTCTTCTGCGTAGACTTGCCAAGGTTGATGATCAGTGGTGGTTCTGAATCATTCGTACGAGAAGTACGTCCCTTGACCTTGATCATAAGAGGTTGAACTTAGCTCTTGGCTGGAATACTCACTGATTCCTCAGATGAAGCCCGAGTTCTTCCTTTAACCTTGATCACCAAAGGTTGGTCATTAACAGGTTGGGGTTGAATTCGGCCTTTGATTTTAATCTTCAAAGGTTGCTCTTCCGAAGGATCTTCAATGACAGATTGATCTTCGGCAGATGATCGATCTACGACCATATTCGATATCTCCTTCACATGATCCTGCTTATAGAGCATTGAATCAGAGAAATAAGCTTCAACACCCTTAAAGGAATTAATATCTGCAAATTCGGTCTTCATGACCCCTTGAGAATCCACGTACTTAAAGCATTGGTGGAGAGTTGAAGGCACAATGTTATGCTCATGTATCCACGGTCTTCCAAGGAGGATATTGTAAGATACATCTGAGTTGATAATATAAAATGCCACCATAGTTCGAAGATCACCAATTTGAATCTTCAGACGAATCTTCCCATGTGGTTTACTCTTTCTAGAGTTGAAACCAACTATTGTAGTACTAGTGTAAGTCAAATCACTAGTAGGTCCTCAAAGGTCGTAGCATACTTTGAAGAATTATGTTAATTGAAGACCCAGGATCGATGTAAATCTTGTTAATTTCTGTAGATTCAATATGCCCAGTGTAGCACAGAGGCCTGTCATGCTTGTTATGCTTCAGCAACATATCTTCTTGTGTGAAGGTAATATTAGGAATTGCTTCCATCATACTATGACATTGTGGACATGACACTGGTATATTGTCAGGACTCTTGAGTTAAGCTAAGCATGAATCAGCTTGTAGCAAAGCTTCACTCAAAGTTTCGCGACTTTCTTTAGAAAGGCAAAGCAGCTCGAAGATCGAAAGTCTAGCCGGAGTATTAGCTAACTGGGTTAGAATATCGAACTTGTAGGGTTTCATCACCACCCCTTGATTTAAAGCAGATTTTAATGGGACGTCAAAGCGCACTGCTTTCTGTTTCTCCTTCTCAACCACAGATGGTTTAGAAGGAACAGAAGATGGTTGAGCTGGACTGTTTCAACAATGTCCTCCACTTCTTTGGAAGATCCCTCATAATCTTTTTGGTACTCTTTTCCAGATCTTGTACCAGCAAAGGTTTCTTCTTCAGACTCAGGAGAATGAAGTACCATATTGTAGGATTTAGTCTTCTTTCCCTTAGTCTTCTTCTTGTGAGGATTTTTATGAGGAACCTCAAAACCCAATCCGATAGTGGATTTCTGACTTTGAAGTTGTAAAGGAAGTCGCATTCCTTTATCATAATTTAAGCCTTCCGCCTTTTGAAAGTTATAGCCCATCTTTTTCATGAGATAGACTGATTGCTGACTATACAAATGTGTGGATAGCGGACTTTCAATAGATGGTTTAATAGAGGAAGAAGAGACAGAAACCTCTGTAACCACAGGAGAAAGAGGCATAGAGACTTTTGTAGAAGGAGGAATAGAAACCTCTGTAGCCACAGGAGAAGAAAGAATACTCAGAACAGAAGGAAAAATCTTTGTAGGAGCTTTCTCATAAGCAACAAAGACCTGTTGTGTCCTGTATAAGGGAACACTATTCAATGCTAACCATTGTCGATGAGTAAGCTTGTGTTTAGTAGGAGGAGCTAAACTTGGAGGGCATATATTCAAATCCCTCAGTCTATCCTCCAAAGGAATGCCATCCCATAAATGATCCAAATCATCATGGTCTGGGGTTAAAACATAAGAAATTATGTTGCAAGTTTTGACTTTTTTACCTTTCTTGGATTTTGAAGTTTTACCTTCATTCTCTATTTTAGGCACTAAATCAGGGTGTACCGACATGATTTCGCCACTTTTTAGTGTAAGAGGCAAAAGTCCTTCATTTTGCTCTCTGGCAGGCGAGATATTCACAATTTTTATCGTCGTCTTTAGAATTGGGACAATTCCATCTGGGACTTGCTGTGGAGGAAAACCTTCAAACTGAAGAGAAATTATATTGGTTGTGACCTTATGCTCATCGTTGGTTAAAACGATGGCATTGGCATTTATCAGCTCTTGGATTTTCTTCTTCAAGACATAGCAAGCCTTGGTCGGATGATTTATGTATCTGTGATAGATACAATACTTGGGATTGTCGGTCAGATTCACCTCATTAGGCCTTTTCGGCTCTGGAATCTGGAGTTTGCCACTCTTTACCAGACATTGGAATATCCCTGGGATATCACTGTCATCGAAAGAATATTCTTCTTTTTGCTTGGAAGACTCTTGATTATTCGACGTCGTTTTAGGTTTTGAAAGATTAACCACTAAGGTTTCCTTCCCTTTCCTATTACGATTGCCAGAATTATTACTTGAAGAATGTTTCTTCCCTTTGTCTTCTGAAGCGAAGATCACCTCGTGTTCACGAGCCAACCTACCATTGGTCTCAGCTGAAACTGCTGCTATGATAAACGAGGCCCAATCTATGAATTGGGAACCCATAAAGACAGCAATGGATGGTCGCAGATTCATCTTGCACGTATCGATCAATGCTGAATCTGGCATGCCTGGAGGCATTTTCAAGGTAGCCTGTCGGAAGCATTCTATAAATGTCCGAGTATCTTCTTTCTCCTTTTGCTTGATTTCTATTAGGGAGGACATATTCATATCCATTCCTCCCTCATAGAAACGGAAGAGAAACATTGCTTTAAATTCGTCAAAAGACGAAATGCAATTGTCGAGTAGACTACGATACCAGTTGTAAGCTGAACCCGTCAAACACCCGATAAAAACTCAGATAAGAAGAGCATCATTCTTCTGCAAATATACAGTCATAATATCAAAGTAATTGATATATTGACTAGGAGATGCCTTTCCATCAAATAACACCATGGATTGTGGCTTAAACTTTGGAGGAAAGGGCACATCATTCCAATGAGGAGGATAAGGTTGCTTAATCCCTAAACTCTGGAGCTAATCCTTGTGCTTCAGAACTTCAAACTGTGCTTTTAGCTCACGCACCGCTTGAATAGCTTCACTAGTTTGAGGAAGCACATTCGATTGAATAGTTGTTGGATGTACCGTAACCCCCACCGGAGGTGGTACATCTTCTGGAATGATAGGATCTGGAGATGCAGAATTTTGATTGATAGTAGGCTCCTGACTAAGATTATTCAAGGGTATATCAACCCCTTGACTATCTTGAGTTTGTGCTGCTACCTGCACCGGAGTTATCACTGCTGGCTGAGCAGTTTGCTGAGTCATTATTATTTGATACATACTTTGCATCATAGCAAGCATGTCCTTCAATGACTGCTCGACTGCAGAGAGACGTTGTTCTGTATTAGCAGTTGACATCTCCGGTTCGTCTCCGATAGCATAAGATTCAACCTTCCTTGAAGATACAGAGGGATTGGTGTAGAAGTATGAATCAACACTATCAGTTTCGGACTACAAAGACTAGGTACCCCCAGCCTCTGAGTTAGAAGTCTGCAACTGTCTTTGACTTCTCAATCGAGTATTCTGATATACTCCTTCGAAATTATCAAGAAGTCGATTGAACTGTTGTTGACCAGGAGTCTGGGACGAGTTGCGTCTTGGACGTCGTCCCCTGTTGGTATGAGATGCCATATTAACTGAGGCATATGACAACTCCTGTTCTTGATCATCAATTGATTGATGTACATTGTAGCCTAACCGATCAAAAACTGACCGTTTAGAAGCCGAACAGCAACACTTGATAATAATCTGGTGACACTCACAATGGTGATCATCTTTGGGGAGTCACAGGAGATTTTATGTCTTTATGCTTTTGTACAAGCAACTCGCGTAAATTAGAAGGAGTAGAGGGAGTAGTCTTCTTTATTATATTTGGGACAGAAAATCGTTTAGTCCCTTGTGTATAAAGAAGATTACCGGCTGCATTAGCAGAACCAAACTGAGCATTTTTACGCGCCTGGAGTTGCGTGCGTAAATCCTGAGATTTTTGTGCATAAAGGACTCTATCAGCATTACGCGTAATTTGAAGGTTTGGTACCTTGCGTAAAGCAGTGTAAGAAGGCTGTTGGTGGAAAACCGAAGTTTTACCAAAAATAGAATTCATATTTTTACGCTGTATGCATGTAGGTAAATTCATTTTAGATGCAGAGGCATCATTATGAATTTTATCTACTCTGTCACCGACAGGAGATTTACCTTTACGTGTAGAGCATAAAACATGAGTATCTGACACGTCACAGACGAGAGATTTTCCTTTACGCGTGGAGCGTAAAGCTTGGGTGTCTACCACATCACAGACGGGAGACTGGTTTTTACGTACTGAGGGTAAAGTTTGAGTGTCTACCATGTCACAGACGGGAGACTGGTTTTTACGCACAGAGCGTAAAGTTTGGGTGTCTACCACGTCACAGACGGGAGACTGGTTTTTACGCACAGAGCGTAAAGTTTGATTTTTACGCACAGAACATAAAACTTGATTTTTACACGCAGAGCGTAAAACTTGATAGTCTGCCACGTCACAGACGGGAGACTGGTTTTTACGCCCATGGCGTATCACTGAAATAGAGACTGCCTTGTCACCGACGGGAGTCTCCACAACAGGAGTAGGAAGGATTCATTTGCCTTCGGATACAACAGGGAGATCCGAGGATGGTTTGGACTTAGGAATCCAAACTTTTTGTGCCTTCCGCGATTTCTGAACTTTGGAGCAGCGAGTACTACCCCCAGTTCGGAGCATTTCTTCGTAGGCAGTCTGGTCGAAGTACACAACTAGAGTCTTCTTTGTCGATCCGACCGACACATCATCATATTGAGCAATTGCCTTCTCGTCAGAGGAGAAGGTCGTCCCCAGCAGAGTTGCCATTTTGTTTCACTTAACAAAATGTCTAAAAAATTGGCTTTTGAAAGAAAACGAGAAAAAGTACCAAAGTACAAATTGTTCTGGGAAGTATTGATATGGAAGTCTGATCTGAGAGCGATCACTTTGTTCCTTGGACCATATGATGATGATGAAAAAAACTGCTTGAAGAAGACGAACAATCGGAAGAACTAAGTCACCGAAAAGGTATCGAGCAACGGCACTGATGGACAGTCGAACGCTTTCTTGCTTTGCTTCACCCTGTTCTTGGGAAAAAGTTGAAGAAATGCTTCTGGGAATATCACTCTGAAAGTATGAGTTTTCTCAGAATCTCCTCTCCTGTCTCTATTGATCTCTTGATGTTGTTTGTGTTGAAAATAAGTCTATTTATAGACTAGACTCTTTGTGCGTAAAAAGCAACAAAATCAGGTCTCTACGCAAGTAACTGTCACCCACGATGTAAATCATCCTTTACGTACGGTGACACGTGTCCCATTACTTCAACAAAATAGGGAGAGCACGTACACACGTTCCTCGATAAGTGTGGCATGAAAGCCACGTAAGCAAACTACGTTCTTATGTAGCCAGGAAAGCTCGGACGTAAAAATGACCCAAAATATACTCCCTGCGTAAAGTAGCAGACTGGGCGTAAAAATAGCCCAAAATAAGCATCCAGCGTAAAGTAGCTAAAAAATAGCCTTGAGCGTAAAATTAGCTCAAATAAACTTTACACACACAATAGCTTTGAGCGTAAAAGCTCGAAATAGCTATCGTGCGTAAAAAGAAGCAGTTTATTGAGCGTAAAGTAGCCCATCTGCACACTAAACGACAAGCTTTGGGCTTAGTGTAAATCAAATCCTATCGGCTTCTGTGCACTGTTCTTGTCAGAAAATCCTGCTGTCAGATCAAATCACTCGCATTAAATGCGGCCTGACAGTCTGTCGTCCAAGCGTCCAAGTGGAGGATAACTCTTGCGTAAAAGCTTCCAGCGTAGAGAATAGCTTGCGTAGAGAATAGCTTGCGTAGAGTCTGAGTTTGACTCAGTTTGAATTGCGTAAAGTTCTCAACTTCTTTGACTTAGTCCATTAAGCACTTTTTACGCTCCTACAGCCCGGTTTGTTGGAGACCACACCGTATCGGTGAGTTTTTCTAAAATTTATATAGTTTTAAAAACAGTTTTTCGTTGAACTTTGGAATCAATTTTTTCGACGACCATTACTGCACAATTTTTTCTAAAATCCACAGGATCTCCCCTTTGTCGGTTGATAGGGGTATAAGACCATTACTTCGTGCTGGACGAAGATTGATGATCTCCAGAGTAGCTTTTGGAATGGGGACGACTCCATCCTGCACAAGTTGAGCAGAAAAGTTGCCAAATTGTAGAGAGACGACATTAGCAGTGATGGTCTTCTCATCTTGCTGAAGAGTGATTGCCTTGGTGTTGATCAGTTCCTGGATCTTTTCTTTGAGTACATAACACGCCATGGTTGGATGTCCCAAGAACCTGTGATACACGCAATATTTGGGATTGTTAGTCTTACCTACTTTATCCGGCCATTTTGCTTCAGGCAGTTAAAGTTTGTTGCTTTTGATCAGACAATCAAATATGCTCATAATGACGTCCTCGTCAACGAAATATTCCTCTTTAGGATGCGGTGCTCTCTGCGGGGGTACCGTCGTAGTTGGTGTTGACTGACCCACATTGATGGCTAAAGTTTTTTTGTCTTTCACGTTGATGGCTAAAGCTTCTTTGTCTTTACGGTTGTTCTGACGACCGCCACTGTTGGTTGCAGAATGATCGTCTTTATCAAGATTTGGCATATGGATGCCTAACTGTTTGAATTTATCAGCACTGTCCTCATCTGCCCTGGCACTTACTATGAAGGTGGCCCAGTCTTTGAATTACGTGGGTCCGGTCCACATGTTGACTATAGGTAACAAGTTTGATTTGCATGTATCTATAGTCAATACATCTGGAGTACCCAGAGGCATTTTGAGTGCCTCACGACGGTAGCGCTCGATAAAATATTCAGCAGTTTCATTAGGCTGTTGTTTGATTTTAATGAGGGCCGACATAGTCATGTCGTTTGTTCCCTCATAGAATCATTACAGGAACATTAGCTTGTATCCTGTAAAAGATTTTATGCAACCATCTGGCAAGCTACGATACCAGTCATAGGCTGCACCCGCCAGCACCGACAAATACTCTAGTGAGTAGAGCATCGTTCGGTTGGAGTTGATCAGTTATTACCTCGAAATGGTTGAGATATTAACTCAGGGATGAGCTGCCGTCAAATAACATGATGGTTGGTGGCTTGTGCTTAGGTGGAAATGTGACTTCCTTCCACTCTACATGGTAAGGTTGTTTGATTCCCAACTTCTGCAAACCATCCTTCTACTTGAAGGCTTCGAACTGGTTACGTAGAAGCTTCACCGCTTCATGGGGATCTCCTGAGACTTAGGCAGCAGTAGACTGATACGATGTGTTAGGAGGCTTGTAACTCCACTTTTCTAGATTGAGTTTTCTCCTGTAATTTATTTAAGATTTTATTTTCCATTAATCATCATTGATGATTTTCTAATTATTTAAATCCTTTATTAAAGAATATTCCAAATATTAAGATTGTTAATTATATTTTTCTATTGATTATCTTGATTTAATTGAATTTCCTAAGAGTTCTAATTAAATTATTGATTTTTAGGCTTACTTTCCTAAGTTAATCCTTGATTTTTAACATTTGGGCCGAAAGCCCAACATCTCAGCCAGAGAGGCTAGCTACTGTCTAATTTTATTTAAAACTCATTGATTAATCATTAAGGATTTTACTAATCCTCATTTCTCAGCCAGCCAGCCAACCCAATGGGCCAGCACAGCCCGCTGAGCCCAACACCTTTGGGCAGATCCATATTGGATCCGGATCCACTATACCGACCCGGACCCGCAAAACCAAACCCGATAGCTGAAGCTAACGGTTATATAAACTAAAATCCTTTCTTCTTTACCATTTCCCTCCACTTCCCTCCGCTGCAGTAGACGACGACGGAACGGCGACGTCGGCGACGCCAAGAAATCCAGTCTTCTCTAGAAGTTTCTCCCCAACCACCTAATTAACCCTCTCATCTCTACCGTCGATATCGAACGACCCAACTCTTCTCCACCGTTGGATCGTAACTGCCACTGCCCGCCCAACTGCCGGTCAGGTGCCCGGCCAACCGCCTGACCGACGTCCCGCCTATAAATAGGACCCATTCCCTCCTCCTTCTCCAGCACAAATCATAGCGGCGGAGCCCTGCCCAATTCGTTCCTGATCACCTTCTTCTTCCTCTGCACCAAGCGGCGGCCATGGCGTCCTCGACGACGACGATGAACTGGCGGTAAGGCACTGCTCCACCACCTCGAGACCTTCTTCTTCCTTCGCTTCTTCTTCTTCGAGCTCGTGGCCATGGCGGATCGTAGCTGAGCTTCGCAGCAGCTTGGAGGATCGACCGATCGACCTCTGTTCTCGCCTCAAGGCTGTGCTCTTCTACATCATCTAGGTAAATATATTTGTTAGATTGATCTCTGTTCTTCTTGGTTGTACCGATCGATTCTTGATCGATCAATTGGATTGGTCGACCGATTAATTACATCAGCAATCATTTGATCATTCCAATGTTTGATTTATTTCTTGATATTGATTGGGAGTTATTGGTGAGTGTTTGGATCATCTTTTGAGAATTTCTCTAATTTTGGAGTCGAGACAGTTCAAATTGAACTCACGATTACTCTTTCTATTCTCGCGCATGACCTGTTCGATAAAATGCCAGAAGGACGTATCGGCGAGCCGTGGACTCGAAGACATCTGTATCGGACACGTTGGGAGCACGTTCAGATCACTTCATGCTTAGGTATCCTCTACTCTTTCCTATTGTTTCAATTGACGTGTTGTTTGTATTGGCAAGATTGCGTTATAGCGAGCAGTGATAGCTCTGTGTCCAGTTTTTTGTTCATAAGACTCAGTAGGACACGAGTCTTGTGTCTGTCATGACACTGCTTCCTGCTAAGTCTACATGTAGCCGTTAGGTTAAAATGAGTTAGGCTTAACTTGAGATGAGCTCGATTATAAAGGCCACAGTTAAGAATTCAAATATATTAAGTGTATGGATTGGCTATATACCAGCAGTGAGGGTGTTAATCCAAGTCTAGTTGGCCAGAGTCTTAACCGTTAAGGAGTAAGCCAATAGAGGGAGTTGGGCCGATTGGTTGTGGGCATTAATAAATGGGGTGGAGATTATTTAGGTTTTTAGACAGGCCAAGCTAGTAGGTTGGAAGTATCACCCTTGGGCTTTGTCATGAATTATTAAGTTATCTTAGCTCATGATTAGTAATTAGGCTTTGTTAATGGATTAATTAGTTGATGATTAAGTTGAAGAGTGTTTAGAGTGGATTAGGAATTTATTTAAATTCTAAATGTTATTTTCTAATTCTAGGTGATCTAAGAAGACTTGGACAAAAACTCCGGAATCAAGGCAAGTACATGTACTCAGTATTACCATCATTGCATGCATTGCACTTACACTTGTTATCGTGTCATTTATTTCACTTGTTCTCGATTGATTGCTTGCTTGCATAGTTTCTCGTGTCGGGTGGGGGACGTTCTAGAGACATGTGATGGACTAATATTGGTCAAATCTTCCCTGATAGCATACTCTGTATGCCTGAGTCCATTTCGTGCGTGACTGGTAGCATTGTCGTCAGACATGCCTGATTATTGCGTGACTGATAGCATTGTCATTAGACATGCCTGATTATTCATGACTGATAGCATATTTTATATGCCTGATTACATATTAGTCCCCACATGTTGATAACGTCCAATTGCACATGTACACATAGTTAGTGCATATTTATATTATATTCTATTGTTTCTCTATTCAGTTCTACTTGCTACATTGTACCATTCCATTGATCTTCTATGGTGAGTTATATTGAGTATATTGTGCTTTGCTCCTTTTCTGACTGGATCGTTGATTACATGTGAGATGGATCATAGATTATCATTCATGGATGGCATTGGAGTTCCCTTGACACTGAGATAGCTAGTTTCATGTATATAGATTGATTGAGTGTATTTGATTATATGTCATTGTTGTATCATTTATATTTTATCGGCTTTGTACCCGGACATTCATGTATAAGTTGTAATAATTATATAGTGGATTGCTATGATTATTAGTATAGATTCTGTGATTAGATGCTGTGATGAGATTACACTTGGTATTGATGACTAGACGGTTCACTACCGCTGTCAACGACAGTGTAGGCCGAACATGCATCGACCCGTACCCGATTATCCGGGAGCAGGGCGTGACATGTTTTTGTGGTGGCCCATGCAGGTCTCTATCTAATGGTACTTAGGATTAGAGTGCCATTGGAAGCCTGCGGAAATAGGAAACTCATCACAGCATAGGACCGTTATCATATTACTTACTTTTTTGCCTTTTATATTTGTTAACACACACAGTACACCTACGAGTCACTAATGGTTCTCCTACAATTTCAGAGATGGCCAAAGGAAGGAAGGAACCGCATCTGTGAGGCCGCACTCCGAGTGTAGCCCATTCCGAGAGAGGATCATCTGCCCTACCTATAGTAGACCCAGAGCGTTCCGGTACCCACGTACCACCCGTCACGAGAGCTTCTTCACGGCACTCTATTAGTTCCATGAGGGGCACCCAGATGCATGAGTTAGTCCATGGGCTATTGGAGGCCCAGAGAGCCCAGACTCAGAGCTTGTTGGATGCTCAGAGGGAGCAGACCACTATATTGCAGGAGGGTATTGAGAGACTAGTTAGCCCATTCCTACCACCACCACCTCCACTTCCCCAGACTACTACTGCCGCTCCACCGACAGCTCATATTCCACCTCCACCGACTACTATACCGACCCCGTCATACATCCCACATCCGCCATACGCTTCACATCCATCACATGTTCCACCACCACCTACCCAGGCTCCTGTACAGCCTACTACCACCACTTTTGTTCAGCCTGAGCCTATTTCTTTCATTCCGCCTCCCATCCATACTCATGCTTCTCCTACTTATACTCGGACTACTTGTACTCCCCACCAGAGAGAGGGTTCTATCCTAGACTTTAAAAGGATGGTACCTAGAGATTTCCTTAGGACCGAGGGTATACTCTATGCCGATGAGTGGCTAGAGGATATGGAGAGGGTGATGAGACTATCTAGGCTCCCGGAGGACCTCAAGGTGGAGGCAGCCGGTGTGCAGATGCATGATCTGGCACGTACCTGGTTTAGGAGTGAGCCTCAGCTCGCAGTACCTAGATTGGCTTGGAAGCAGTTTGTGGAAATCTTCAAGGAGAAGTTTTTTCCGGTGGTAGCTAGAGAGGCTTTGGAGTGCCAGTTTCAGACTCTTGAACTGGGGACTCGCTCGGTTGATGAGTACGCAGCAGAGTTCGGACGACTTAGTCGGTTTACAGAGGGTAGAGCCAGAGATCCAGTCGTGAGAGCCACGAGATTCAGGCAGGGTTTGTGCCATGAGCTTCGCTACCTAGTCATGGCTAACGGAGCGACTACTTATGCTGGGATGGTCGCTGTTGCTCAGAGATTGGAGATTGATCTGAGTCTTCGACCCAAGAGAGACCGTGACATTAGTAGAGGAGGTAGTCACTCGGGACCACCCAAACGTCCCAATAACCATCAGACGAAGACCTTCGTATCCCAGCCTTCTTAGGGGACACAGCAGCAGCAGCAACGACCAGTTCAGCAGCCTTGTGAATTTTGTCAGAAAATGGGCCATACCTGGCAGGTGTGTAGGAAGAGACTTGGACAGTGCCTCATCTGTGGTGCAGCTGATCATCAGGCTACGGAGTGCACCATTGCTCGTACAGCAGCTGGATTTTTGGGACTTCCGCAGCCAGAGGGGCGAGTCTACCTTATGGCAGAGGAGGGAGCAGAGGCTATTCCGATTCCTGACGAAGACTAGAGACCAGAGGCATTCTCGCATAGCTAGAGCAGACCGTGGGTTCTCATTTCCTTTGTGATTCTTCCTAGCATCTAGACTTTCCTTATTGTTTCATATTCAAGACTTGTTTCTAAAGTCTCTGTATTGTTTCATATTGGCCGCTTGCTTGATCCTTGTTGTTCCTTAGTACCTAATAAAACTAGTTGTTTACTTCCTATCGTGACTTTTGACTGTTAAAAATTCATTTGATTCTTCATAAATCCTTGGAAATTTCTGGATAAGGTTGAGATATATTCGATGACCTACTATGACGTGGCAGATGTACACTGCAGTCAATTACCTGGATTATGGAAATTGAAAGTTTATTGCAGCCAGATGCACACTGGCGAGGCATGGACTCTAATTTGAAGTAATTACAGGTAATCATAGGCTCTCGGATATTATTGAGACTAAGTCCTAAATTCATATTTTTTCTGATATCGGATAAAGTTGACATAGTATTTTGGTAATGTATCACTATTGGGACCATGGAACCGAAGGTTCACTGCAGCCAGATGCATACTGGCGGGGTAGAAACTGTAGGGAAAGTGACTCCAGATATGTATGATTACCGGATACTATTGAGGCTATTATCCTTGATCATGTTTTCATAACTATCACTTGTACCGCTTGAATCGAACCAATTTGTTTTGATTATCCGTAATCGTGCCATTTGAAATTTCGAGGACGAAATTTTTCAAGGGGGAGAGATTTGTAACTCCACTTTTCTAGATTGAGTTTTCTCCTGTAATTTATTTAAGATTTTATTTTCCATTAATTATCATTGATGATTTTCTAATTATTTAAATCCTTTATTAAAGAATATTCCAAATATTAAGATTATTAATTATATTTTTCTATTGATTATCTTGATTTAATTGAATTTTCTAAGATTTTTAATTAAATTATTGATTTTTAGGCTTACTTTCCTAAGTTAATCCTTGATTTTTAACCTTTGGGCCGAAAGCCCAACATCTCAGCCAGAGAGGCTAGCTACTGGTCTCATTTCATTTAAAACTCATTGATTAATCATTAAGGATTTTACTAATCCTTATCTCTCAGCCAGCCAACCCAATGGGCCAGCACAGCCCGCTGAGCCCAACACCTTTGGGCGGATCCATATTGGATCCGGATCCACTCTACCGACCCGGACCCGCAAAACCAAACCCGATAGCTGAAGCTAACGGTTATATAAACTCAAATCCTTTCTTCTTCACCATTTCCCTCTACTTCCCTCCGCTGCAGTGGACGACGAAGGAACGGCGACGCCAAGAAATCCAGTCTTCTCTAGAAGTTTTTTCTAACCACCTAACTAACCCTCTCATCTCCACCGTCGATACCCAACGACCTAACTCTTATCAACCGTTGGATCGTAACCGCCACTGCCCGTCCAACTGCCGATCAGGTGTCCGGCCAACCGCCTGACCGACGTCCCGCCTATAAATAGGACCCATTCCCTCCTCCTTCTCCAGCACAAATCATAGCGGCGGAGCCCTGCCCAATTCATTCCTGATCACCTTCTCCTTCCTCTGCACCAAGCGGCGGCCATGGCATCCTCGACGACGACGACGAACTGGTGGTGAGGCACTGCTCCACTACCTCGAGACCTTTTTCTTCCTCCGCTTCTTCTTCTTCGAGCTCGTGGCCATGACGGATCGCAGCTGAGCTTCGCAGCAGCTTGGAGGATCGATCGACCGACCTCTGTTCTTGCCTCAAGGCTGTGCTCTTCTACATCATCTAGGTAAATATATTTGTTAGATTTATCTCTGTTCTTCTTGGTTGTACCGATCGATTCTTGATCGATCAATTGGATTGGTCGACCGATCAATTAGATCAGCAATCACTTGATCATTCCAATGTTTAATTTATTTCTTGATATTGATTGGGAGTTATTGGTGAGTGTTTGGATCATCTCTTGAGAATTTCTCCAATTTTGGAGTCGAGACAGTTCAAATTGAACTCACGATTACTCTTTCTATTCTCGCGCATGACCTGTTCGATAAAATGCCAGAAGGACGTATCGGCGAGCCGTGGACTCGGGGACATCTGTATCGGACACGTTGGGAGCACGTTCAGATCACTTCACGCTGCAGGTATCCTCTACTCTTTTCTATTGTTTCAATTGACGTGTTGTTTGTATTGGCAAGATTGCGTTATAGCGAGCAGTAATAGCTCTGTGTCCAGATTTTGTGTTCATAAGACTCAGTAGGACACGAGTCTTGTGTCTGTCATGACACTGCTTCCTGCTAAGTCTACATGTAGCCGTTAGGTTAAAATAAGTTAGGCTTAACTTGAGATGAGCTCGATTATAAAGGCCACAGTTAAGAATTCAAATATGTTAAGTGTATGGATTGGCTATATACCAGCAGTGAGGATGTTAATCCAAGTCCAGTGGGCCAGAGTCTTAACCGTTATGGAGTAAGCCAATAGAGGGAGTTGGGCCGATTGGTTGTGGGCATTAAGAAATGGGGTAGAGATTATTTAGGTTTTTAGACAGGCCAAGCTAGTAGGTTGGAAGTATCACCCTTGGGCTTTGTCATGAATTATTAAGTTGTCTTAGCTCATGACTAGTAATTAGGCTTTGTTAATGGATTAATTAGTTGATGATTAAGTTGAAGAGTGTTTAGAGTGGATTAGGAATTTATTTAAATTCTAAATGTTATTTTCTAATTCTAGGTGATCTAAGAAGACTTGGACAAAACCTCCGAAATCAAGACAAGTACATGTACTCAGTATTACCATCATTGCATGCATTGCACTTACACTTGTTATCGTGTCATTTATTTCACTTGTTCTCGATTGATTGCTTGCTTGCATAGTTTCTCGTGTCGGGTGGGGGACGTTCTAGAGACATGTGATGGACTAATATTGGACAAATCTTGCCTGATAGCATACTCTGTATGCCTGAGTCCATTTCGTGCGTGACTGATAGCATTGTCGTTAGACATGCCTGATTATTGCGTGACTGATAGCATTGTCATTAGACATGCCTGATTATTCGTGACTGATAGCATATTTTATATGCCTGATTACATATTAGTCCCCACATGTTGATAACGTCCAATTACACATGTACACATAGTTAGTGCATATTTATATTATATTCTATTGTTTCTCTGTTCAGTTCTACTTGCTACATTGTACCATTCCATTGATCTTCTATGGTGAGTTATATTGAGTATATTGTGCTTTGCTCATTTCCTGACTGGATCGTTGATTACAGGTGAGATGGATCATAGATTATCATTCATGGATGGCATTGGAGTTCCCTTGACACTGAGATAGCTAGTTTCATGTATATAGATTGATTGAGTGTATTTGATTATATGTCATTGCTGTATCATTTATATTTTACCGGCTTTGTACCCGAATATTTATGTATAAGTTGTAATAATTATATAGTGGATTGCTATGATTGTTAGTATAGATTCCGTGATTAGATGCTGTGATGAGATTACACTTGGTATTGATGACTAGACGGCTCACTACCGCTGTCAACGACAGTGTAGGCCGGACATGCATCGACCCGTACCCGATTATCCGGGAGCGGGGCGTGACAAGGCTGAACCGCATAATATGGACCACCCCCAGCACCAGACTGACTTGGAGTAGCCTGAGATGGCATGGTAACATTATGAGGAGATTGCACCCCAAGACCAGTGTTGACAGCGGCAGATGCTGCTATGTGTTCCTGGGTTGGAATTGGATTTGCAACCGGTGGAACAGTGTGTTGTGCTATGATCACAGCATGCATACTTGCAACCATTTCAGCCATGGTTTTCAAGTTAGCCTCTAACATAGCAATCCTCTGCTCCTGACTGTCGGAGCTGGATGCATCTTATTCTTCATTAGTGACATAAGCAGTCACTTCTCTAGCTACCGATGATGAACTGGTGAAAGATAGTCCGCTCAGAGCTCTCGCTATCGGCATCAAAGTCACGTAGGGAACTACCCCTAGAATGAGGAGTGGATTCCTTTGACCGATTGTTTCTTTGTCGGAAGGAAGATTCCTTTGACAGATTCTTTCTTGGTCGGAAGGAAGATTCCTTTGACCAATTGAGTCTTGGTCAGAATGAAGATTTCTTTGACTGAGGATATCTCCAAGACTAGGAGAGAGAAGATTCCTTTGACCGAGTAGGTCTCGACCTCTTGATCTTGTATTCTGGTAGACCCCTTAACCCGAGTCACGGATACGATCAAGGTATTGTTGACTGGGATTGCGAGATGCATTACGTCTTGTATGTTTCCCACCCCCAGTACTTCAGGATGTCATGTTGACCGAAGTATATAGCAATTCATCTTTATCTACGATAACGAGTTTAAGAGTCCGAGTGTAGTTAAAACGGTCGAAGACAGTCCGTCTAGCTGATTGACAATGACATTTGATCACTACTTCATGGTGATGATTATAGTGGTGTTCCTGATGTGAAGTTACAGGTGGACGAGATGGTCCTGCGATCTTCTGCTTTTGTACAAGAAGTTTACGAAGATCAGTTACAGTAACATGATAAGAAGAAGTTGGAGGTACATATTCTTTGATGATGTTAGGAACATGATTTCGGTTCTTAAGACGACTTGTTCCCTGTGTATACAGAGAACTACCAAGGTCAATTGGCATAGGTGAGAGGATTTTTGATTTGAGAAGCCTTCACTGTGTGCAATTTAGTAGGTGGTGCAGATTGTGCTTGATGTGGACTTGATGCTATTCTGCACTGATTAAGGTAACTGCACATGTCAGAGTCATGCGCCACCTGGCTGTTTGACTGAGATACCATCAGTTTACCCTACCTTATCCTTGATATGCACAGGGTAGAAAGATCTTGGCTCTGGCTTGGTTGGCGCTAGCCATATGGATTAGGCAGAAGGCCCTGTTGTCCTACACATCTGGTTTCAGTGCGTTTGGCGTGGCATAGATGAGCAGTAGGAAACAAACTTCGAGTAGAGTTTCTGCTCACAAGCGTTCTCGTATTGATTGGTACAGAGGCACAATCAGCTGTATTTTCCACCAAATCCAGGACTGGGGAAGGATAATGAGAGGCTATAGGGCACTTTCCTTTATTCTACGCAGGGGCAGTAATATGTAACTTCTCCACCAATTTTAGAACTAGGGAGGTGTGAGGATTGGCCATAAGGTGTTTTTTTTGGTTCTGCGCAGAGGCAGTGGTTGGCGCACTCTCCACCAAGTTTAGAACTAGGGAGGAAGAGGGAGTAGCCATGTGGTGATGTCCCTTGATTGGTACCGAGGTAGTGATTGGCACGCCTTCCACCAATTTCAGAATTGGTGAGGAAGAAGAAGTAGCAATAATGCTTTTCTCTTTATTTGGCACGGGAGTCATGATTGGTGCACTAGAGGACTTTGGAGTCCAGATAGTGCACGCCTTGTTCTTGGCAGCAACAGTGGTGGCGCGCTTGGCACCCCCTGCGCCAATCATGGCTTCGTAGGAAGTTTGGTCGACTTTCACGACCAAAGTCATCTGCGTCATGCCGATCGACGCAACATCGCATTTAGTTGTCACTTTCTCGTTCGGAGGAGAAAGCTGTCCCCAGGAGATTCGCCATTTTGTTTGCAAAAAATAAAAGTTTGATGACAAACTGAGAAGAGTACAAGAGTCCAATTTAATTTCTGGAGAAGTACAATTGTAGGAATCTGATCAGAAGACGATCACTTTATCCCTTGGACAATGTGATGTCAAAGAAGAAAGCCCTCCGAGAGTGATGCAGCAAGTGCTCAGGAGATTATGTTCATTAGTTATCCTTTTGAAGTGATTTGAAGCTCTATTTATAGAGTTTAGAGATAAATGTTAAGTGGCTATTCTGATTAGCACACACTACAATTGGCGCGCCATTCACCCAGTCGTGCGAACGATTAACTTAACTTTATATGGCACGTGGCATTATGTGAGAGAGATGTGCTTGGTCGTAGACAGTGTTGTGTGTACGTTCTTCGAGATTAGTGGCATGCGTGCCATGTCATCTAACTGCTTCTGGATGATTTGATCAGATGGCACCAACTGTTGAATGGTGCCAGGCGCTATTTGCTGTTTAATGCACCCTGCTTACTAATGATATTTAATTATCTCACGCCAACTGCGAATGGCACGAGGCAGCGGTCAGTCATTATGACAAATTTGACATAATCTTCTCGAGCGCTGCACGTTCGAGATTCGAACGAATTTTCCTCGACTGACGTGCTGTCAGTAATTATGACAACTGTTTCAACTTTTCAAGGAAGCTTTGCCACGTGGCGGCCAACGCCACCTACGTCCAGCGCCAACTGATGTCATGCGCCATCTGATGGTCAATGCCATTTGATTATTTGTACTCTGGCACCATTTATGAGTAGCGCATGATGATGATTACACTTTTTTAGGCTTCTACAGGGTGGTCTCGTGGCGGTTGGCGGCGCTGCCGCTGCAGTGCTTGCTGTTGCTGCTATACTACTGTCGTTGCTGTTGTTGGCAGCGCTTGCGGCTGTGCCTGCCTGGCCGCACGCACGATGGGGCGCATCGGGTAACCGACGACGGCTCGGGTGCAGCGTACGGCGGCATGGTGAGGTGGCTGGAGATGGCGGCCATAGGTTGCAGCTGCTGCAACTTCGTTTTTGGACATGCGGGGGTCGGGTTGGTATAGGTGTAGGGTTTTTCTTAGGTTATTAATTAAAGGGGGTATATATGTATAACCTAGTATATGTATAATTATGTATCTAAATATTCATATATTTCTATATATAGATCTAACAAATATTATAAAAATGCTATAATACTTCTAAAATAATTATTAGCTTAGCAGCAATAATATTTATACATATATAACAATTATTGACATTTTACTTACTAGGCCATATAATAAAAATAAATTACTAAATATACATACATACCTGTATTTATCTTATACTAAATTAAAATAATAAATTAGTCCTAGTCATACTTTTAGGGGGAATTCTCCATAATAAAATATCCTCATATCAAATAACAAATTTATTATATATAACAACTATTTAAAAAAAGTAGTAATAATTAGAAAATTAACATGAATTACGAAATATACGCATACAATAAACGTATACCTATATGGACGTCTTTGGACGCAATGCCCGCCTACATGGGTCTGGGTTTGGTTCGGGTCAAGTCTGGGCTAGTTTGGTACAACCAGATTTCCTATAAAGTCAAAATCCTAATAATTAAATATTTAAATCTTCTATAGGTGTTAAGTCACAACTTTGACTTATTTTCCTAGTAATGACACACATATAGCTCGACCTGCCTTATCATGGCTAAAACACTGGTCAAAAGACACACATATATCTTGTCTTATCCATTCTCCAAAAATCAAATCAATTCTAATTGTGAATGAGAACTTCCTAATCGCAGGCTCGCAGTAGTATGACTAATATAGGTTCTCCCACGAGTTTGCATAATTTTGCAAAAACAAACATGCATGGGCCGCCATAAAAACTTGTTACGACTCGCACCCACTTTTCGAGATACGAGTACGTAGTCAAGTCCAGCCTACGTCGCAACATCGACGGTAGTACGCTGTCTAGGTCTCAATGTCAATCTCAAATACTACAAAATCATATCTAACTGCTTATTCACAATAATTATTTAAACTATAAATCTAATAGTGTCACGACTAGCACTCGATTTTCGAAATGTGAGTGCGTGAGCAAGTCCAGCCTACATCGTAACATCGACAAGGTAAGCTTTCTAGACCACAATGCTCAAAATTACAATAATTGCTCATAATTAATATCCTTTATCTTTATTTTCTCATTCACAAAAACTAAATCAATTACAATATCCAAAGTAATATTTGATAAAATGGAAAAGACAACTAAATGAATCCTCAACTATCTAATTAGTCTCTAGGTTTTGGCCTTCCAATACAGTCGTATCTCCCCCAAGGGTCCCATGCATAGAGTAGCAAGCGACTATCTAAAAAATAGGTTTCCAGTCAGGAATAGAATAAGTACAATTCAAGCATGCAGTTTCAAATATATGATAACGACTATAAAACTC
This sequence comes from Iris pallida, assembly GCA_029216955.1. Taxonomy (NCBI): domain Eukaryota; kingdom Viridiplantae; phylum Streptophyta; class Magnoliopsida; order Asparagales; family Iridaceae; genus Iris; species Iris pallida. Next base: position 5,243,569 of record JANAVB010030420.1, on the reverse strand, counting down.
ATGAATAGAAAATGACATACATGATGAATAAGCAAACTGTAAATCATGGCATGGAAAGTAAGCGAAACGACTAACATGAACTATAAAGGAAAGTAAAACATGGAACAAGAAAACTTAACCATCTACGTGATTTAAAGTACACCTTTCAATATGTGATCGGGCTGGTCACTACACCACATGGGCTACATAGGATTTGCATCATCACGGTCTACATTGCATGAAATATAAATTAAAAACGGTCTATAGGATTGATCACATATCTACTTAGTACTTTTTCGCCCCGAAAAAACTAACATGGATCCATTGATTATGATGACATGCATACATGTAAGAATGACAATAGGATCCATAAAATATTATCCACATAACGAGCGTGTCAAGAATCAAATATATATCACTAATCATGCAATTATAGTAATTAATAATATTAGAAACAAACAAGAACTGTACTCGTCTGGGGTCCTTAGCTAGTAAAAGCGATTGTACCCCTGAGTCTAGAATCATCTAATTGGCTAGGGTCTATGTGAAGGATTTCAGAACCGCAAGGAAATAGGAAGATCGATTAGTCACGGTCAAGATTAATCTAATATACGAGGGAATTTGATTTAAGAAAATAATCTTATAGTCAAATATACTTTAGAAAATATTTGTAGCTACTTAGAATAAAATCTATTAATAGTATTCAGTCAAAATAATATGTAGTATTAGAAAGTATTTTAATCCTTATTTTAAAATATATAAAAGTTAATATTTAAAATATTTAGCGTAAAATCTTTAATATAAAAGTCCAACATTATTTAAGAAACTTATCTGGAAAACTATTTGTATTATTAAACCCAAAGCCCAAACAATTTATTCTTCATAAAGCCCGTATACTAATATACTTATATGTTTATATTATAAACCATTTAGAAATTAGATTTTTGAACATATTTAGTAACCTATTATATATTTAGAAGACATAGTAAATAATTAGTAATTATACTTAAACTCAAGAAAGTAATTCATTCATTACTATCTGTCCAAATACTATATAGTTTAGAAAGTATTTAAAAACCAATTTAGAAATCTTTATTAGGAATTATACATAAAAGTCCATTAAACTTAAGATATACTAGGCCCAAATCTATTTATAATAAACATCAATAATATGTATATATAAAAATCTATTTTCTATTACTTATATAGATTATTGAAAATAGGAACTACTGATTATTATTGGTTATATATATATATATATATATATATATATATATATATATATATATATATTAAATATATATATATATATATATATATATATATATATATATATATATATATATATATATATATATATATAAGTCCAATAAAATATTTAAAGAAAATATATATATATAAGTCCAATAAAATATTTAAAGAAATAATTCTTTAGAAGCCTATTGAATTTAATTCAGTTATAGTGGCCTCAGGTTCAACAAATCAGCCCATTCCAGAATATTTATAGTGGCCTCAGGTTCAAAGCCCCAAACATATATTTATAGTAGCCTCAGGTTCAACAAATCGGCCCATTCCATAATAAAATATAGGCCATAGCCCAATAACAAAAATTCTGATTTAGTTGGCCTAAGCCCACAATCAACCTAATATTAATATTATCCTAATATTTGAATTCCTAAAGCCCTTTGGAATTAAAGGGCAGCTCATCTTCTTAACAGAACTTCTGCTGTTCTTCGAATAACAAAAACAACAAAAAATATAAGAAAAATTTTGAGTGGCACCCCACTTATATTACCCATATTTGTAGTGCACCCTACATTGTTCCACATATACATAAGTCATCCCACTTCTAACAGAAAACGTCAAATAATAACGTTGGTGGCCTTTAAAACACTTTTCATGACGGTAATACCCCTCCCCCCTTTCCTTGCTGTTGAGTGGAAGGAAAATTTCCAATTTATATTCAAAAATTCCGGCCAAGAAGGTGGAGGCGGAGAGAACGCTATGATGCAGCACCAACGCGGGCTGATGGCGCGACAGCAATGCTCGTCGGCGCAAGGCCCGAGTAGCCGTCGGTGGCACGACGGCGGATCTAGAACTTGAGGCGGTGGCCGGGGTCAGATCCGGCCAGGTGGAGCTCACTGGAGGTAGTCGCCGGTGCGGATCTAGACCGCGCTAAGGTCGGCAAGGTTCAGAGGATAGCCGGAGCTGGCCAGGGAAGCACGGCGTTGGGGAACGGGGTCGCGGCGAGCGGCACAGTAGATCTACGGCGGAGCGCACGTGGCCAGGCGGTGGAGGCGATGGTGATGGCAGCTGAATCCCACATACATGGCCAGGATGGCCCACATGCCAGTCACAAGAACACGTGAAAATATTGTTCTATATATACCAGACAGACAGAGTGCGCTAGCTAGATCGACAATATTAACAGTACATACTGTTCTTCTTTCTTTCTATATATACATACAAGGGGACAAGACAACCCCAAGTGTATCCACATATACTACTACTAATACCACCTGCAGTCCAAGCCAACCACAGAAGACCAGCATAGACAGTCTTCTCAACACACTTTTATTTTCTCTCTCTTCAGTACTGTGTGCTTTTGGCTGGCTGGCTAGCTATAGGTATGGGAAGGAAATGCTCCCATTGTGGGAACAATGGCCACAATTCAAGAACTTGCAATAGTCATGCAAGAGGCATGGTCATGGGTGGAGGAGGGACGTTGAGGTTGTTTGGTGTCCAGCTTTACTTTGCTTCTCCTTCCACTTCTTCATCTTCACTTGCTTGCATCGATGAAGCCACCGAGAAGAACATGTCGAGTGCCTATATCTCTGATGGCCTTATAATGGCTAGAGCAGCACAACAGATCAGGAAGAAAGGTACGTATATATTAATTTGAACCTCCACAGCAGCAGGTGGTGGCTGATGGTGGTGGTGTTTGTGGTGCATGGAAGTAGTGGAGAAGACGGCAGAGGGGTCTGGGTCTGTTGGCCCATGGCGGCGTTGTCTGGTGGTGAGGGTGAGGTCGGTTGTGTTGGTCGGAGGGTCCGTTGGGGGAGCTAGGTCGATGGCTGGGGCTGCCGGGAATGGCCGAAAATGGTAGGTTGGTAGGCTCCGGGGAGAGGGTGGGGGTTACGACAGAAGGGCTGTAGATGGTACGGTGGTCAAGGGGGTCGGCTCCGACGATGGCCGGAGAGGCCGAGGCTGGGCTGGTCGAGAGCACCACAGGAAAGGGGGGAGGGGTATTTCGGTCATGGAAAGTGTTTTAAAGGCCACCAACGTTATTATTTGACGTTTTCTGTTAGAAGTGGGGTGACTTATGTATATGTGGAACAATGTGGGGTGCACTACGAATATGGTTAATATAAGTGGGGCGCCACTCAAAATTTTTCAAAATATAAATAAGAAGAAAAATGACCAATAAATAGAAAGAATTCTGGGGAAAAAGAAGAGAGAGAGAGATCATTTGGGAGAAACAATGTTCTTCTCCTAAAGGAGAAGAAGAGAGTGCATAGAGAGAGACAGAGAAGGGAGAGAGTGATTCGAGGGGTCGGAAGAAAGGGGCTTGCTCACCAGAGTTCGGCGAGACTCATGGCGGAGCGCGGGGGACATGTCAGCGGCGCCGGTTGCCCAGAGCGATCGGGGCACCGGTCTAGCATAGGATCTGAGGCAGCCGGAGCTGGCGGTGTGAGGCACGGGCGGTGGAATCACCGGTGCGACAGATTTACAGCTATGGCGGTAAGCAGGAAAGATGGCTCGACTTCGGACATGGTGGATGAGGTAAGGGCAGTGGTGGTTACGGCGGTGGTGATCGGGTTTAGGTTGGCCGGAGGACGGCGATGAGGCCAAGGTTAGGTTCTTTGATTATTATTTTCTTTTTCTCTTGATGTGGGAATTGTGGTCGTAGAAGTGGTGGTCGGGCAGTGTTGGGATGGCTGAGTTGGTGGTGGCAATTTTGGGTTACATTAGTGGTAGAGGTCAGGATGGTGGTGGTGATGATGGGGATGGAGATCACGGTGGATGACAGAGAGGGTCGGTGGTTTGATTCAGGGGAAGATGGGGAAGGCCGAGACTTGGCCGGGGGCATGGAGTAGGTGGTGGTGTTTGATAGCAGCGGGGTTGGGTCCGCACAGGCGAAGGCTGACCGGGTGGGCGGCAGTGATTTGGAGGTCACGGGAATGGCGGTCCAGTCGCTGGCCGCAGAGTCTGGTTGGTTCTCTCGGCCGAGAAGTCGTGGTATTGGCTTGGTCGATGAGGTCGATGCGACGGTTGTGGGTTCTGCGGTATGGTCGCAGGGAGGGAGAGCAGGAGTTCGGCAGGGAGAGGATAAACGACAAGGTGATGCTGTAGTGACTCCCGCGGGACGACGCACGGCTGTGGTCGCTTGTGGCCAGGACTAGAGTTAGGATCAGGTTTTTGGAATTTGATGACCGTGTCAGGGTGTGTCCGACGTGTGAAGGAGAACTGTATTTGTAAAAGAAAAATAGTAGAAAGGTGGTGGACACGGACACGATGCACGACACATGTGGTTGATGGAGCATGGTTGTTTGGTTGTGGATGTTGTGGAGTTGTGAGAAAAAGATGTGAGGATCACTCCTTCAATAGGGGGTTAAACTCCTAATTGGATAAGGATTATAAGTCCTAATAGATAAGTCCCTCCTTTAATTTAAATCAAATAAATAAATTTAAATCAAAAACTTATTAGTAGATAATAACATATTAATTTAAATCAATCATTAGTCTAATCAAAATCCTTTAAATTATCTCAATAATAATTTTAAAGTAATACACAATATTTATCAAATAATATAAATTCTAATGGATAAAACTTCACATAAATTTAATTCAAGTCAAATAGAATTTAAATATAAATTGATCCAATCGCAATACTATAAACGATTATAAAAATAATTTAAATATATTATCAAATAATTCAAATCGTATGAATTCAAATCCCAATCAAGTAAGCGATCAACATAATAATTTTTAAAATAACATTTAATGTTATCAAATGATTTAATCATATAAATTCAAATCTTAAATAATCACTTATCATAATAATTCAAGATAATTTCTATCAAAATATTTTAAAGCATATTAGTAAAAATCAAATCTTAGTTTCAAAATCATAATAGTTTAAACATAATGATACCATCAAAATAATTTTAAAGTATATTTTTATTAATTAAAATCTCATACAAATATCTATGGTTTTCAAAACTACTTTTGAAACCAATATTTTGGAAGTCCAAAAAGTTCAATTAAACATCTTTTGAAATCCATTATGAAATTCAGGAATAAATATTTTTTATAAAACTAAATTATATTTACAAACCACTACTTTTCCTAATACAAAAGAAAATGATATCATATATCCTATACATGGTTTAAAAGAGAATTTTTTCCAAACAAAGTATATAAAATAAAATAATTAAAAGATAAATAATTTTTTTGAAAATATAGGAAGAGGGGTCACAAATAGTACATCAAAAATGATATTTGGGAACAAACCCGCTAAACATTTAAATAAAAGAACTATATAATCTATCTAGAATCTAAGGTCGCCATTCAAGATCTCTATGTCCACCCGTATGATCCATAGCGCATAAGATAACAAGTCACCTACAACGATCCAGTCAGGAAAGGAGCAAAGTACAACCCTATTTCAATAATGTAACTCAGCGCAAAACAAAGCTAGATACTAGAGATGCGGTATATCAATAAAGAAAACATGTATACAAGAAACACTAGCAAGAACATGTATGAATAAGATAACTAGATAATGAACATGAACATGTAAAACTAACAAACTGTGTGTGTGAAATACCTTTCGACATGTGAACGACTGGGCTAATAGGCACATCATATAGATGGCTATCCACAATAAAATGGTTCGGCTAACCTATACGTGAGGTGTGTGACTTTGCTATCCACAATAACATTTATTGGGGTTTGTTAACTTACCTACTGAGTATTTCCTCTCCTGACTCACTAATCAATAACAACATGGTACAACAAGTTCTATCATATCACAATCGTGTCTCAACTGGATACTAAATGAAAACACAATGAAAAGTAGCATTATAATGTACTAGGAACATAAAGCAATAGTGTACTTGCCTCGAGTTAAGTTACAGTCGACGTGTGCGACATGATCATGTTGGCATGAAATAGGTCAAAAGCTACAGTCATAATTAGTCTGAAGAGATAATGATGTCAAGATCTATAACATCCAATGATTCTCAGATAAGCCCAATATAGAGAAAGTCCAAACTTGTTGATTCGGTTCACTAGTCATCTCTATGTTCTACAATTAAACAAAATATTAAACAATTTTATTAACTTCTAGAAAATTAGTATGCTATAGATCTATGTGTCAGATTTCGAAAACATCAAACGGTTCATAAAATGGAGTTCGGGATCTCCTGGAATCTCAAAAATAGTACGACATATCGATTTTTTGGACAGCTGGCATTCAAATAATTTTCCAAAAATTTACGTTCATAATTACGAAAATAAATTATAGATTTGGAAAGCTAACTTCGATACGCTTCTAAGAAAAAAAATTAGAGATAAAACGGAGTCCGGAGTTGGTCGCAACGACCTCACAAAGTTGCTATAGCTTCAAAAAACGAGGCACATGTTTATGACGAATTTTGGCCTATTTTGGACCAGAAAAGAGAAATTTTGGAAACAAAAAGGGAGATGACATAGGTTCAATAGGTATATATAATGGGTAGCAATTATTTAATTAGGATGATTGGAAGGGTTTTGGTTTTGGGAGAAGAATAATGACTCCTTAAATAGACGGAGATTGACTCATAATTTCCTAATTTGGAAGGGTCAAGGATATAATGAATAAATCTTTCCATTAAATTCAAATCAAATCAATCTCAAAACTATATGGATCAAATATCAATCTATAATTGATCATAATAAAAATTTAAAATAATATCCAATATTATCAAATAAAATATAAAGTATATTTGCATAAATCCAAATCTTATGAAAATAATTTAGCAAGTCTTTCTATTGGTCAAAGATAATAGTCGTTAATTTCAAAACTAAATTAATCAAATCTAAATATAATATTTGATTACAATAATAATTCAAAATAGTATTCAATATTATCAAATAATACTTAAAACATATTCTATAAACTCAAATCTTAAAAATAATTTGGCAAACCTTTTGTCATTCAAAATATTTATAGTTTCCTTTATAAACGAAAATATATTTTCCAACACAATTAATTAAAATAAAAAAATAAAAAGTTTGAAAACATGAGTTACAATCACCTTACTAAGTCAAAATCCTAAATCACCAGTCATAAGTTATATGTCCGATCCTAAAAATCACCAAGTCGCTTCATTAATTTCAATTTTTGAGTCATAACATCTCAATCATAAATTTGTCGATTACAACTTTCCTCAACTCCTAGTCCCACTAGTCCTCAATTTCGTGCATCTATCTCATTGCAAACTTGCAAAAATTGCCTACTATAAATTTCCTGACTCATAACAATCTGCATATCCCTGCTTACACAAACCCGGTTAAACCAAATCACGATCGACTCATTCATTCTCCAAATCTGTCAACATTTTCATCTCGCATAGTCCGACTAATATCCATTCACGTACACTTCAAGTTCATCTAATAAAGTCGTCCGAACTTTTTAATACTATCAAGTTCCCAAAAATATAGAATCTATTCAAGCAATAACATTCGACACGGTCATCATTTATCGAATCAGAGTTCGCCCAAGTTAGCATATATCGATCTTTTGATACACCTCAATACCATCAACGATATATATAACTGACGACCTTCCTTTTGTAACAAACTCTGAGTTATGCAACTAATGATATCATCCGAACTGGATATACAATCAGCTCCTCGACATTCAAGATCAAATCAGCTATATCTATCTCCAAAACTAGTTACATGATCAATTCATTCTGACTAAAAATCACATTTGTTAATGTCTATATCTTAGTTCATCGCGCAACATATTCCTTCAGTTGTATTGTTCTATACTAACTTAAGTCATCGATAATTTCATTTAAAGTCCTTAGAGTCATTCTCGTATCTTCAAACCAACATTTTCATTCATTTTATCTTCCAGTCGTGCTATCTTTCCTTAGTCAAATTCGAAATTTGATTACATTAAGTTCTGTATCAATATTTTCGTATACGATCCATATCGATTTCCTCGATTGAATCATCCATTCCGTTGTAATTTAATATTTCTTCGATCAGTCTATCTACTCTATCATTTGCATTCTATAACTGACGTAGTCCCAATTTGATATGCGTCATTTTTTGTTGTCGACCCTAATCTCGTACGAGATGTCGAAATCATGACTAACTCTGTATCACACATTCTAAGGCATTGCACTTCGCGTCACTTGTTGATAGACTCATTGGTACCACATTCCTCAATTGATCAAACATTCCCAAGGTATCCCATGCACCACTCAGGGATCGAATCACTTGACAAATCCTCAAAACCATTTTCAAACCACAACTGATACACTCTATATCTCCAGTCAATCCATTCCTCAAAATCCAAGCACGTTCCATTCATATTGTATCGACAATATTATCTTTAAGATAACACCTTTATCGTTAACTATCCAATGTAGGTCCTAAAAATCAAGTTGCACCCATCAACAAAATCATTAAAATCAAATTATACATCCTTCAAGTGAACTGCGCAGAAGACAGATTACACAACCATTCGATTGTGTAGGCTGAACTGCGCACTCATCCAAGTGCACTTGCTGACGTGGCCTCGCCATCATTACCTGACAGAGAATCAGATCTTCTGACAGCTGACAGCACGAAGAACGAGGAAACTGTTCGTTTATCATGCAGTACAGCGCTCGAGGACAGCTGTACATGCAGCGCAATCTGCCTGCAGCACAATCCAGCCCAGCGCCATCCATCCTAGCACAATCCGAAGCCAGCACAATTCAAGTGGCACACTCCATCAACTGACAAAGTACACGTGGCCTTCATGCCATCAATGACTCATTACGTGGTAACCATCTGTACACGATCATGCATATTTTAATCAAAAAATGCCATGTGTCCAATATAGTTGGCCCACGATCAAGTAACTGCCAGCGCAGTCTGATGTCTGCGCGGTCCAATGCAGCGCAATCTAACTTGCGCAGTCCAGAATAACTAAAAAGTAGTTTTTTCCAGAACTCTATAAATAGAGTTTCAAGTCCTTCCTAGAGGGATCATACACACACACAGATCAGAGATCATGAGTTCTTGCCAAAGTGCTGCTATAATCTTCAGAGGCTACCGTCTTCAAAGTTCACATCGTCCAAGGGATAAAGTGATCATCTTCAGATCGGATTCCTATAGTTGTACTTTCCCAGAATTCTTGTAATCTTCTTTACAAAGTTTGTTGAAGTAAAGATCAACTTTTGTTTTTGCAAACAAAATGGCGACTCTGCTGGGGACGACTTTCTCCTTCGACGAGGAAGTGACAACTCAATGCGATGTTGCATCTATCGAAAAGACACAGAAGACACTGGTTGTAAAGGTCAACCAGACGGCCTACGAAGCCATGATCAACTCCAGGACCACCCCTCGCACTGCGACAACTTCTACCACGAGCAAAGTGCGCCCAGTGTGGGTCCCCAAGACTGCTGCGCAGTATGTTGATTCTGCCACAGAGACTGCTGCACAGTCTAAAGTCTCTGCTGCTAAGACTGTTGCACAGTCTGTTGTCTCTGCTGTTGCACAATCTGTCTCTACTACTCAGGCATAGTCTGCTGTTGCCAGTGCACAAACCACTTCATATGCTGCTCTGTCAAAGTACAAGACTCCTATTCCTCTGGCGCAGTTGGCTGTAACTTTTCTTGCACAGTCTACTACTCCAGCAACCAGAGTATAACCCAAACACTCTGGCAATAAGGCTCCTGCTGCGTAAGCCACTGTGACTGAGGCCAGAAGACTTTCTGCCAGAACTCCTCATGCGCAATCTGCGAGTGCGCCATCAACCCATGCGCAAACTGTACCTGCACAATCCAAGAGAGACAGCCCTTTGGCTAATCTCTCCTCTTCTCACAACAAGAGGAAAAGCTCTGTTACTCCTCTCAAACACCATGTTGCTCCTGCGCAATTCACTGGGGGTAGTCTATTGGCTATTCCTCCTCCTCCCCAGAACAAAAGAAAAGGCCCGTTGGTCTTTTCTCAAACTTTCTCGTCCCATGACTTGGAAGACAACAGAGGAAAATGCTCTTTAGCTAACCCTTCTTCACAAAACAAAGGAAAAGGCCTTTTGGTCTTTTCTCAGTCTTCCTCAGTTTTTACTGCAGAAGATCAATCTGAACGTGCTCCGGCATCAGTCAGTACAAGAACTCTTTCTCACAAGAATTCTTCTTCTGATCAGAGGGGTATTCTGCCTACTCCGGTAGCAGAATTCCAAGATCTCCTAACTCTTCAGATCTCTCGTTCAAGACAGGGAAAATTGTTGGTATCTCAGACAGAAATCCCTGGGGGTGAGTTTGCTGATCTAAGAACTTATCTCAATCGACCAACTTCGGTGAAACACAAACAGCCAATGCCGAAGACCAACCATCATCAGAAGCAAACTTCCAGGATCAAGAATCTGGATACCTATGCCAATGAAATGAGTACTTCCCTGTACACTCAGGGGATAAAATATTTGAAGAACCGGAACCATGTTCCGAATATTGTCAAAGAACATGTCCCTCGAACTTCTTCTCGTCCCGTTGCTGTTCCCGATCTCCGAGAACACCTCAAGCAAAAATGGGACAACATCTCAACATCTCCAGTGCAACCACTTGGACATCATTGCAATCACAAGGTTGTCATCAAGTGTTATTGTCAGACAATAAGACGATCTGTCTTCGATCGTCTGAACTTTTCAAACTCTGAACCTATGTCGAAAGATGAAGACGAGGTTTTGTACGCTTCTGTCAACATGACTTCCAGAGACACTGGAGGTAGGAAGTGCTCCAAGCACGGGAAGCCTCGCAAGCCAAGCCAACGGTATTTGGATGTACTCCAAGAATCCTCTGAAGGAGTGTTCCAACATACCCGATCCCGAAGCCGAGACACAATCGGTCAAAAGAATCTTCAAGATCCTTCTGGTCATTCCCTTCCTTCTCACTCAGGAGATGATTCTTTCTCTGACTACGATGCATACAGTGAAAGCTCAGAACAGACAGTGTCCTCCACTGTACCTAGAGAAGTGACAGCTTATGTTGTCAATGAAGATCTCGACGCTTCCAGTTCAGCTAGTCAAGAACAATGAATAGCTGTACTAGAAGACAAGCTAAAAACTATAGCGGAAATGGTTGCAAGTATGCATTCCATCATTGTGGCCCAGCACACAGTGCCACCGACCATACCTCCTACAAATCCTGAAATCATAGCATCGTCAGTGCCTGTCAATGCAGGACTGGGGGTAGCATCTCTTCCAGTACCTCCTGTACAGATCCAACCTACACCCAGTCAGTCAGATGCTGGGGGTAGTGCTTATCATGCTGTTCCTCCTCCTAACACTGTGATTCAGCCTCCTCCTTCTATATCAGTAGAAGATGCCAATGAAGCTGTCAAGCTCCTACGCACTCAGTTCGAGGCCTTCAAAGAAAAGGACAACTTGCAGAGGTTAGGGATCAAGCAGCCCTATCCAGTTGAATGGAAGGAAGTCCTATTTCCCCTTAAGTACAAAATCCCAACAATCTCGCTGTTCGATGGCAGCACTTCTCCCAGTCAGTTCATTAACCACTTTGAGGTTATGACTATCCAACTTCAACCAAATAACGCTCTTCTTATCTGAGTATTCGTTGGCTATTTAGCCGGCGTAGCATACGATTGGTACAGAAGCTTGCCCGATGGTTGTATCACCTCCTTCTCTGGCCTAAAGCAAATCTTCTTGGAACGATTCTATGAGGGGATCAACGACATGACTATGTCAGCCCTTAATAAAATCAAACAAAGACACAATGAAACTGCTGAGAGTTTCATTGAAAGGTTCCGCCGGAAAGCTTTAAAAATGCCTCCTGGAACTCCAGCCGCTGTCACCATAGACACCTGCAAGGCAAATCTTTTGCCTATCATCAGCATGTGGATAGGATCTACTCAATTCCAAGACTGGCCATCTTTCATTGTCAACGCTAAAGCAGCTGAAGTTAGCGCTGACAAATTCAAGCAATTAGGGGTACAAATGTCTAACCCCGACCGAGACGAACACCAGACAACAGGTGGTGGCAATCGCCAGAACAACCGCAAGGAAAAAAAAACTTTGAATATCAACTTGATGAATAAGAACAAAGAATCTCTGGCGGTCAACGTAGCTCCCCCTACATCAACTTCTACCCCTTCAGCACCTCCACCAAGAAAACCTCGTCCGAAAGTAAAGTACTCTTTTGATGAGAATGAAACAGTAAGCATCTTTGATTGCTTGATCAAAAGCAATAAGCTCCAGCTCCTAGATCCCAAGAAGCCCGATGAAGTCGGTAAGACTGATCATCCCAAGTACTGTGTCTATCACAGGTTCATCGGATATCCCACTCGAACATGTTATGTGCTCAAAGGCAAAATTCAAGAGCTGGTCAACGCTGGTGTTGTCACTCTGCAGCAAGATAAGAAGACTGTTACCGCAAACATGGTCTCAGTCCAATTTGGTGACTTCTCGCCCCTGATGGTACAACATGGCGTTATTCCTATCTCCAAAGCTACTTTTGAGATTGAGAATCTCCCTCCTCCACGAAGTGAAGGTCTCGTTCCCTTGTCTCTTGACAATGGCAAGATTATGTAGATTCATCCAGATCTTGCTTCAGAGTTCGAACTTCCCTCTTTCTCCAAGAAAAAAGACCGCTCCAAGGACAAGACAAAGATTTGCAATATGGTATCTTTTGACCCTATAGTTGATGAAGAAATCCTGTTGGGCACTAGATCAGGGAAAGCCTATATAAAAGATTACCCCGAAGCTCAAGAGAATCCTGCCTCTTCTTCTGAGCCTGCTATAGTGCAGCCTGCTTCCACTGAGGATATTCCTACTGCATCTTCACCGGTTGTAGAGTCTACTCCTCCCAAGCCGACGATCGCTGACAAAGGCAAACAGCAAGTCCGCTTCGACAAACCTTTGAAGAAGTCATCTCCTTCCGGACTTGAAAAGCTTTATAATTTTGATATCTTGGCTCAATTGGCCAATACACCGGCCCGGCTGTCCATCTTTGAGCTCTTGCGCCTCTTCAAAGAGACTCGGGAAACTCTGAGCGAGGCTCTCATGCAAGCTGAAACTTGTCTAGCCCTTCTGAAGAAGCCAAAAGCAGAACCAATCTTTTGCCTCCATTGTCATAGTGTGTTGGAGTTAATTCCAAACATAACTTTCACACATTATGACATGTTGATGGAAGATAACAGGCACGATCGTCCTCTCTACTATACAGGATATGTCGACTCGATGAAAGTCGATCGCATTCTGATAGATCTAGGGTCTGCTCTCAGTATCATGCCGAAGACAATGTTGGATGCACTGAAGATCCCAGTGCATAGTCTCTCCAGTACAATCACTACTATTCTCGGGTTCAATCAGGGAAGGAGTGAACCTTTGGGCAAGATTCGCCTAAAACTCCAAATAGGTAATCTTCGCACAAAGGTGACCTTCTACATCATTGACAATTATGGTTGTTCTTACAATGCTTTACTGGGAAGACCATTTCTGCATGAACATAACATTGTCCCTTCGACTCTACATCAATGTTTCAAATATGTCGATGACAATGGAGAGGTGCAAAAGGAGGTTACTGATCTCTATCCTTTCAAAGGCGTCGAAGTATACTGCAACAATGCTCGTATGTACAAGGATGAATTCATGAAGGTTGTCCTGTCTCTGGACACTGAAGAAGAGCAAGAAACAGTGCCTAATGACACCCTCATCATACCTGTCAAACGGCGTGTTTCTCGTCCTCAGTCTTCCAAGCCACTGGCCATTCACTGGCCAGTCCAGAAGCAACCAACTGATGATGATCAGGATCAAAGGGAGCTCACCTCTTCTGAGCCACTTGTATTGACTTACGTCGTAACAAGGAAAAAAGACAGCTCACTTCTTCTGAGCCACTTGTTATAGATTTATCTCATAACAAGGATAAAAGGGAGCTCACCTCCTCTGAGCCGCTTGTTATCGACCTCCGTCGTAACAAAGCCAATCCTCCTCCACGTTCTTCTTCTTCCCCTCTTGTAATCAATCTGACCAAGCCTGCTAAGGCTAAAGGTCCTACTATAAATGCATATGTACAAATTAATGAAAAAGTATCTACTTTCCAGTATACTGATGTTATTTATCATGCTAAGTGCTATTTGGATATGTTAGATAGCTTTCAATCATTTACAATGGGAGTTGTACAATCTCTTCAAATAGAAGTCTCACTCGAACACCCAAAGGATTCATATCGCATTATTTCTGCTCGTAAGAAAGGCGAGAGTCCAATACTTTTTAGTAAAGGACCGGAACAACAATTCAGCTATACGGATGATAGCAAAAGTAATGACATGGGGCATCTTCAACTCCGTCGTTACAGTCAACAATCAAAAGACATCATCCGAAAGATGGGTTATGACTTCAAGAGCGGCCTCAACTACGGTAAAGGTCGAAGAACTCCTATCTGTACGGCTGTGCCGAAAGAAAAATTAGAGATGTACTACAACAGGACCAAAAAAGGCCTCGGATACGCTTCTCCTCCGGTATTATCCCCAGTAGCCTCTGAATCCGATAGTGAAGAGCGTTCTAACTCTTCTGATTCTAGATCATAGGATTCTGACACCAGCATCGGTCAAGTTCATCGATTGACTGTATCTTCTAACATGGTCTCCATTGAACTTCCAGAAGGCTATAACGAGGATGTTGAAGAAAATCTCGAAACAGATCCTTGGGCTCAACAGATGGATACCCAATGGGAACTCCGATTCGAACAAAGGGAACCTCCTACTGAAGATCAATTAGTTCAAATTGATGTAGGAGAGAGCGGATCACCTCGTCTAATATTCATCAGCAAGAACCTCCCAGAGGCAGATAAGCATGAATTAATTCTTCTGATTAAAGAATACATTGATGTCTTTGCCTGGAACTATGAGGACATGCCAGGTCTAGATCCTAAAGTTGCTACTCACAAACTGAACATCTTGCCGAATGCAAAACTGGTCAAACAGCAACAACGGCATTTTAAGCCAGAAATGATGGACGCAATCGACGATGAAGTCAAGAAGCTCATTGCTTGTGGTTTTATCCGAGAAGAGCAGCATCCTGATTGGGTAGCCAACGTCGTTCCAGTCCTAAAAAAAGGGGAAAAGTTCGAGTCTGCATCGACTTTCGAGATCTTAATGAAGCATGTCCAAAAGATGAATTTCCTCTCCCTATCACGGACGTCATGATTGACAACACCTGTGGGTTCGAAAGAATATCTTTTATGGACGGATTCTTCGGATACAATCAGATTCGGATGAATCCTGAAGACGAAAAACATACTTCTTTCCACACTCCTCGCGGGGTCTATTGCTATACTGTAATGCCATTTGGTCTCAAGAACGCTGGTGCAACATACCAACGAGCCATGAGTACCATCTTTCGAGATCATCTGTGCAAGACTGTCGAATGCTACGTTGACGACATCGCCGTCAAAAGTCGTCTAAAGGAAGATCACATCCAAGACTTGAGAACTATCTTCAATCTTATGCGCCAACATCAACTCAAAATGAATCCTACCAAGTCATTCTTGGGTGTCTCTAGTGGCAAATTTCTCAGCTTCGTCATTACCTCTAAGGGTATACACATGGATCCCGAGAAGATCAAAGCCATTCAAGAGATGCGTCCTCCATGCAACCTAGAAGAGCTACGAGGATTCCAAGGTCGACTTGCGTACATCAGGAGATTCATTTCGAATCTGTCTGGACGCTGCAGACCATTCACTCAACTAATGAAGAAAGGTGTATCTTTCGTTTGGACCGAAGAATGTCAACGAGCATTTGATGATATAAAGCGGTATCTCATGAATCCACCAGTCTTGGTGCCACCGATTTCTGGCATACCATTCTTAATGTATGTCCGTACTATGGACCATTCATTGGGTGCTTTACTTGCCCAAAAGAACAAGGAAGGCCACGAACAAGCTATCTACTACCTTAGTCGTACTATGATTGGTGCTGAACACCGTTATAGTCCGGTCGAAAAAGAATGCCTAGCTCTTATATTTGCTGTTCAAAAGACTCGGCATTACATCATTGGCCAAACTATTCATGTCATATCCCGAGTTAATCCTTTTTAGGTACTGATGAAGAAGCCTAGCACACTCAATTCTCGGTTGGCTACATGGGCCATTCTGCTAGCCCAATATGATATGGTATATGTTCCTCAAAAGTCTGTCAAAGGTCAAGCACTGGCGGATTTCTTAGTAGCTTATCCTGTTCTGGAGACATCTAAACTCTATGATGAAATTCCAGATGAGACTTTGGAATCAGATACAATCTTCGAAGAATTTTCTACTTGGCATCTATTCTTTGACGGTGTATCCAGAATTGGACCCAATGGTGCCATTGTCGTAAGAGTTGGAGTTGTCCTTGTTTCTCCAGACGGGTCAGCTATCCAAAGAGCCTACTCTTTAGATGAGCCTTGCTCCAATAATATGGCAGAATACAATGCTCTACTCATCGGTCTTCAGCTAGCCAAACAATTAGATGTCGAGTATCTTGAAGTCTATGGTGACTCTAAGCTGGTTGTTAATCAGGTTAGAGGGACTTATGAAGTTCACCATCAAGATCTAGTGCCTTACTATGAAGCGGCAATCAATATGGCTACATCATTCAAAGCCTTCTTTATCGAATATGTACGCCGAGCTTGCAATACTGAGGCAGACGCTTTGGCCAATCTTGCGGCAGTTTTAGCCATCCCTATCAAAAGACAGCAGGTGGTGGTCATCTCTAATAGGGAGTTATTTTGTGTCGAAAACAATCGTAATATTGAGTTCAGTAATCTTACTGAAGTCAATATTATCAATGAAGATTGGAGAACTCCTTTCATCGACTTTATGGTCCATGACATACTCCCTGAAGATCCTAAGGAGGCTACGAGTATTCGTCGGCGGTCTCTGCGATTCTACTATAATCAGACCACCAAAACTCTTTATCGGCGAACTTATGACGGCCTACTCTTGCGCTGTCTTGCTGGTGATAAGGTGAAGCAAGTATTGCGTGAAGCTCACGACGGTGTTTGCGAAGCACATCAACCTGGTCCTAAACTACAGGATCGCATCTGACGTATGGGTTACTACTGGCCCTCTATAGTATCTGATGCCATCGAATATACGAAGAAATGTCGAGCTTATCAAATCCACGCAGATTTATTCATCAACCATCAGAATTCCTCTATCCGACTGCTGCTTCCTGGCCTTTTAAAGAATGGGGCATGGACATCATAGGTCCCATCAATCCTCCTTCTTCTAGAGGACATCGGTTCATTCTGGCAATAACCGACTACTTTTCTAAATGGGCCGAAGCTATACCATTAGCTGAAGTCAAGACCAGTAGCGTCATCAACTTCGTCAAACACCATGTCATATATAGATTTGGTATCCCTCGAAGAATCATCCACGATAATGGACCTTAATTCGTCAGCCAAAAGTTCATAAGGTTCTGTGATGATCACCGGATTGACAATGTCGCTTCGACAGCCTACAATCCTACTGCTAATGGCCTAGCTGAAGCTTTCAACAAGACTATCATCAAGCTCCTCAAGAAGTTTGTGTCTACTAACAAACAAAACTGGAGTGAAAAGCTTGGAGAATGTCTTTGGGCCTACCGTACTACGGTCCGCAATCCTACAAGCTATACACCGTTCTCTTTGGTGTACGGCTGTGAAGCAGTTCTACCTCTAGAACTCCAAATTTCGTCTTTGAGGATTGCTATCGCCAATGAACTCACGACAGAGAACAACGATCTTGTTCGACTTCAAGAGTTAGAAGCGCTCGATGAGAAGCGGCTATTGTCTCAACAGCATATTGAGTTATACCAAGCCCGCATCTCAAAGACTTTCAACCGCAAAGTTAAGGTCAGAGCATTTCAGAAAGGAGAGCTCGTTCTAACCGTCAGACGTCCTATGACTATGACCCACTCAAGCAAAGGCAAGTTCGATGCGAAGTGGGAAGGTCCATATATCGTGAGCAAAGTCTTCTCAAATGGAGCCTATCAACTCACAGAGCTAGACGGTCGAGTTGTAATGATGCCCATCAATGGCAAGTTTCTCAAGATATATTATGTGTAAATGTAACAGACAGTGATTGTAATTATCAGACAAGTTCATAAATAAAATTCAGTTTTATTTCATCTTGAATGATAGTACATAATATCAAGGAAGGTCACTATCATCCTTCTCGAAATTGGGACGTGGGCTACTACCGTCCTTATCAAAAACATGATCAGCAAAAGAGTTGAGAACATTCTTGCTGGAACCCACCAAGAACTTGCAAGCAGCTATCCTCATGGCTTCTTCTTCTTCAGTTTTCCCTGGTTCAAGAAGGAAGTCTAAGATGTCCTTTGGCGGTTTGGGGGCAGACGAACCTTCGCCCGCTGCTATCTGCTTTGGTTGAACCGGCTCGACTGGACATTCTTCAGTACCCGCTTCCACCTTCGGGGCGATCTCAGCCTTCTTGGATGTATCTCCATGTAGCACCCAGTTTTCCAAATAAGGGTAATTTTAAAATTTCATGTTTATAATTATTTATTAATGATATTTAATTCATGATATAATTTTTGGTAATTTTAAATTATTTTAAAATTATTTAAATCAATGACTTGTGGTTTTGACGTTTTGCTAGTGAAACCCTAGAGACTGTTTGACCTAGAGGCTAACCATGTGATTATGATATTTTAATATAATTTTTGGCCTAAGGATATTTTTGCATTTGACCTCTTTGAATTATTTTGATATTATTTTATTATTTATGATATTGTTTTGAGGTTATTTGAGTCGGGTTCGAATTTCAACTAAATCCGACTTGAAACGGGGACCCGGGGTAGTTTGACTCTAGTGGGACCCACACACTAGTTAGGCATGGCCCACATGATATTAATTTTAGTCCACATGATAGAAATATTTTAGTTAGAGGTTAGACTAATTATTATGGATAAGGTTAGTGTGATTAGAGACTTTAGAATGACTAATTTAGCCCCAACCAATTAGCCCTTTCCTAATACTCATAGAATAGGTTAGTAGGGGCTTTTGGACTTTTACTAATAGGACAAAACCACCTTTATGGCCAGCCACAATAAGGATAGGGTTGAGCCTCCCATTTGTCATTATCCATCTATTTTTCTCTCTCTTGTTCTTCCCCAAATTTCTAGAGAGCAATCCCTAGCAATTTCTCCACCAAATCCTTCCATTTCACCACCAAATCTTCTTCTTTCCTTCTCCATTCTAGCCAAGGAGGAAGCTACCCAAGTTTGGGAGGATTCGGAGCTCGTTCGTGTTCTTTTAGAATCTCTACGTGTCGGTGTCGCTCCGGAAAGGCTTTTCTTCGATTCGATCTACCGGGAGGTATAAATCCCTTCTCATTTTCATTTCCTCATACATATAGGTCTATTTTGAACCCATAGGAATGACCCCCATGGTTGTATCTCCATTTGTGTCCATTTCGTGTCCATTTGGAGGTCATAGGAGTGTCCTTTGTGTTGTGGTTGTGTCCATGTGGAAAAATCCCAAATTTGGACACACTATGTGTTGTTGTTATGTATGAATGAATTATTACATGTTTAATCTCATACTTTTGCATTGGAGATGTGTTCTATAGTGTCTCATATATATATATATTAGTGTAGAGAGTGAGTTCTTGATATATTATGTTATATACTTGTGTTCTTTTGTCTCAAACTATCTAAATCCGTCATGATTTTTATCCACGTTTTTAATTTCAGCCCTAACTTAGAAATGTCATAACTTCTAGCTCAAAGCTCGGTTTAATCTCCTATTTTTTTTAAAAGAAGCGTATTGAAGTTAGCTTTCTAAAAACATATATTAATAGACCTAATTCCTTCTGTAACATTTTGGAGAATTATTTGAGTGTCAGCTGTACAAAAGACAAACGGGTTCTCGGTGTTTTCGAGATTTCGGGAGTTTCCGGAAACGAAAATACGATCCGTTTGAAGTTTCGAAAAGCTAACACAGATCTATAACATACTTTAATCCTAAATTTTAATTCACGCTGAGATGGTACAGTATTGATTATTAGTAGGAGTTACTATTCGGCATATGCATTTTGTGCACCCTTGTGTGTAATATAATGTTCTATTTGATTTTAACCCATGTTAATGTATATACATTATGTAATTAAATAGAAAATACAAACATGAGTAAATGTTTAAATAAATGATGTATGAGGCATAAGTATCATATCTAATGTAAGCATGTATAAGTATGGCTTGTAATGAATATGTAGGTTCCATAGTATGTAATGTATGGTGCATATAGTAGTACAAGAGAATAAATGAATGATGAATGAATGCAAGCATGAATGTAATGTAATAATAGATGTAATGTATGCAATATACAAGTTAATGAGATGTAATGTTCTATGTTAACACAAATCCTATATTACCTCATGTACCCCTTACACTATGTAGACACTATCACACTTGACACTTTGTTCACTTATACTTTGACACTCTTTGATATGTATACACTATGTATGTCCATTTAACCCTCACTTCCCCCTTTGCCATATTCACATACACACACATAGCCTCTTAAATAAGTATTTATGAATACAGTTAACTTAGCTATGTATGTATATTATATATATGTTAGCATATTGTGTTGTAAAATATAAGTTTATATAACCATTTGAAATGCCATGATTATAGACCTAATATTGAATACCAATATATGCATGTGTATATATGTGTAGACATATATAGTTTAAAGTAATAGATTACCTGGTGTATATCCAATGTGAATTCTTGCATATTTGAGTATTAAATAATTGCATACTATATAGAGTTGGGTGTATGTTGGCTTGTATAGCCTTGTATTGATGTGTGCTTGCTAGGATAGTCTTGGTTAGGCCTAGTAAGACTTGTTAGGTTAGGACACGACCTAGTTTGACCTAGTTTGACTAGTGCAGTTGACCAGAGTTGACCAAGGGTTGACTTTGGCCTAGTTTGACCTAGATTCATGTAGAATACATTGTAGTGCTTTATATTACCCTTCTGGACATGTTGTGACTTGTGTTGTTCTAATTAGGAGTCAGACACCTCTCCTCGGACAGTATCTTTACCTTGGACATTCAGATATCAGGCGAGTACATTCTCTGATCGTTTCATACTTGTCACGACTTATATTCTCGCTCTAGATTACTTTTACTTGATGCTGTCACGTTATCATCACGGTACTATATGGATCTCTTCTTGGGATGTTATCCCCCTTAGCGGGCGTATCGGATACTTTATGACATGTGTTTCATGTACATCATGTATTCCTTGCTTCTGCGTTATTCATGTACACTCATGTTCTCTCATGTTCTTACATGTACGTTCATGTACTCTCATGTTCTTTCATGTACGCTCATGTTTCCTCATGTATTTCTTGTATAACCAAAACATCATGTCCGTAATGTAACTTGAATAGATCCTTGTGTATTGATTGTGGGTAGGGGTGAGTATAAATGGTCATGTGATTTACCCATCATGTTCACTCTGTTACTTTTCATGTTTTATCATGTACAATACAGCCTTATTGGCTGATGTCCTACATGTTCACTCATGTACATCATGTTCAACCTAAGCCAATTACATGCCATCTCGTACTCTAAATCACTAGTCACTTATAGTTCTTACTTATCATGTATATATATTTCCAGTTATCAAATATCTCTCCTGTTTTCATGTACATCTTCTTACAGCATTTTATGTATCTTATTCTATTGCCTGCTTTATATTTCCTGACATGATATGAACTGCATGAGATGTATTGTGCTCGCTCCTGTCCTGACTGGACCTGTTGATAAATTTTACAGATGGCCTGGGATTGCCTGCTAGCCTAGAGGAGACACAGTAGAGGTTGTTTAGATAGTTATTTCATTTTGTCGGGAGTTGTATTTACTTGTGGATTACTGTATTTGAGTTTTGAGATGTACTTCTGAGTTTATGTATCTTAGACACTTAGACTTCTATCTCATGTATCTCTTTTGGATTTCATGTTTTATCTATCTTCCATTATGCTCTACCTTAGATGTGATTGAGTTTACATTCTGCTATGTCACCCCCATTCGGGGAGTATAAACTGCTTAGCCTTATACTGTTAGATGCATGAGACCTAGGACAGCGTTCTACCGCCGACACTGCGGCGTAGACTGGGCGTTGTTACGTTCTCGTGCCCTAACTCTAGGGTGCGGGTCGTGACACGTTTTTAGTGGTGGCCTACGCAGGTCGAGTTTATGTAGTGGTATTCGAACTTGAGTACCACTACAGCCTGCAGTAGGAATAGGATATATTTTGAAGGTACTCAATCACAGTTAGGAACCCTTGAGAGATTCCTGGGACGACCCTTGAGAATCTTATTTTAACTTCGATTTGAAAACTCTCTTTTTCCTTGATTGTTTTATCTTTATTTTTTGTTGTTGAATTTGATGGATTATTGTTGAATTTGGGTTTGTATTTATTGATTTTGATGGAAGATTGTTAAATTTTGAATCTTGACGATTAGCTGTAGCATCCGAGTTTGTATTTATATGATTGAAGGATTTTGTTCATTTTTGAGTTTGATGTTCGTTGATAAATTTGATTTGATTTTTGGGTATTCATTGTTGATTTAATTTAATTTTTGGCAAGATGAAATTATATGGGCTAGGTCATCTATGTTGTGGAATCTAGTCTTCTATAGTCACATTAGCCAGCATGGTGAGGACATATAGTCTGACTCTGGATATATTTCTCGGGTGTGGGAATTTAAGGTTTTCGCAGCCAAGCTAGCGGCACCGCGAAAATGTTAAATATCATGATTCTAGAGATATGTGCATAAGTCAAGGGCTCTGTGATTATCGTAGCCTTGCTTACTAGTATGACGAGGATTTAGAGTACCATGATTGTGGATAGACGTATATGATTATCAGATTGTACCTTAAATATTTTCGAACATGTTTTCTCTACTTTGTTTCAGTCCTTCAAAAAGAATTATTATTTGTTTTGCTTTGTTTTACTTCTAATTATTTAACTTAGGAGTAGCTTGTGTAACTTCTTGCTATGAGTTTCTTCTTAATACAATGAATCGATGATTTTGCTAGACTTTATCTTGGATTTGATATTTAGCTCTGGTTTCAAAATGGTTCCTTCTTTTAGGCAAATAAGCAAACAGCTTTTATCGTTATTTCCTTCTTGCTATTATTCTAGTATTGAATAATAATAATAAAACTGTCTTGATTTTGTCAATCACCTATTTTGCGATCTTGGTAGGAATCTAAATGTTGGTCTTAACGTAGAATTAATTTTTTTTGGGACATGAGAATATATGAGTATATTTACATAGTGGACACTTGTCTGATACGTATGCATGCTATACTTGATTTTCCACCTATCTAAATACATATTAATATGTTGTTAATGTTAAAATTTTCAAAACCCCAATATTTTTGGTTTTTTGCTTTTCCAGTTTAAATTCGTAATTTAAATATAAATTTTATGTTATTAGTTTTATCTACATAATTGCACATGTATGATATCTGCAGAGTTTCAATTTTTAGAGAAATTGGTTAAGTTATGTTAAATTTGTAAAATCTGAGACTGCATTATGTTAATATTACACTGGTTTAAATGTTAGCTTATTTTCAGATTTTGTATGTAAATGCTGAACTAAAACTGGGTTTAACCTTTCAATACTAAGTTATAACCCTGTACAAGGACACACACACACCCTAACTTAGTATACGCTGTCATGTAACCTAACCCTTCCTCTCTATGTTATGATCACATACTTGTATAGATATATATAGAGCTTAGGCATACATGTTATAATATATGTATATACATAACTAAATCTCTACCTCTTATAGATGTTTATGGTTAGCCATGCATGTTATGATTAAATAGGTTGTGTATTGTAGGTTGTTAACCCATATGCCATGAGTAGTGTAACAGGATAGCTCATATACAATTTCATGTATATTTCACTTAGCGAGCGCATCTTATAGATGTTTATGGATCTCTTCTTGGGATGTTATCTCCCTTAGCGAGCGCATCGGATACTTTATGACATGTGTTTCATGTACATCATGTATTCCTTGCTTCTGCGTTATTCATGTACACTCATGTTCTCTCATGTTCTTACATGTACGTTCATGTACTCTCATGTTCTTTCATGTACGCTCATGTTTCCTCATGTGTTTCTTGTATAACCAAAACATCATGTCCGTAACGTAACTTGAATAGATCCTTGTGTATTGATTGTGGGTAGGGGTGAGTATAAATGGTCATGTGATTTACCCATCATGTTCACTCTGTTACTTTTCATGTTTTATCATGTACAATACAGCCTTATTGGCTGATGTCCTACATGTTCACTCATGTACATCATGTTCAACCTAAGCCAATTACATGCCATCTCGTACTCTAAATCACTAGTCACTTATAGTTCTTACTTATCATGTATATATATTTTCAGTTATCAAATATCTCTCCTGTTTTCATGTACATCTTCTTGCAGTGTTTCATGTATCTTATTCTATTGCCTGCTTTATATTTCTTGACATGATATGAACTGCATGAGATGTATTGTGCTCGCTCCTATCCTGACTGGACCTGTTGATAAATTTTACAGATGGCCTGGGATTGCCTGCTAGCCTAGAGGAGACACAGTAGAGGTTGTTTAGATAGTTATTTCATTTTATCGGGAGTTGTATTTACTTGTGGATTACTGTATTTGAGTTTTGAGATGTACTTCTGAGTTTATGTATCTTAGACACTTAGACTTCTATCTCATGTATCTCTTTTGGATTTCATGTTTTATCTATCTTCCATTATGCTCTACCTTAGATGTGATTGAGTTTACATTCTGCTATGTCACCCCCATTCGGGGAGTATAAACTGCTTAGCCTTATACTGTTAGATGCATGAGGCCTAGGACAGCGTTCTACCGCCGACACTGCGGCGTAGGCTGGGCGTTGTTACGTTCTCGTGCCCTAACACTAGGGTGCGGGTCGTGACACTCCAGATGACATTTTTATGTTGAAAAGTGAAAGTGACCATCCCATCTGATTTTCTGTTCTATTTATAGACAGAGAGTCATAAAACTATGAAGCAACACATTCATTCGACGGTTCACCCGTTTATTATATCCATTTGACGGTTCATTCGTTTATCATATTCATCTGACAGTTTACCCGTTCATTCATCACGTTCATCCGACGGTTCGCCCGTTCATCACATTCATCCGATGGTTCGCCCGTTCATTATATTCATCTGACGGTTTACCCGTTCATTATCCGACGGTTTACCCGTTCATTCCATCCATAATTATCCGACGGTTTACCCGTTCATTCATCATATTCATCTGACAGTTCGCCCGTTCATCATCCGACGGTTCGTCCGTTCACACATCCACTTAACGGTTCACCCGTTCATCATCTGACGGCCCGCCCGTTCATTACATTCATCCGACGATTCATTTCGTTCATTTACCTTGACGAATCAGCCAGTTCGTTCTTATCAGCAACTTGTCATCTTTGATTAAGTTGTCTATTAAAATAATGATATTCAATAAATTATATTTTCCACGTCCATCTTACCTCTGAGCAGATATAATTGAATATGATTATTTTCCAGAATCAAGAAATATATCATGTCTTGTACCTCTGAATATATTTTCTATCACTATTATTTATATTTGAATAAGATATGCAACAAATAATAGAGCCACAAAATTGTTTTTTTATTGATCAAAGATGAAAGACGTTACAAAGACACATATCATGAAAAAACAAAAAGATACAAAAGATCCTTCTACTCAGCCGGTGGTGTCATCAAATTGGTCATCTGCTGCTTCAAAATTTGTAGTCGCACTTCATGAGATTCCATCACTCGTTTCCTAGCTTCTTCCATCCCAGATTTATCATCGAAGGTTGGTAGGGTTACTAGTCTGCGAGTAACTTCAGCTTGGTGAGCTGCAGCATATTTATCTCTTTCTCGAGTCAGAACACCAAGTTGTTGAATTGCAGCTTGATGTTAAGTAGCTTCATCCTCCAGAGTTAATTGAGCAAGTCTCAATTCTTCCTAAAGATGGGCAATTTCTGCTTGCAATTTATCAACTCTTCTTTCTTTTTCTTCTGCAACAGATGCCACTGTTTCTACCTTGGAGTTGTACTCAGCGGACTTGGCAGTGAAAGTATCCAAGAGAATTTGGAAATTAACTTTCTCAACTGCGGCCTCTTGAGACATCCGTTCAAATTCAGCTTGCACCAGAGGCTCTACCTCTCCCTTTCTTAGCTATTTGTAGCTCTTAACTGAAATCTCCAACTCATCTAATATATGATCAAGGAAAGTAGCCTGAGCTTCATCCCCTTGGCTGCGGATGGCATTAATCAAGTAAGAGGTTGGACCTCTAACTGTAGAGAAATCAGCTTCTTCCTTCTCTATCACCCTATCTATTAAGGGTCCCAATGAATTAAAGAAAAAGTTGGTGAAAGAGCTGATGACAAATTGGTTGGTGGCTAAAGCACCCGGAGTAGCAGCGACTCCTGTTGATGATGAAGCAGTAGGACGTTCAGCCACTTGGACGGGAGGCTCTTTAAATAAGGGAGCTAAAATATAGCTGGTTGCTCCTTCCGGTTGTTCCTCTACAAAAGCAGATAAACTTTATCATTTTGTCTGTCATTTGTAGCTATTGAAAAGATCAAAAGTAAAAGCACTCTTACCATGGCTTGGTTCAGTGATGATTCGGTCATTTGCTGTCCCAGATTCTAGTCTAGCAGAAGTAGCCTCAGACATTACTGCCTGGCTACTGCCTGCCTCGGAGCCACCTGACAAATGACGACTGCTGCTAGCTATCGTCGTTACAGGTACTATATCCGTGCACACTGGAGGAGCTGGAGAAGATTCGATTTCTACATGGATCAAAGATAGAGATGTCAGCTATTAATCTATGAAAAGAAGATTGATAATTTCATTTTATACCTTTGGGATCAATAGTAGGAGTTTCCTCCAGGGCCACTTCCTCATTTACAATCTTTTCGGGAGATACCTGCACCTCAACATCCTTTTCAGGATCCAAGATATCATCAGCTGCTTTGGGAGATATATGGACTTTAATGTCCTCTTCAGGATTCTGTGTATCATCAACGGCCTCTGATGATGTACTCTCCTCACTTTTATTATCCTCAGGAGCTTCCTCGCTGGTAGTAGCAGCGGTATGATCGACATCTTCATGAAGACCGAAGTCGCAATCATTTAATGCCTCGATCATTAGACGATCCTCCTCTTCGCAGACTGTTCCTGGT
Organism: Iris pallida; assembly: GCA_029216955.1. Lineage (NCBI taxonomy): Eukaryota > Viridiplantae > Streptophyta > Magnoliopsida > Asparagales > Iridaceae > Iris > Iris pallida. The sequence continues at coordinate 5,216,069 of JANAVB010030420.1, read as the reverse complement.
GTGGCAGGAAGCTGAGTAGTTTCTACCGCTGGTGAAGGAGATCGTAAAGCTTCATCTTCCCTAGGCTCTGCAGCCTCCTCTCTCTGTGCAGCCTCCTCTCTCTGTTCAGTCTCCTCTCTCCGCTCTGGACTAGGCTCAGAGACAGGAGTAGGAGATGACATAGTAATCCCAGCAGCAGCCTTCACCACCACCGAGGACAGACTCGCTTTCTTTATCTTTCTAATAGCCTGCTTCTTTCTATGAAGAGGCATTTCTGGGCTCTCCACATCTACTACGTCAACCGGCTTTGGAATAGAAGTCGGCGTGGTTGTCTCTTCTCGTTGAATTGACTCGACCATCTGCCGAGATTGTGATCTAGTAGTAACTTTCTCTAGTTGATCCAGGATAAGTTTCTTCTTTGCAGCTGGGGAAGAAGGTTCATCAATCCTTCTTTTTCTCTCTCTGGCCGGAGATTTAACAACTTTCAGAGAAATTCTCAGTGGTTGATTTACTTCCTCAGGGAAGTTTGCTTCCCTGGAAGCTTCCAATGGATCATCTACCGGTTCATGTTGTTCATCATTTGTTGGAGCTAGTGTAGCAGTTGCTCCTTTCTTCAGACTTGTCGCTGTTGCGAAGCTATCCACCAGACTGAAATTCTCGGCGAAAGTGTTGGCAGCCGTGTAGAACAATGAATACGTATATAACATTCTAGGGCCATTATCATTCTTGTTTGGCATCGAGAACACTGTCCTAGTGTCTCGAGCGTTGTAGTAGGCCCATGCTCTGGCACCATCAATTAGGTACCCCTTTTCTTGTAGGCAAGTTATAGCGTTGACTACATGGAATTGGTCGTAACCAAATTGACGAGCGAAGCGACTCGGCAGATATGGTTCCAGATAGCACTCCTCCTCAAATCTGTATACCAAATGTGATGGTCTGATCACCTTCAGCCAGTCAAAAGCTGCTCGACCCAGTGGTTGCCTCCCAAGGTCAACCAGATTTGTTGCCATGAATTCGTAACCAGCTGGAGGGGCAAAGCTATAAAAATTCCATCCCTTGCCAAGGTTCACGGCACGTCTGCAGTCCTTCAGACTAACGTACACCCACTTGCTTCGGGAGAATCTACACAGAAAGCTACAGCTAATTGCTCCCATGTCGGGGTTCATCAAAGACGGATGGTGCAGAAGCAACCATCCGAATAGATAGGTGTAGGGCAACTCCAGTCTAGGGAAGTTCCCCTTCTCACCCTTCCATTTGATCATGGAATCGACATACAGACGAAGACCTGTATTTATTCTACAGGTCATCGCTGATAGCAAATCCATCCGGTAGCCGAAGACTAACCGGACGGCAGCGAAGAGTACGCCGCGGTGGAAGCGGTCCACAGCGCTTGCTCCGGGTACGACAAATCGACGGAGCCAGTATATCAAAAATCCTGCCAGCTGGGCTTCTTGTGACATGGACCTGTAGCCCATTCTTATAAAGCTTTCAACAAAATCTCCGGGCTTGAGCGGAGGGTATTGGTGTTCATCAGTAACTCTGATATCCATCTTCTTATTCTCTTCCATCAGTTTTATTACTTCACTGTGGCTGAGAGGTTGAAAGAAAGTTGGGTTGCATGAGTCATGATCCTTGGTCTTTTTCTCAATGATACGGTTAAGAAAAAGATACGGCAACCACTTCGATGAATAACATGTGCCGGAAGAGCCGCTCTTGCAGTACAGGAAGCATATGTTACAATGGCACAGTAGTTCGTCGAAAACTGCTACCATCTCTACATTTTCCCGACGTAGTCTATCTAACTCGTCGTTTGTGGGAACATACTCCTCATAAGGGAAGTCTTCCGTTGGTAGGCATGAGATATACTTCATCTCATGGAGCGCCAATCCCATCTTTCCGTAGGGCGTCATGAACGTCCCTGTCCTATAGTTATATCTCTCTGCCAGGGCTAGAAACAGATGAGGGTTTGGGTGGAAGCCATACACGGTAGCATATGCCGCATTATAAAGCTCGATCTCTTTAAGTTTATCTTCAAATTGAGCCAATACCCAGTTGGCTATACAGTTCCACCTCCTGTTCTCTGGGTTTACCAGACCGGTCAGCCGGATGTCCTGATTCGGATATCTGCCCTCCGCCTTTGCATACTCATTAGCAAAAATTGGTGTCCTTACCGGCAGCAACAAAGACGAGTTCTCTGGAGGGATACAGCCTGGCTTCAACCCTCTGAGTAAAGTGCTGTGTCGCTTAGAAGAGCTATAGAACATGTCTCTATTGTTTGGGCCTTTCTTGACACAGATCTTTCCTGTCCTTGCATGTTGAAGGGGAGTAATGTCCCAGTCCATCCTCCTAGGATGGCCTGCATGAGCATATCGTGCTAGAGGGAGGCATCTAGCAATGTCTGGTAACAGGATCAGTTTTTCCTTCCTTTGGAAAGTTCTCTGCTCAACACGGGGTCTTGGCTGAGAACTTTTGTTAATGGCTTCGCCAAATAGAAACATGGGTTTCTTGTGGGTGATGGCGTCAGCAGACTGCAGGGGCTGCCCATTCATCAGACTTAACAAAGTCTCATTATCCTGAGCTATCAAGATAGCTTGGCGAGAGGATGAAAGGGCATATTGTGGGAAGAGCACATGGGATAAGTCTTCTTTGAATTTCGGCTCAGCAAGGGACCCTGCAAATATTTCATAATCAGGGTCCTCTCTGATGTTAACTGCATCAAACAGAAAAAGCAGAATTCAGTACAAGTAAAATCAAAGATTCTGTCAGCAGATTCCGCAAGCATCAGATTGCGCAACCATCAGATTGCACAACAATAGCTTCTATGCGCAAACTATCCAGTGGCGCCAACTCATCCACTTGCGCAAGCCATCCAATTGTGCTGAATAAGTTGCGCAAAGCATCAGTTTGTGCTGGATAGCCTTGCGCAAATCAGCAGACTGTGCTGACTTTTGCCAGCGCGTTCTAACCGATTGCTTAAGAAAATAGTCTTCATAAAAATGAAGATTACTGGATTTGTGCAACTGAAACCCTAAACAGGGTGGCGCAACGTAACCAAATCTCTAAAAAGAGATCGGTTTGAAGGTGCAGCAATGGCAAAGAACCCTAAAAAGGGTTTTCGATTTGATGTCTACCTTGCAGTGCTGGATGTGTAACTTCATGTCGAGAAGGGCACAACGCAGCACGAGTCGAGGACTCGGCGGGGGCCTTCCCTTTCTCGGTGGCGGAGCGCTTTGGGGCCATAGAGATCGACGGAAAGAAGAAGAAGAATCAGAAAAGCTCAGGAAGTTTTCTCTTTTGAAAGTTCGAAAGCAAGTAAAGAATGACAGAGAAGAGAAATGGAACTATTTATAGTTTTCGAGAATGAACAGACTCCTCAGATTGTGCCGGATAAACAGGATCTAATTCCTCCGATTGCGCATACAGGTCATCATATGCGCAACTTGATTTTCAAATCAAAATTCAAATTATTTCGAAGCTTTGACTATTTTCAAACTTTGAAAACTTTGAAGGGGGGTCTTGTAGGTCCTAAAAATCAAGTTACACCCATCAACAAAATCATCAAAATCAAATTATACATCCTTCAAGTTAACTGCACAGAAGACAGATTGCGCAACCATTCGATTGTGCAGGCTAAACTGCGCACTCCTCCAAGTGCGCATGCTGACGTGGCCTCGCCATCATTACCTGACAGAGAATCAGATCATTTGACAGCTGACAGCACGAAGAACAAGGAAACTGTTCGTTTATCGTACAGCACAGCGCTCGAGGACAGCTGTATATGCAGCATAATCTGCCTGCAGCGCAATCCAGCCCAGCGCCGTCCATCCTAGCACAATCCGAAGCCAGCACAATTCAAGTGGCGCACTCCATCAACTGACAAAGTACACGTGGCCTTCATGCCATCAATGACTCACTACGTGGTAACCGTCTGTACACGATCATGCGCATTTCAATCAAATAATGCCATGTGTCCAATACAGTTGGCCCATGATCAAGTAACTGCCAGCGCAGTCTGATGTCTGCGCGGTCCAATGCAACGCAATCTAACTTGCGCAGTCTAGAATAACTATAAAGTAGTTATTTCCAGAACTCTATAAATAGAGTTTCAAGTCCTTCCTCGAGGGATCATACACACACACAGAGATCATAGATCATCACCAGAGATCAGGAGTTCTTGCCAAAGTGCTGCTGCAATCTTCAGAGGCTACCGTCTTCAAAGTTCACATCGTCCAAGGGATAAAGAGATCGTCTTCAGATCGGATTCCTATAGTTGTACTTTCCCAGAATTCTTGTAATCTTCTTTACAAAGTTTGTTGAAATAAAGATCAACTTTTGTTTTTGCAAACACCCAACATCTCATAAATCGAGTCAAACTTATTCTCATCCAAAAATATTTTGATCTCGTACACAACTTGGTAACATCGACACAAGTCTAAGCATGTATTGTCCAGCATAACTCAGCCAATAGTGCCTTACGTGAAACTATCTTTTGTTCAATCCAACAATCGTGTAAGATTTATAAAATATATAGATTTATTATATAGAACATCTCGTGGGACCTTGAGAGAGAGCGCTAACAACATCGACTACGAATGCAATCATCAGAGTTCAAAAGAATTCAATCAAAAAATCTAATAATGTAAAGTCGTACTCTGATACCACTTTGTCACGTCCTAATTTTGAAGATACGGTCGTCTTCGCCTGGGCATGATGCTGTGCGAGCCTAAGTTGCGCCCACACAAGACAAATACCAAAACGACCGATTGAGCAACTAAACGACTGAGTCGCACAGAAACCCCAAAGCGAAAAAGTTGAAGTAACACAAATGTACACAAAATGAACTCATCTTTATTGAATATTGAAGCAAAATTTATTAATCGCTCGAGGCCAAGATTATAGTCGTTCAAGCTCACTCTCTCTGAATACAATCACTTAGCTCTCTCTCGTCTCTCAATACAAAAGATTACGCCCTGAGGATTACAACTTGAACAAGGCGATGTCCATACATTATGTCCCATGTAAGCGAAGAATCAATATGAGTACATGCCTCAAAATGCCAAGGAACTCTATGTCTCAGTATGTCCAAACGAGCTCCGCAATGAACGAGTTACCACCTGAAACTTGCAAACAAACTATCGGGATATCAGTATATTGAATGCACGTATAGGGAAGTCTCTCGCCCACCTATACAAAACTAATACATTATTTTAGTGAGTGCGAACTATTCTTTTGTGGTCTTTCTAATCTTGCCTTAGGATCAGTTTCATGGCATAAAGTATACGCATACTTCTGTCGCAACATCTTAACCATGCAAAATGACAGAATAACACTTACCTTTACTTACCCTCCGACCTTTCCTGTTTATCGTAATAGTACAATTAGAACACAAGGACTCAATGTCAAGCTACTAACGATAATGCCACATATAGTGTCGAAGCACGTGTCTCTGCAGAAGCCAAATCTTAGGCTTGATAGTTGTATTACGTGCAATAGATCCACTTCTTGACTAAATCTATGATGTGCATGCAGATTGCCGCTATTACGTCGAATAAATCTATATGAAGGTCACTAGCAATTTTAAGTTATCCTTGGAACACATGGTTAAAACGGTACACATTCGTTACAAGGCGTGATCTCCACCGAAACTGCCATAGTACCTGCTATACGAAGTACCCTTCAGGCCAGGTCACACACCTCCTAAACGTTTTGTAAGCCAGTTCCCCTAGGCCAAATCTATCCTAGTGCCCCAGCAATCGTTCGAGGAACTCAAACCTTATACACAAGTTGTCCAATGACCATGCAAGACGCTCAACTTACCATAATTCTGAACCATTCCTAATCTTGTTGGCCCATTGGTCTGGTCACACCTGATTTTGATAATTGACAAAAATTACCATTCGATGTACACAAATAATATACAGTACAGTACTACTGCTGAACGACTGCTGCCATGCTGCTACATTCAACCAGAGTCTTTGCAATGATAATCTCATCGCTGATCAAGACATTTTTCTATGTTATTATATATTTTTTTAATTTATTGATTCTAGAAAAAATGTACGATTGAACGAGATTGACACTGGCTCAAATAGAAGTCCACTTACAAAATAGCCTACCCAATCTATTCTTTGATCAGTCCATATGTACGAATCCAGTCCATAATTCGAAGAGCCCAAAACCCACTCAAAAAGAGTCCAACCAACTTGAATACAGGGCAACCGAACTCTGACCCCCCCCCCCCCCCCCCCCGAGCCAGTTCTCGAGGGATATGATCATCCTGAAGAACAAGCTCTAAACGTTCAGATTTTTGAATATTGTATTACCGAACTCTGCCCGAGTTATGTCCAAGAAAACACTATAAATAGAGGAGAATTCTTCATTCTATTCACTCAATCATCTCTTCTCTATTCATTCAAGTGTTTCAAAGAGCTTCTTACTTTCAAATCAGAGCTTTACAACTCCTAGCCATACCGGTGCCATGGTTTCGGTTCAATCTAGAAGTTTGGTCGAGTTGTACAAAAGGTTTGAAAATATCTCAGTTTTTATACTATTTCTGAAGTCTGCAAGTCCTTCAGATTAAAGGATTGCAAGTTGAAGTGCTTTTCAGATAAAAAAAACCCGTATTGTAAGGAACTGCAAGTGCTTCGTATTCAAAGCTTGTGTTTCACGAGATAGTGGATTTAATATGGAGTTGAGTACTCGAGGCTGGAGTAGTCCTCTCAGAGGGAAATTAGTATAAACCTTGGTGTTTGAGTTTGCTCTCTCTGATCTTCTTATATTACACATTTATTTAAATATTGCTTACTTCATATTAGATTGTTGCTACCTTAATAAATTTTTAGAGGTGATTTTTATTTTGCTGCACATATGCACTATATTTACCCCTCTCTAGAGGTGTTCAACGGTCCTACAATTGGTATCATACCGGGTGCTCTTTATTTGGAATTATTTGCTCATATCAATTGTTCCTACAAATGGTATCAGAGCGGGTTCTCTTTATATGTATTATTGATCGTACCAATTGTTCCTACAATTCGTATCATAGGTGGTTATATTCAAATATAACACTCTAGAGAGTATACGTATGACAGCTGTGAAATCTATATTCACCGTTGAAGGACAATCTACAAATAGACCCCAAATGTTTGATAGAACAAAGTACAAATATTGAAAAACATGAATGACTTTCTTCATGAAATCTCGTAACTTTGATCTCTGGTCTATATTTATAGACGGCTACAAAAAGTCGCCTAGAATAGTAATTGATGGTAATCTTGTAGACAAGCCACATGATAGATACACAGATCTAGAAAAGACACAAGCCAGCCTTAGTGTAAGAGCGATCAATGCACTATTCTGTGCCATTGACAAGATTGAGTTTAATAAAGTATCTACATGTGTCACATCACACGACATTTGGAAATTTCTTGAGGTACCTCATGAAGGAACTTCACAAGTGAAGGAATCCAAGATTAGTAGATTGACACAAGAATATGAAGCATTGAAGATAAAGCCAAATGAATCAATCACTCAAATGTTTACACGTTTCCTTGATATTACAAATCCTTTATAATCTCTTGGCAATGATTACCCAAATCATGAAAAGATTTATAAAGTGCTCAGGGGAGTAACAAAGAACTAGAACCCAAAAGTCACTGCAAGCATAGAAAGAAACGATCTCACCACAATGTCACTGGAGACATTCATGGACAAACTAATGACTCATGAGCTAGACTTACAAGACCTGGAAGAATCTACTCCAAAAGAAAAGTCTATCACCTTCAAAGTTCATGTAAAAGAGTCTCAAACGAAGACACAGATGATGAAGATTCAAATGGTAAGGAACAAGCTCTTCTTGTAAAGAACTTCGAAAAATTCTTGAGATTTGAGAAATCAAATTGAAAGAAGAAAGATTATCAAGAAAGCAATGAAGAAGAGACTATCTGCTATGGTTGTTAGAAGACGGGACACATCAAAAAAGACTGTCCAATGGCGAAGAATATGAGTCGATACGAACGATCAAACAAAAGTCTTCATCATGAAAGTATGCTAATACTAGCATTTGGCATGAAAGTAAAGCTAGTGAATCAAAGGAAGAAGACAGACCCAACAGCTCTGTAAATGTCTATTTAATGGCATTCGATCAAGTAACAACCAATATTCTGTATGATGAATTTACATTTGATGAACTTTCTGATGTTTTTAACGACTTGTTAGATGAACACAAGAAAGACGTGGGCAAATATAAGCAATCTCGAAAAGAGACGTAGGCAAATATAAGCAGTCTCGAAAAGAGATCAAAGCTTACACTACTGATGTTGAAAGGTTATCATCCCTATTAAAATATATACGGGAAACACCTTCCACCAGTAATACGGATGAAGATATATCAATTCTAATCTCAACTTGCATGATGCTCATAAAATGATTGAGAAAAGAGATCATGAATATGCAAAGCTAAATGAGCTATATGAGTTAGAGAAGAAGAAATATAACATTGTTGCACAGAAGATTGATGCTATATCTATTAAGTATGATGAGGCATGTGTTTTCTCTAAAAAGTTAGAGGTAAATTTAGAAAAAGAAGTCATATCTGCTACTCAGCTGAAGATCTGTTACGTGATATAACATATAGGTAACACGACATGATCAAAGAAAGCACGTAAGCATAATGTTGCACATAATCGTGCCTTTATTTACAAGTATCCACAGAAGACATACAAGCAGAATATGACACCAAGCACTAGCTCCCAAATTTCCTGTACTTATTATGGTTCGCATGGACACATCTCTAAATTTTGTAGAGTTAGAAAGCTAGTAGACATGAATATATATGCCTGGATGCCTAAGACTAATATTTTTGGACCCTTGAAGAAATGGGTACCAAAGGTCACATATACTGGTGTTGTAGGTAGGCCAATTCTCTCATGCTAAAAGCAAATGGATCCTTGATAGCGGATGTTCGTGGCACATGACTGTGGATAAATTTTTGTTCACTATGCTATCGATGAAGAAAAAAATGATGTGTCCTTCGAAAATAATCTGAGAGGTTATATAATAGGTAACTGTATTATTGGTATACCTCTTTACCCAGTCATTAAAGACGTTTGTCTGGTCACTGAGTTAAAACATAACCTACTGATTATAAGTCATCTTGCTGATAATGGTTATGTCATTAACTTCGTGAAAGAAAAATGCTCTATATATGATATGACTACTGGAGATTTAGTTTGTGAAGGAATAAGGGAGGATAGTATATATGTTTTCTATCTGTAAGATAGTACTAACAATGCAGGTAATTCCCTAATAGCCAACAAAGATGAAAGCTAGCAATGGCACATGAGACTAGGATATGCAAATATGGATACCATATCAAGGCTATCAATGAAGAAATTAGTAAAGGGATTAACTAAATTTCATCTAAGAAAGACATGGTATGTTCAGATTGCAAGAAAAATAAAACTACTAGGACATCATTTAAATCCATAAACGATGTAACTACTTTAAGGCCCTTGCAACTTTTACACATGGATTTATTTAGACCAAGTAGAGTCGTCAGTCTTGGTCAAAATCTTTATGCATTTGTCATTGTTGATGATTTTTCTCTGTACACATGGGTGTTTTTTTATGAAATAAAAGTGATGTGCTTTTGGAATTGAAATATTTTCTAAAAAGGTTCAAAACGAAAAGGGCTTCATGATTACTCGTATCCGAAGTGATCATGGAGGCAAATTCAAAAATTCTAATTTCAAAAAGTTTTGTTATTTGAATGGTTACAGTCATGAGTTTTCTTGTCCTAGAACTCCCAAACAAAATGGTATTGTGGAGCGGAAGAATAGAACTCCAGTAAAATGGTTAGTGTTATGCTTAACTAGTACAATCTTCTAAAATATTTTTGGGCTGAACCTATAAGTACAACTTGTCATGTTTTGAATAGGTTTCTGATTCTACCTATATCGAAAAAGACTCCCTATGAAATGTGGTTTAATCGTATTCCCAATATTTTATATTTTAAAGCTTTTGGATGTCACTGTTTTATTTTGAACACCAGGGATAACTTGGAAAAGTTTGACTCTAAGACAGATAAAGGAATATTCTTTAGATATGCTTCCAAGAGTAAAGCTATAAGATTTTCAATAAAAGGTCATTGGTTGTTGAAGAAGCGACTAAAGTTACTTTTGATGAATTTAACAATCAACTGCCAAATGACTTTGATGACGAAGACAGGGACAACATCCAACAAAGCACCTGAAGATACTGTTACCAGGACATGCTGTCTGGAAAGTCTGCCCAAGAAAATGAAGTTCATGACATACATCCAGAAACTTTAATCATAGGTGATGTAAGGTATAAGTTCTCGTTCATCTGCTAAGGATGTAGCTGCAAGTGTTGCATTTATCTACAAATAGAACCTAAGTTAGTAGCAGATACATTTTATGATAAATTTTTGATTTATGCCTGCGAGAGGAATTAAACCAATTTAAGAGGAATCAAGTTTGGAAACTTGTTCCTAAGCCTATTGGTCACTCTATAATTGGTACCAAATGGGTATTCCAAAACAAACTAAGTGAGGATGGACAAGTCATTCACAACAAAGTTCGTCTAGTTGCTCAAGGTTATAATAAAAAAGATATAACGAGACATATGCTCTTGTTGCCCGACTTGATTATATTCCCCTGCTCTATGCATATGCATGTTTTCATGATTTTAAACTTTTTCAAATGGATGCTAAAAGTGCATTTTTGAATGGTTTTGTAAAAGAAGAAGTTTTTGTAAAGTAGCATCCTGGTTTTGAAGATTTTAATTTTTTTGATCACGTTTTCAAGTTAAGAAAGACACTGTATAGGCTCAAACAAGCACCTAGAGCTTGGTATGATCGTCTAAGTACCTTTCTACTGAAAATAAAAGGGAAAGTAGACACTACTTTTTATTATCAAACCTCTTAATGATGATACTTAATTAGTGTAAATATATGTAGATGACATTATTTTTTGGTCAACTAATGAGATACTCTGTCAAAAATTAAGTGTATGCAGAATGAGTTTGAGATGAGCATGACGGAAGAGCTCAATTACTTTCTCGGACTACAAATCAGACAAACTTCACAAGGGACCTTCATCAATCAAGCAAAATATACGAAAAAATTGCTAATAAAGTTCGACTTCCACAATGCAAAGCCTATCGGGACTCCAATGGCCACCTCAATCAAGCTTGACATTGATGAAAGTAGCAAACTTGTCGACCAACATAAGTTTCGAGGTATGATTGGTAGTTTACTATACTTTACTGATGTAATGTTCAGTGTTTGCATATATGCTAGATATTAAGTAAACCCTAAGGAACCACACTAGTGTGCAGTTAGGCTTATCTTTAGATACCTTAAAGGAAGTTCTGCCTTCGGCTTGTGGTATTCCAAAACTAAATCATTTGACCTAATCAGTTATTCGGATGCAAATTTTATTGGATAAAAAGTAGACCGTAAAAGAACCAGCAGTACGTGTCACTTCCTAGGAAAAACTTTAGTCTCATAGTTTAGCAAAAAGCAAAATTATGTTGCATTATCAATGGCTGAAGCTAAGTATATCACTACCGGTCTTTGTTGTGCTCAAATTTTGTGGATGAAGCAAAACCTAGAAGACCATAATTTGTTTTTCATAATATTTCCATTTTTTGTGACAACACTAGCACTATTAATTTGACTAAGAACCTAATTTGTCACTCACACACTAAACACATAGAAATACGTCATCTGCATGATTATCAAAAATATGAAGATATTTGTATAGAATTTATTGACATAAATCATCAACTACGAGATATTTTCACAAATCCATTAGCCGAGGAGCCCTTCTGTCATATAGGCATAAATAGCCTGAAGCAACACGGTGTCAAGTATCTTCAAACTATGGCTAGCTAGGATCTGGCTCCTACAGCTAACCCAAGATAGTTAAGACTTATTAAAAGTTTATGAATTTATCTGATTCATTTTAAGTACATAAGTCAACATAGGCTGATCTAGATACAAAGAAATCGAACTCGGACAGAACTCTGCCCGAGTTTAGCCCGAACTCGGTCCTTGTGTATCAGGTTTAACCCGAGAGCAGGCCATACTTTTTATTTTCATTTTCTCCCTAACAAAACACTACTCGCAGTCGAACATAGCCGACCCCTCTTCATCCTTTACCTCCAAAACCCTAGTTTTTTAAACCATAACCCTAGAACTCATCTATCCTAGGGTTTTCTACTCCAAATTCAAGATTTTATGCTTATTTTGGGATTCTCTTCCATATGTGAGGTATATCTCTATCTTTTTCTCTAATTTTTTTATGGCTCCAAAATTTGGAAAAAGAAAAGGAGAGTGGATGAAGCTTTATCTTCTAATCTATCTCAGGATCCTTTTAAATCATTATTTAACCCTCCTCCTGATGATGGCCACAATAGTTCATTGTTTAGAAACTTAGAGGTTTCAAATGCTTGGTTTGACGATTTCCAAAAGCAAAACATTTGTCCGGGAAATGTTATTAGTTTTACTATTTTCCTAAAATATTTAGCTACTCTTACCGCTCTAGGAATTCATCATCTGGTTCAAATTGCTAATCCGATTTATTTGAATGCCACTAGAATTTTTTATTATAATTTTTAACACTCTCATGGTTCGATTTATTCATCTATCTGCAGTATCGATATTGAGTTTGATGATGATGACCTGAGTGAGATGCTCCAGATTCCTAATACTGTAGATGCTCTTGTTGACATTACCATAGCTAATTTCGGTAATGACATGACTATAGAATCCTTTAAGGATGTGATGTGTGATCCATTTCCTAGACCTCTAGGACGTCAGATGTCCAAGTATCTGAACCAACACTTTTATGAGTTTCATCGCATTATCTTTTTATCTCTTTTGCCTAAGACGGGATCCACTGACGAGATCACATACTTAGAGATGTAAGCTCTTTATCATATTTATTTCGGTATTCTTTTTAGTCTCCTGTAAACCATGATTTCATCTATGGTAAACTGTCACAAGAAAGGGCACAACTTACTATATGCTATGTATCTACCAATTAACTTTCGTAGGTTTGAGATTCCTATAGACTCCTGCCCCTTTGATGTCATACCCTCATGCCTCCTTAGATCTCATAGGACTCGACCTCCTTCTCATATTTCTCTACATCCTAACAAGGCCGGTGATGAGAATGTCCAACCTGATGCTCATGTATCACCTTCTCCTCCTGTTGCTGCTCTTCCTCCTCCTTCTAGTGAGGCCCCAGCTTCACTTCATGAGATTCGTGCTATGATGCATGAGCGTTTTCATCTTGAGGATGAGCATTATAGTGCTGATGTATAGCGTCATTGCCAGATGGATTTCAGGACTACTCTGCAGGCCCAGGCTCTTGGGAACTCTATTGCTGACATAAAGTGGAGTTTGGCACATGCACCTGGTGGCCGTATTTTATATCTCCATCACCCTCAATTTTTCGAATACATATTTGAGGATCCAAAGGCTCAACGCTATTTCATTCCTGGATCTACCTATTATGATCCTAACCGGTCAACCGAGACTGATGACAATACTTCTTGAGGTTGTTGTTGGTATTTTTGGACTTTTGATTTATTACTAGTTGATGATACTATTTAGTGTCACTTTAGTTTGGTGATGTTATCTTTTACTTATGCATTTCTTTTATTGCACTTTGATTATGTATCAGACTAGTTATGGCGTGTTTCTGTTTAAAACACTTTATCGTTAGTAGTATTATGTTTTTATGTCTGTATTATGCTACTTGCTACATGTTCTTGTTATTATCTCCTTATTTATGGTTTATTTCACTCATTTTTGTTGTTTTGTTCTTTGTTTACGGGGGAGCTTACATTTTGCTCAATGACAAAGGGGGAGAAAGTTACTAGGAAGGTAATTTTTTTAAAATTTTTTGATATTATTTGGTGTATCAACTTAAGTTTGTCAATTATCAAATTAGGGAGATTGTTGGCCTATTGGTCTGGTCACACTTGATTTTGATAACCGACAAAAACTACCATTTGATATACACAAATAATATACAGGTACAGTACTACTGCTAAACGAATGCTATCATGCTGCTACATTCAACCAGAGTTTTTGCAATAATAATTGTATCGCTGATCAAGTCATTTTTCTATGCTATTATGTATTTTCTAATTTATTGAGTCTAGAAAAAAATGTACGGTTAAACGAGATTGGCACCTGGCTCAGCTATATGTCTACTTACAAAATAGCCTACCTAATCCTTTCTTTGATCAGTCCACATATACAAATCCAGCCCATAATTCAAAGAGCCCAAAACCCACTAAAAAAGAGCCCAAAACCCATTCAAAAAGAGCCAAACCAACTTGAACACAGGGCAACCAAACTCGGTCCCCCCTGAGCCACTTCCCGAGGGATATGCTCATCCTGAAGAACAGGCTCCAAACATTCAAATTTTTGAATGTTGGACTACCGAACTCTGCCCGAGTTCTGTCCAAGAAAACACTATAAATAGAGGACAATTCTTCATTCTATTCCCTCAATCATCTCTTTTCTTCTCTATTCATTCAAGTGTTTCAAACAGATTCTCACTTTAAAATTAGAGCTTTACAACTCCTAGCCAAGTTGGTGCCAATTTCGTTTCAATCTAGAAGTTTGGTTGAGTTGTACAAAAGGCTTGAAAATATCTCAGTTTTTATACTGTTCCTGAAGTCAGCAAGTCCTTCGGATTAAAGGCTTGCAAGTTGAAGTAGTGCTCTTCGGATAAAAAAAAACATGTGTTATAAGAAGCTGTAAGCGCTTTGGATTCAAAGCTTGTGTTTTACGAGATAATGGATTCAATCTTGAGCTAAGTACTCGAGACTGGACTAGCCCTCTCAGAGGGAAACCAGTATAAAACTTGGTATTTGAGTTTGCTCTCTCTGATCTCCTTATATTACATATTTATTTAAATACTACTTACATCATATTAGATTTCTACTGCCTTATAATTTTTTAGAGGTGATTTTAATTCTACTTCACACAAGCACTCTATTCACCCCCTCTAGAGGAGTTCAGCGGTCCTAAAATCTTTTCTTTTCCATACTTCCATGCAACTCCCAAAACTGGGGATTATCTCGATGACTAATGGTCCTGATAAATTTCCATGTTTTCATACTTCTAATATCTGACTCAGGAATAATTATTTGATAGCCCTCCTGCTTAACTTGAACCAACCGTGTTCGGTGCAATACCACCAACTGTGTCATACTCTATATAACAAGCCTTTGCATGGAAACGTGTATGTATTGACTAGCATTGAGATAGTGGGAGCTTGCCTTCTAAGATAAGCATTTAACCCTTGGGAACATGAAATGGACTCAGGAGTTGGTCGCGATGGTCTCGCGAAGTTGCTATAGCTTTAAAAAATGAGGCTAAATTTATGACGAATTTTGGTCTATTTTGGACAAAAATGAGAGGAATTTTGGAATAGAAAAATATGAGATATGACATAGGTTCAATAGGTATATATAACGGGTAGCAATTATTTAATTAGGATTAGATTAGATGGGTTTTGGTTTCGGTTGAAGAATAAGGACTCTTTAAATAGATGAAAACTGAATTTTCTAATTAGGTAAGGATCAAATCCAATGAATAAACCTTTTCCATAAATCTAAATCAAATAAATCTTTAAAGCTTAATTAATAAATCTAATCCAATATTTAGTTACCATACATAATTTAAAATCATATTTGTTTCCAATAAAAAGATTTGCTAAATAATTATATAAGATTTGGATTTATGCAAATATGTTTTTGATGGAAACAATATGATTTTAAATTTTGTATGAAAACTAAATATTGGATTAGATTTATTAATTAATTTTTAAAGATTTATTTGATTTAGATTTATGGAAAATATTTATTCATTGGATTTGATCCTTACATAATTAGGAAATTAAGTCAATCTCCATCTATTTAAAGAGTCCTTATTCTTCTCCCAAAACCAAAACCCTTCCTATCTAATCCTAATGAAATAATTGCTATCCATTATATAACCTATTGAACCTACATTATCTCCCATATTTTGGTTTTCCAAAATTTCTCTCTTTTTCTTTCAAAATAGGCCAAAATTCGTCATAAATTCAGCATCGTTTTTTTTGAAGCTATAGCAACTTCGCGAGGCTGTTGAGACCAACTCCAGAGTCCGTTTCACCTCTAATTTTTTTTAGAACCGTACTGAGGTTAGATTTCCAAATCTATAATTTATTTTCTGTAATTATGAATGTAATTTTTTGGAAAATTATTTGAGTGCCAGTGGTCCAAAAAATTGACATGTCACACTGTTTTTAAGGTTTCGGGAGATCCTGAACTCCATTTTGCGAACTGTTTAAAGTTTTGTAAAGATGACACATAGATGTATAGAATATTAATTTTCTAGAAAATCGACTGGTATCGTAGCTTGCTTGATGGCTGCATCACCTCTTTTGCTGGTTTCAAGCAAATGTTCTTGGAACGATTTTATGAGGGAGTCAATGACATGACAATGTCTGCCCTTATTAAGATTAAACAAAGGTACAATGAATCCATGTAGAGTTTTATTGAAAGATTCCGTCGAGAGGCACTCAAAATGCATTTAGAAACTCCATATGCTGTAACAATAGACACTTACAAATCAAACTTGTTGTCTATTATCAGTATGTGGACGGGATCTACACAATTTTAGGATTGGTCTTCTTTTATTGTGAATGCCAAGGCAGCTGAGGTTGTCACGCCCCAGAACCAGAATACTGGAGAGCGGGGGCAGACATAGCCAGCTACGTATATGAAATAGATTTCATCTCGCTATACGGTCACGGCTGTCTAGATACATGAGGGTCTACTACAAGCCAACAGTCTCCTAAGGTCATGAACAAGCCTAGTGTCTCAATCACAAGCAAATAAGTAAATGTTACAAGATGTATGATCATTAAATATACAATAATAAGGCGTCCCAAATATTACATATTCAGCTGATCATGAAGCTAGTCGTTACAAAATGTTAGGACTAGCAAGAGTTTAGTCATACATGATCAACCCTAGGATTTGTTAATCATGTTACAGCCCGTAGGCAGACAATAAGTAAAGTACAATCGAGCTAAACAGATGCTCGTCGGTTAAACGCCTCAAAAAAATATTTTTACAATAAAGTGGGAGAGCCAAAAATAACCCACTCGTTGCCAGAGTTCCGTCTAGTGGCCACCATCTAGCTAGAAGGTCGGTAGATCCTCTGGAGCTGCTCCGAAATCTGGCCACACAAAACCAGCTGGGTCAGACCCCAGAAAGAGCAAGTGCCACAAAGGAGGCTTCACTTAGGAACTAAAACCAGCAATCAGCACAAGAGTATAAATAAGGTAAAAAAAACTGAAAATAAAGAAAATACATCAGGATGATATACGACGAGATAACCATGGAACTATTCAGATAACCAGGTTACAACCCGTAAACCAAACAAGGACCGGGGTAGTAACCCTTCGTCTGAACAGAACTTGGAATCCTCACCATTTATCGGTAAAATAAGTACAGGCATTCAGGTCATGCAGTAGTTTGGAACAGAATCAGGACAAGACTAGACTGGTTAGACTCCATCCAATCAATTCACGGCCAAACAAGAACTACGGCTTGATACTTTAACTAACTAGGGTTATCACAAGCCTAGTTACTAGCAAGATGCAGTGAGAATCTTCCACAGCCACAAGCCCTGCAGTCCATCCAGGTTATCCGGGTTGAAAGATTAGGGTTGAATTCAGGTGGGTACATCGTCCAGGAAACGCATGTACCCTTAGGTAGCTTGAAGAGTGCAACACATGACAGTGTGTTGGAAATGTGCCCTACTCGACGGCAGGCTACAGATCCCAAGGCGTGCCCAGGTAACGGGATTGCCTGTAGCTGGGAGATCTCTTTATGACTAATGTATTAATCTAGTTATTTAGCCTTAGTCCATTTCAGTAGGTACTCCTGACCGTGGTACTCAGGAGTTTCCTCCTAGACATGATGCAAGACAGGACTGGATTATTTGTACAAGCACAATCGCCCACGGTGTCCAGGTTAATTATACAGGTCATGTCATGTCTGGTAGCCGTGGCAACAGCTTATCAGATATATCATGTCAGGTTTTCATGTCAAGTGTACTAGTCAAGAGTGCGCCACGACGGGCCACTATCAGGTCATGTCATGTTCACTTGTAAGGAGTGCACCCCTACGGGTCACTGTCATGTCAGGCTCAATTATCATGTCCAAACATATCATGCGGCCAGGAATGATCTCATGCGGCTGGAAGAGAACAACCCATGCGGCTGAATAGGGTCAGGCGCATGCGGCTAAAAAGGGAAAGGCTTATGCGGTCAAAGGGGTATCAGTCATATGCGGCTCGGAGATCCACTCAGTCATGCGGCTGAGAAAGACAAGACATATGCGGTCAGGAGGATAGGGAACTCATGCGGCTGGCGGGGGATGGGTCTATGCGGCTGGCTGACCAATCAAGTACCTGCGGCCGGAGAGGAGCAACCCATGCGACTGCGTAGAGCAATGACTATGCGGTCAAGGGAAGCAAACCCATGCGGCTGGAAGACTGCGGTCTATGCGGATCGCGAGCGTTGAGTTCATGTGGCTCAGCGTTGCTGGAAATCTATGCGGCCAAGAAGGACTGGGCCTCAGTCATGCGGTTGAGAAGGAATACTTGCCGCATGAACTTGTCATGCGGTCAAGTCAAGGCAATAGCGCATGCGGTTGGAACTGACTTGCCGCATGAATGTTCATGCGGTCAAGTGCTACCATGCGGCTCAGGACTGTGCTTCTTCTCCCAATTTCCGAGAAGAAGTACACCATAAGCCATAGCTTCCAAGCTGCATAACTCTATCATCCGGAGCCCAAATCCGAACTTCCATAGGTCAAAATAGGGTAGAACGAAATTCTCTACAACATGGAACCATCAAAACTCGGAATAACAAGATTAAGTAGATCAAAATCTAATAAATCCAAAAATAAGGTAAATATAGATCTACAAGAATCTAGCCATGGAAAGTGAAAATGCCAAGTTCTAAAGTAAGTTAGAATGCTGTAAGGAAGAGAATGAAGCAATAAAATTAGAGTTCCTCCATGAAGTAAGTTGCACTTGCCTAGACCTCTCTCTCTCTCTCTCTCTTTGGTAGGTGAAGTAGTAAATGGAAGAAGAAGAAAAGTAATAAAGAGAGAGAAGAAAGAGTGGTAATAAATACCAAAGGTGGTGGTAGGTAGGGGGTTCATCCATGGTTCATGATGAACCAAAAACAATCCCAACCGAACCAAGCCAACCCCGGGCCAAGAATAACCCAAGCCATGAAGGAAACAAGGAATCATGCAATACAAGATAAAATACGTACACGTATTCCAAAATACGTAATACGAACCACAGGCATTACAGAGGTCAGTACTGAAAAGTTTAAACAGTTAGGAGTTCAGATGACTCATCCTAACCAAGACGAACATTCTACACCCGGAGGTAATAATCGCCAGAATAATCACAAGGGTAAAGAAACACTGGCCATCAATCTCAAGGGCAAAGAGTCTTTGGTTGTCAACGTCACTCAGACAGCACCCACTCCATCAGCACCACCGCAGAAGAATACTCATCCAAAAGAAGAGTATTCTTTTGATAAAGATGATACTTTGAGCATCTTCGATTGCTTGATCAAAAGTAATAAGCTTCAACTTCCAGAGGTAAAACGGCCAGAAGAAGTGGGTAAAACCGATCACCCTAAATATTGTGTTTATCACAGATTTATAGGGCATCCAACCAGAGCATGTTATGTGCTCAAGGGTAAAATCCAAGAGTTGGTCAACTCTGGAGCAATTACTCTTCAGCAGGACGAGAAGACGGTGACTAGTAATGTCGTTTCTTTGCAATTGGGTGACTTTCTACCACAACTTGTACAAGATGGTGTTGTCCCCATTCCCAGGACTACTCTTGAGATCGTGAATCTCCCACCTCCTCAAAATGAAGGTCTTGTTCCATTATTGACTGACAGATGAGAGATTATGTAGATTCATCCAGATCTGGTAGCAGAGTTTGAAACGCCTTCCTCTTCTAAGCAAAAGAAGCCCTCCAAATCTAAAGCCAAGAACTGCAATATGGTATCTTTTGAACCAGTAACAGAAGAAGAAATTCTAATTGGCACTAGATCTGGGAAACCCTATCTTCGAGAATATCCCAAAAATCAAGAGAATCCTACTCTATCTTCTGATGTTCCTCCTACATCATCTTCTCCTGCTGAGAATATACCATCTACATCCCTGCCGGTGGTTGAACCATCTCCTCCTAAACTAACAACAGCAGACAAGGGAAAACAACCTGTTCGCTTTGACAAAGCATTAAAGAAGTCCTCATCTCTTAGACTCAAAAAGCCATATAACTTTGATATATTGGCTCAATTGGCCAATACTCCAGCAAGATTATCAATCTTTGAACTTTTACGTCTCTCAAAAGAAACTCGAGAGACGTTAAATGAAGCCTTGATGTAGACTGACGCTTGTCTTACTCTTTTCAAGAAGCCTGAAAAGGAGCCAGTCAGCTGCGCACATTGTCATAGTATATTTGAATTAATGCCCAACATTACTTTTACACAAGATGACATGTTTTTAGAAGACAATCGTCATGATCGTCCTCTCTACTTTACGGGGTATGTAGATACCATGAAAGTCGATCGCATTCTGATTGACCCCGGGTCTGTACTTAGCATCATGCCAAAATCTTTGTTAGATGCTTTAAAAGTCCCAGTGCATAACCTTTCTACAACTATTACTACCATCTTGGGGTTCAATCAAGGAAGAAATGAACTTTGGGGAAGATACGCCTAAAACTTTAAATTGGCAATCTTCGTACAAAGGTAGCTTTCTATGTTATGGACAATCATGGTTCATACAATGCTTTGTTAGGAAGGCCATTCCTCTATGAACACAATATTGTACCTTCTACTCTCCACCAGTGTTTTAAATATGTGGATGGTAATGGAGAAGTCCAAAAAGAGGTTGCAGATCTGAATCCTTTCAAAGAAGTTGAAGCATACTGTAACGATTCTTGCATGTACAAGGAGGAGTTCATGATGGTAGCACTAGCAATGGACACAGATGAAGAACATAAAAATGTGCTGAATGATACATTGGTGATCCCGGTCAAAGGATGTACCTTTTGTCCTCAGTCTTCCAAACCACTGACTATCTATCTTCCTTCCCATGAGAAGCAGCCCAAGGGTGATAGTCAGGAACAAAGGGAGCTCGCCTCTTCTGAGCCGCTTGTAATCGATCTTCATCGCAAGAAGCCCCCTCCTTCTTCTCGTTCTTCTTCTCCTCCTCTTGTCATCAATCTGACTAAGCCTGCTAAGGCTAAAGTTCCTGTTGTAAATGATGGTGTAAAAATCAATAAAGCATCTCCTTTGCAGTATAGTAATGTCTCTTACTATACTCAGTGTTATTTGGATATGCTAGATAGCTTTAAACCACTTACAATAGAAGTCGTATCATCTCTTCGAAATATGGTATCACTGGATTCAATACAAGAGTCGTACTTCTTAGTACCGTCTTGAAAGAAAGATGAAAGCCTATATTCTTCAACAAAAGAGAGGAACCAAAAATCATGCTCTATAACGATAATAGAGGTGATACAGGAAGGCTACAATTACGTCGCTATAGTCCCCAATCCAAAGAAATCATCCGCAAAATGGACTATGATTTCAAAACTGGCCTCAACAATGGTAAAGGAAGGCGAATTCCTCTTCGTATTGCTGTTCCAAGAGGAAAATCACAACAATACCACAGTAAAATGAAATAGGGACTAGGTTATGCTTTACCACTTCCAACTCCAGAACCTTCTGAATCTGGTGAAGAAGAACGATCTAACTCTTCTGATTCTATTTCATGGGATTCTGATACCAGCATTGGTCATGTTCATAGGGTGATAGTATCTTCTAATATGGTGTCTGCCAAATTTTCTAAAGATGACGAAGATGACATTGAAAAAGCTTCGGAAGTGGACCCTTGGGCACAAAGGATGGACAATCAGTGGGATCTTCGTTTTGGATAACGAGAACCACCTACTGAGGATCAACTAGTCCAAATCGATATTGAAGAGAAGGGCGTATCACGACCAATCTTCATTAGCAAAAATCTCTCAGAGTATGATAAACAAGAGTTAATTCACCTTATTCGTAAATATATTGATGTCTTCGCCTGGAGTTATGAAGATATGTCAGGATTAGACCCTCAAATTGCAACTCACAAGCTTAATATATTGCCGAATGCCAAGCCGGTCAAACAACAACAACGGCGATTCAAGCCTGAAATGATGGATGCAATTGATAATGAAGTCAAAAAGCTTAAAGCTTACGGTTTTATCAGAGAAGAGCAGCATCCTGACTGGGTAGCCAACGTTGTTCCAGTCTTGAAAAAAAACCGAAAAGGTTCGAGTTTGCATAGACTTTCGGGATCTCAATGATGCTTGCCCTAAAGATGAATTTCCTCTCCTAATTACTGATGTCATGATCGACAAAACATGTGGATTCGAACAAATTTTTTTCATGGATGGGTTTTCTGGATATAATCAAATCCGGATGAATCCTGAAGATGAAAAACATACTTTGTTTCGTACTCCTCATGGAGTGTACTGTTATACAGTCATGCCGTTTGGTCTAAAGAACGCAGGTGCAACTTACCAGTAGGATATGAGTACTATCTTTTGAGATCATCTGCGAAAGACTGTCGAATGTTATGTTGACGATATTGTTGTCAAAAGTCGTCTCAAAGAATATCACATTCAAGATTTAAGAACTATCTTCAATCTAATGCGCCAGCATCAACTCAAAATGAATCCCACCAAGTCTTTCTTGGGTGTCTCTAGTGGTAAATTTCTTGGCTTCGTCATTACCTCTAAGGGTATACACGTTGATCCCTAGAAGATCAAAGCCATTCAAGAGATGCATCCTCTACGCAACCTAAAAGAGCTACGAGAATTCTAAGGTCAACTTGCGTACATCAGGCGGTTTATTTCGAATTTATCTGGACGTTGCAGACTATTTACTCAATTAATGAAGAAAGGTGTATCTTTCGTTTGGACGGAAGAATGTCAACGAGCATTTGATGACATAAAGCAGTATTTAATGAGTCCACCGGTTCTTGTACCACCAATCTCAGGGATACCTTTCTTAATGTATTTCTAGGAAATGGATCATTCATTGGGAGATTTGCTAGCTCAAACGAACAAGAAAGGTCATGAACAATCCATCTACTATCTTAGCTGAACGATGATTGGAGCTGAACATCATTATAGTCCGGTGGAGAAGGAATGTTTAGCCTTAATGTTTGTTGTTCAGAAGACAAGACATTACATCATAGGCCAAACTATTCATGTCATATCCTGAGTCAATCCTCTTCGAGTCTTAATAAAGAAGCCAAGTACGCTCAATTCTAGGCTGGCCACATGGGCCATATTATTAGCGCAATAAGATATGGTTTATGTTCCTCAAAAGTCTGTGAAAGGCCAAGCACTTGCTGACTTTTTAGCAGCTCATCCTGTCCCTGAGACATCTAAACTCTATGATGAAATTTCTGACGAAACATTGGAATCAAATATGATCTCAGAAGAATTTCCTACCTGGAGGTTGTTCTTTGATGGAGCTTCTAGAATTGGACCTGGAGGTACCATTATGGCTGGAGTGGGAATTGTTCTTGTTTTACCCGATGGATTAGCTATTCAAAGGGCTTATTCTTTAGACGAATCGTGCTCTAACAATGTGGCAGAATACAATGCCTTGCTCATTGGACTCCAATTAGCCAAATAATTGAATATCGAATATCTCGAAGTTTATGGTGATTCTAAACTGATTGTTAATGAGGTTAGAGGCATATATGAAGTCCGACATCAGGATTTGGTACCATACCATGAAGCAGCAACCAGGATAGCTTCTTTATTCAAAGGGTTCTTCATCGAACATGTACGTCGTACATGTAATACAGAAGCTGATGCCTTAGCTAACCTAGCTGCGGTATTGGCAGTTCCAGTCAAAAGACAACAAATGGTTGTTATCTCTAATAGAGAACTATTTTGTGTCGAAAACAACCACAACATTGAATTCAGCAATCTAACTGAAGTCAATGTTACTTGCGAGGACTGGAGAGCACCTTTCATTGATTTTGTAGTACATGACATCTTGCCAGAAGATCCTAAGGAAGCTACAAGTATCCGTCGCCGATCGCTTCGATTCTATTATAATCATACTACTAAAACTCTCTATCGAAGAACTTTTGATGGGTTACTCTTGAGATGTCTCGCTATTGATGAAGCAAAGTAGATATTATACGAAGCTCATGATGGTATTTGTGGAGCACATCAGCCTGGTCCTAAACTACAGGATCGTATTCGACGTATGGGCTACTACTGGCCCTCTATGGTATCAGATGCTATTGACTATGCAAGGAAATGCCGTGCATGTCAAATTCATACAGATTTTATCCATCAACTGTCAAAATTTCTTCATCCGACTGCTGCTTCATGGCCTTTTGAAGCTTGGGGCATGGATATAATTGGCCCTATCAATCCTCCTTCATCTAAAGGACATCGGTTCATCTTGGCTATAACCGATTATTTCTCCAAGTGGGCAAAAGCTATGGCTGAAGTTAAAACGAGTAGTGTCATTAACTTCATCAAACATCATGTGATATACAGATTTGGTGTCCCTCGCCGAATTATCTATGATAATGGGCCGTAATTCATCAGCCAGAAGTTTAATAGGTTCTGTAATGACAACAGAATCAATAATGTTGCCTCTACGACCTATAATCCTGCGGCTAACGGGTTGACTGAAGCATTCAATAAGACCATTATCAAACTTCTTAAAAAGTTTGTCTCTATTAAAAAATGTAATTGGAGTGATAAACTTGGAGAATATCTATGGGCATATCGTACTACTGTCCGTAACCCCACAGGTTGTACACCCTTTTCTCTAGTATATTGGTGTGAAGCTGTCATACCTCTGGAAATTCAAATTCCTTCATTAAGAATCACCATTGCTAACGAACTTACTACAGAAAATAATGATCGTCTTCGGCTTCAAGAGTTGGAGGTGCTCGATGAGAAAAGGCTTTTAGCTCAACAGCACATTGAACTTTATCAAGCCCAAATTTCAAAAGCTTTCAATCACAAAGTCAGAGTACGAATATTTTAGGAAGGCGAGTTAGTTCTTACAGTCAGACATCCTATGACTATGACACATATGAGTAAAGGCAAGTTCGAGACAAAATAGGAAGGGTCGTATGTGGTAAATAAAGTCTTCTCAAATGGAGCCTATCAATTAACAAATATGGACGGCAGAGTCGCTATGATGCCTATCAATGGCAAATTTCTCAAGAAATATTATGTATAAAGACAAAATGTACTTTATTTTCAGAGACATGATGTAAATAAAAGTTTATTTTTTATTCAAAAGCAGAATGGAGTTACATAATAATAAGGACGGGGAGGAGGCCCCGATCTTTCATGATTAAATACATAGTTTGCCAACAGTTCAAACATCTCATTGTCTGAACTCACAAGAAACTTGCAGGCGGCCATCCTCAATGCCTCTTCTTCAGCAGTCTTCCCAGGCTCCACTAGCTCAGTAATCAAGTCCCGTCTTGGAACAGGAGCAGTTGAGCCTTCACCTCTTTCTTTCTGAGGAGGCATTGGAGGCTCAGCATAGGGCGTCTCGGTCTCTCCTTCAATCTTCGGAATGAGCAAATCTTTAGAAGACATTTTGTACAAAAAGGAAAGAAAGTGACGATATCTACGAAAGTTTTGTTCTATTTATAAACAGAACAATTAAACAGTCAACATCGAGAACCGATGCGACTTTTTGAAAGAAATCCAACTGTTCGTTCACTTATAACTGTTCGTTCATTTATAACCGTTCGTTCATTTATAACTGTTTTTCTTTCTTCAAAAACTGATATAATGGTTTATTCATTTATTCTCTTCCTCGAAAGTTGCAGTAATTGTTCATTCATTCAGTGTTCTTTTTCGAAAATCGAAGTGACTGTTCACTTTTCATAAACGAGAGTTCACATTCTCCCTGCTTCTGAATTCGGTTTATTTATATTAGCAACTTGTCATCTCCATATTTCTCCTTAATTCTATTTTTATTATCACCACATCAAAATCAGATCATAAAAGAAGAGAAAATTATTCTTTATTCCTTCTCTAAAAATATAGATACATCTTAATGGAAATCTATTACATCTCGGAATTTCCTTCTAAATATAATATGAAGGTCTATTACATCTTTGGATCTTCTTATTTGTTGGTGCCAGTTCCTTGTCGTCTCGACCTGAAGTAACGAGCCAGACAATAGAATCAACTCTGGTCTTCTCTCTCAGAAATACGAGAGGAGAACCACAGAGTACAACAGCCCAAAGATGAGCTGCTGTCAATGCAACTGGTGGAGAGAAGACGACCCGCCAGGGGAACTAGGAACGAGATCACCCTTGTGATACGATTCCTAATTCTGTCTCTCCACCATCCAACTTTCATGTGTATAGGCTCTTCCTACCATCTGAGGAAGACACTTCTGGAACACAGAGAGTCCTGAGCTGTCCGATCTGAGTATCAGAATCACATGAGCTGTTTGATGTGGATGTCAGAAGAATGCTCTCCATAGCATCCAGATCACCGATGCCAGTTTTGAAGAAGCTTGCCAACAAAACTTCTGTAAATAGGAACAAAGAAAAGAAAAGTCAGCAAAATCAATCAAAACTATGCGTGCATCAAATCAACAGGCACATATCAGCAATGTGGGCCTATTCTTCAGAAGCACAGGTGCACATCGACAGTGTACTGATCAACAAACGCCTATCAGTAATGTGCGCCTATTCTCAGAAGCACATGTGCATTTCAACAGTATGCGTTAATCAACTGGCGTATATCAAAATAGTGCGCTGATCAAACGGGCGTATATCAATATTGTATGTCGATCAACATGCATATATCAGTAGTGCACACCTATGATCAAATCTAAATACTGGACCACAGTGCGCGCCTATTCTCAGTAATAGTTAGCACATACCAACGGAGTTTACAACATACAAATTAGTACTTATCTTCAAAAGTGGCGCAAAAGAAAAACGCACATATGAGAAAACCATTTTTTTTTTGTTGAGACTTACCAACTTTCGAAGGCGCAGCATGCAAAAGAATAACATCATGATGAAGTGGCGCAAGGGAACTTATGGATGATGAATTCTTGCTGGATAGTGGGACCTTGTGAGAAGTCATTTATTTTAAGAAAACATGAATGTCTCTTTCATTTTGGCTATCCTTTTTAAAGTGCTGAAGAATGAAAATGGGCACATCATTCTAGGAGCCTATTTCGGGAAAAAACTAAACAATAGGCGCCTAAAACCATATGATGGTTGCCATGTGTCTCTCAGAGAAACAGTAAACATTTAATTCATCTAAGGAGTGTATCTACATACGCTACTTGGAATCTCAGCCACACAATAATGATGTCAGAAATTATAAATTTTATTATAAGGATGGATGGACCTCTACAGACAAGAACGCAAGAAAAGAGAATTAAAAGTTGTCATGCTAAAACATCATTCCTTTTTCTTGTCTTCATTGGTTTGACGAAGGGCGGCGTCCAATTCTTGCATGTTACGGATTCCCGAGCGATGGATCAGGTTAAGGAATCCCTCCGAATCGCCGCGCTCTTCAGAGGATGGCCCACCACTCGAGCGATTGAAGACGCTTGGGTTAACACGAAGCAGTCTAGAAAGTTCGTCGCCCTCAGTGCCGGGTCAGCCTCCAACAAATAAGTCGAAGGCATGACGTCGGATTTCACTTCAGGAGACTTGATGTTGGTGACAACATTGGCCTCCATCTCCTTCTTAGACGCCATCAAAATTACAGAAGTGAAGAATAAAGTATGAAAATCAGCCCCTACATATATATAACTGAATTTACTCTTCATATTCCTCATGGGAAACTAAAAAATCATCAATGAAACTCAGGAAGACGAAGAGGAGATTGAGTGTTTTCGAGAAAGAAATTTAATTATGATGATCGGGCATTGACTGGCGCAACTTGACTCCGTCAAAACTTTTATAAAGTTTAAAGTATTTCAAAAACTGTAAAATATTTTTAAGTTTTGAAAACTTTGAAAGGGGTCTTGTAGGGCCTAAAAATCAAGTTGCGCTAGGAACCTACTAACCAGTGATCAAGTTGTGTCCCAACAATGAGGTTGCGTCACTGATATAAAGCTCAGAGAATAAACTGCGTCGCTGAACAGGTTGCACCATATATCAGACTGCGCCCAGTCTTATTGCGCCAAAGTCTACGTGGCGTCTGACATTTAGTAGCCATCATCACCTGACAGTACTGACAACTGACACCACAGTGAACGAGAAAAATTTCTTTGAATCCCATGAATTGTGCCACTCGAAGAGAGTTGGTTGACAGCTATCCTGTACGCTTTGTAAGTTGCGCCTAGGCATAATCCAGACAAACTCCTTAGTTGCGTCTAAGCACAATCTGAATGACTTCTGCTTAAAAGCTGCTACGTGTCTAGACGCAGCTCAATCAGGCACAGTTTCACTCATTGACTGAAGTTCGCACAATCTGATAAAGTTGAGACAATTTTCATCTCTAAGCAGGATGACGTGGCGCACATGCACTAATCTTTCAAGACGTGTCTACTATCCTGTACACGACCACGTGTATCTTAATCATATGATGCCACACGTCTAAATACAGTTAGTACACAACTTATAACTGAATGAAAGTTGGCGCAACAGGAGGTTGGCGTAACCCAATGTGGCACAATCCAGCCTCGCGCACATCAGAATAACTGCTAAAATAGTTATTTCTTTAACTCTATAAATAGAGTTTTCGATCATTGTTGAAGGATCAGATACATACGCACAAAGATCAATAACTCTTGCAAAATTGCTGCAGCATTCTCCAGATGCTACAATCTTCAAGTTCACATAGTCCAAGGGATAAAGTGGTCGTCTTCTGATCAGATTCCTACAGTTGTACTTCTCCAAAATTTATTGTACTTTGTACTATTCTTTCACAAGTTTGGAATAAACTTTTTGTTTTTGCAAACATTCATCGTGTCTTGTGATAGAGTTTCCAGTTATGCCTTGTTTCCTTGATTGAATTGGACTTAACTTGACTATGACCTGATCAGACTTGTAGCATACTATAGATTGGGAGTATCTTTCATTGTACTACAGTCTATAGGATTTTACATGACATTTATATTCCTTTAGGAGAGAAGATTGATACTAGGATTGGCTTTTCTCGATTGGGAGTATCTTGCATTGTACTAAAATCGAGACATACTATAGATTATGAGTATCTTGCATTGTACTACAGTCTATAGGAGTTATTTGATTGATTGTTAGCCAAGTCTAGTATTTTATTTCTGTATGACATGTCGCTTCTTAGATGTTTTTCTTGTACTGTTCTTATCTTCCATATATGTTATTTACTGTCATAGTAGTAGGCATGTTTTATGTATCTTGCTAGTCCCCTGAGGACCTGATGATCTCTTCAGGTAGTTGATTGCATGGAGTTAGTTAGTTGATCATGATGGTAGTTGATTACTTCAGACTCAGGTATCTTTCGTGATTACGTATTCACATCCTTTATTTGCACTCTGCTTGTTAGCCTAGCTTCATAGACTCATGTTATTTCTTTGGAGTCTAGTCGAACATATATGCTAGTGGTCTGTAGACCATGAACCATAATGTTCATTCTTGTTTTATATTGTTCTTATGGATTGAGATATAGTTTAACTTACCATATTAGACAAGATATCACATTCTGGACAGCGTATACGTATTCGAGTTAGACTGGAGTCCGCTTGATACGTAGTTGTCTTGCGCACGCGCTCGCATCCCGAAAAAGGGGTACGGGTCGTGACAGTTGTGCTCTGAATCATTTATATTTACTATAGTTCATAGATTCTCTATTTTATTCATGTATTCAGTTTCTTTATTCATATTCCTGTATTCTTGTGTTTCCATAACAGCACGTCATGTATTCTATTCTATTGCTTGTTCTATATTTTCTACCATGCATTAAAACTGCTTTCAGAGTTATGTATTCGCTCCAATCCTGACTGGATATGTTGACAAAATTTTATAGAGAACTTGGAGGGTTACTTGGAACGCCAGGAGGTTCCAGCTAGCCTAGAAGAGACATCGGTAGTGACTAGATTAGACTATTAGAATTTTTATCTGGAAATTGTCTCTAGTTTTTTTCTGAGATGTTGTATTAATTCATATATACTTTGAGATACTCTGTTGACACTTAAAATTATCTCTTTTGGGTTGTATTGTACTTTGACTTTCTATCTATTCCATATCGTGTTATTATCCATCTTTAGTTAGTTTGTGATTGAATTGTATCTTCTAAGTTTCTCCTCCATATGGAGAGTATATACTGGACAGATACATTATATTGTGTTAGCTATTTTCGAGACCTAGGACATCGTTCTACCATCGACACTGCGACATAGGCTAGACATACCCACGGTCTCGTGCCCTTACACTGGGTGCAGATCGTGACAAGTTTGTTGCAAGCTTCAGTTGTATCAAGACAATCGATGACCTAGTCGTCATCGTATTCATCATAATAATAACTTCGAGGAGTTGATAAAACGATTAACCACTTATCATCCAATTGATCAGGCACATAAAACACTTGCTTCACTTGAGAGGCCAAAATAAAAGAGTCGACCCTATGGCACCCTCTACCAAGCTCGACTAATGTGAAACAAAGGTCATCTACCTTAACACAATTTTTGCTATTAACCCAATCACACTTGAAGATGGAAATCCGAAAAGAGTAGTAGTCAAGCAACCAAATCTCTTTAGTAACACAGTAAAAAGTCATATCAGAGAGAATGGAATTGTTGTCCTTTGCGCTAGCAACTTGCAAAGTTTTTGCCACTATAGTGACTCCACTATTTTGCTTGACTCGTACGTCATCACGATCTTTCGTATAATAACAAACCCTCGTTAATTGCATAACCCGAGAACTTTATCACATCTTGTCGAGGTCCTTGAGCTATCCATTTTAAGACATCAGATACATTGTTATTTGGGTCTTCTTGCTCGGCCTGAACCTGGCATTTTTTTAAGTTTAGTATTTCATTTTATGATAAGTAGATACAAAATATATTAGCTTAATAAGTACCTTTGATCGTAACTACTTAACAAACGTGCAGTTGTGCTCATCTTTTAACCACTTTGCACTTTTCACTCTACGATGGTGCATCTTTTTCAAGTAAAACTCATGCTCCCTATCATGTAATGAATAGAATGACGTTAACTAAAAAGCAAAATATATTAAAGAAACAAGTACCAAAGAATATAGATATCTTTACTCGATATTAGGTTGAACATCATTTGTGTTGGGCAACACATAAAGATGTGCTTGGTCCAAAGACGAGAGGTCAACTTCACAAATATTCCCTTTGCCTATAGGTTTTTCCTCATTCTTCGCAGCAGGAACTCCAATGGCATCCTGATCTGCTAAAAATTCTGAACAAAACTCAATGGCTTCCTCTACGATATAACATTATGTAACCCTTCAGGACGATTCTTGTTTCTCACATAACCCTTTATCACAACCATATACCTGTAATAATACAAATGATTATACAAATGTCAATCTTGTTACTACATAATCAAACTCAAAGTTAGAATATACCAAGTATTAACCTCTCTGGTGGGTACATCCATCGAAAGAAAACTAGACTACTAAGTTCAACCTCTCTGACAAGGTGCACCATTAGATGTACCATTATGTCAAAGAATGATGGTAGAAAATATTTTTCCAATAAGCATAATGTGACCACAAGATTATTTTGGATATCTTGCAATTTATGTAAATTCACAACTTTGGCACAAAGGGCATTGAAGAAGAAACATACCCATATAATAGCATATCTCACATGCTTTGGCAACACACCGTGTATTACAACAAAGAGTAGTTGTTGCATTAGGACATGGAAATCATAGGACTTGAGACCATACAACTTTAGATCTTCCATTGAGACATTAGTTCTAAATTAGAAGAGTAACCATCTGGGACCTTAAGGTCACGCAAATTTTCACACACCATTATTTTCTCCTCCTCGATACAGTATAACATGTTGCTAGAAGATAAATGCCATTTTTCTTATTATGAGGTGTCAATTCTTTCCTTAAGCCCATCTCTACAAGATCTTTGCGATAATTGATCCCATCTATTGACTTTCCAGGAATATTTAATAAGGTACCAATGATACTATCGCAAACACTCTTCTCAATGTGCATGACATCCAAGTTATATCTAATAGGAAGATATCTTCAAAAATTGAGCTCAAAAAAATAGATTTCTTCTTTCAACAACTTGTAACTTTGTCTTTTGGTACTTCTTTTTCTTTCTTCTTTGGTATCAATTTCTTTTATACTTCTGCTTTCTTCCACTTCTTTGATGTATTCTCTGATGTCTTTTTCTTGAAAATCTTTTTTTTTTCTTTCCCCAAGGAACATTAATCCCTGCAACTTTCATTAATATTTCTTTCCCACTCAATGGTTCAGGATGAGATCCAAACTCTTTGTCACCATTAAATGCCTTTCTTTGGTATCGAAAAGAATGATTATGTGGCAAATACCTTCTGTGACCCATGTAAATGTTCTTTTTACAATGTTTCACCCTATTCGAATAAGTATTTTTATTGCATATTGGACATGCAAAATATTCTTTAACACAACAACCAGACAAATTGTTGTATGCAGGAAAATCATTAACTGTCCATAACAATACACTTCTGAATGTAAAATATTCTTGACGATATACATCATAAGTCTCAATTCCATCATTCCATAACAATTGCAGATCGTCAATCAATGGTGCTAAATAAACATCTATGTCATTTCCAGGTTGTTGGGGGCCTGATATCAACAATGTCAACATTGTGAACTTTCTCTTCATGCACAACCAAGGTGGTAAATTATAAGTATTTAGCATTATAGGCCAACAACTGTACCTACTGCTAAGTGAACTAAATGGATTAATCCCATCGGCTAAAAGAGAGAGTCGAAGGTTTCTTGCTTTTGCTACAAACTCAGGCCATTTATCATCAATTGTCTTCCATGTCGGTGAATTTGCGGGATGACGCAATTTTCCATCAATTTCCCTTCCATCTGCATGCCATGTCAGATTCTTTGATATTTGTACTGATCGAAACCACCTTTTAAAGCGTAGAATGGGTGGAAATAACTATAGTACTTTTGTTGGAATGCCTTTGTTTTGCTCTTCATGTCTTTGTTCAGACATATGCTTTTTTTATATCTCGACATTCCACACGTAAGACATGAGGTTGTATTTTCATACTCTTTTCTGTAGAGTATGCAGTCGTTCGGGCAAGCATGTATTCTCTTATATTCCATTCCAAAATTAACTGAGAAACATCGCTTAGCCTCCCCGATAGTTACGGGCAACTCATTCCCTCCCGGAAGCATATCGCCGAATAATGTCAACACATCTGAAAAGCTTTTATCACTCCAACCACTCTTGGCCTTGATACTAAAGCGCTTCACTATTGCAGATAGCTTTGTATATTTTTTACAACCATTATACAATGGTTGCTTAGCATCATCAAGCAAAGCATGAAGGTTGTCTTCATCATCTCCTACCACATCTTTCTCTTTTAAAGCATTGAACATCACTATTGTATCTGCTAGATTATTTATAGTGTCCATATCTTTATAAATAGGCACATGTGTATCCTCACCTATTTCATTGGGATCAACATCCCCATGCCATGTCCATATAGTATACCTTCGATCGATACCAATTGTCGTCAAATGAAATTTTACTTCATCTGAACTCAATCTATAGAGATTCTCGCAATCATTACATGGGCACCTAATAAAGTCAAGATCAAGCTCAGTAGTTTTGAGATAATCAATAAATTCTTTAACCCCTGTTCTATATTCATCCTATAATAGGTACATTGTCATCCAAGATCTATCCATCTATATAACAAATTAAAACACTCAGTAAGTGATTGAAGCATGAAAGTTCTATTTCAAGCCGAAGGGATAAGAGAACATCATAGGGAAGGTCCAAAAATGTGCAGGATAGACGTAACTTACTTGGATTGAGAGTGAAAAAAATTATATAATTTATGTAGGAGATAGCCCTAACTAGAAGATATGTAAGATGCATAAATTTGTAATTCTTTTTTGTCGTATACATTTTAAGTTGCTGAAATATTCTATTTGTGTATCAAAATATCAATAGAAGACAAAGGTTTCTACATTATAAGCACCTTAAATTATTTAGACAGGCTCCTTGAGACAATTAGTGGACAACAAAAATCAGAAGAAAATCACTTAAGCACAATGTGAATAGGTGATTACATAATATATGGAGTATGAAATATGCAATATGTACATTAATTAAAACTATCAACATGGTTAAATACTAAAATTCATTTGGTCCTTCTGACATATATTAAATCATAGCAAAATGTTTCATAAACATAGAACCAACAACTTTGGAGGGACAGATAAAGAACTTGGCAACATCAAAATGACCCAACTAGATGATTTTTCTACATAAATACGATGTCCATCAGCTAATATGTCTAGAAAATCACATTAACCTGATAACAAATGATCTTGGCAACTCCTAAATTGAACTGCACATAAAAGTCTTTGCAGCAATTAGACTCCTTTCGATTGTTTTCTAAGTGTAGGAATGCACAGAAAAGTTTTGGTCTAAGAAGCCATGTATGTGTGTGTGTGTGTGTGTGTGTGTATGTCTCTGAGTAGTTTCAGAAAACTCGGAGTAACTCGAACAATATATAATGTTGTTATGTTCATGTTTGATATCTATATTTGTCATCATTGTATATTTTTGCAGCCTTATGAAGGAAACTAATATAGACAATTAGCTACTTCCAGATGATACTATGTTGAAATGACTGAACTGGCATGGTCTATAATGACATTATTATAGAACTGTGAGTAGAAAAGCATGACATAATAACAAGTCAATGTTCTTCAAAGAAGAGGATACTGGAATGAGTAAAGACCTAGCAATTCATGGTGTCACCAGCTTCCAACTAAAGAAAGGGCAGAGACCTAGCAGACATAACCTCATGGAGTTGAAACAAAGTGTTGCAGTGCAACGTACTGTTAGCCCACATATATATACACTTAAAAGATGGATGGTGTAACAAATCATACTCACTCATTTACAGGGAAAAAAGATTCTCATAGAATTGCAAACATAATTCAATATCTGGGTTATATAATTAATATTTAAAACGATGAAGCAAAATTTAAGACACATTAATAAGAAAGCATGATAATATGAAATCCCAACATTACCACAGTTTCCATTGAAACATAGCACATATAATGCATTTTATTTTGGGCACAATTTCAGCTACTAGACACATATAATGCACTTCATGACACGTATCGCCAAAACCCAATTTGAGCTCTAAAACCCAAATTGACCATGAGTATCAAAAAATATCGTGATACGATGCCACGTATGCCAACTCAGACACATAGAGATCAATTCTCTCTACAATTAGCCCAAGAAATAATACTGAGTAAACTATGCAAACGATAAAAACCAAACCCGTCAACTACTTTGTCAAATGTAATTGTAGACCAAGAACTATTGTATGTTACAATAGATAAAGAAAAAAAGTTGAAGAAGTCACTCATTCAGCAGGAAACTTCACAAGTAAAATGGAAAAGGAAAAAAGTTTTCATGTTGTATATATAGTCAACCCCATCACGATGGAAAAAAGAAATTAGGGCACAAACTACTCACTGGGGCAATTGTTGAGTTGCAGTTAATTTCTCTACAACTGAAGGAGATTGTCCCACTTTCTGCACACAAAAAAACACTTCAATGAAAGAAATTAGGACACAAACTACAACAGAAATAGAACAAATTTCTCTAAAATGACTAAAATTATAGAAAAAATTAGGGCACAACCAACAAGGACACAAATTAGAAAAGAAACCCTAACCTAACTCTAAACTACAATGGTAGAAATTAGGACATAAATTAGGGCACAACCTTGTCGGCGGCGGCTGAATCTTTGTCCTCGGCGGTGGAGGAGAAATGAGGTGGGTTTTGAATGAGAAGGGGAGAGAAGATGAGAAGACGAGAGAACGAGAAAGGAAGAGAAGAGGAGGGTTTTCTTTGAGGGTTTGAACGATAATAGGATAGAAAATAAGGGTTTTTTCTGAGGGTTTTCTTTGAAAGAGGGGAGAGAGGAGGAGAGAGAAGACGGTTCTGAAAGAGGGGGGGTTTCTGTAGTCGAATTTTCGATGGGGTGCGGGAAGTGAAAAGTTAGAATGGTGGTTCGAGCGGTCGCTTGAGCATTTTTTATTACCTTTTATAACGACTGCTTGTAACAACGTTACATATGTTCTAATATTATATAACACTTAGCGCCACAAATCGTTATAATAGGCCAAAAACTCTTAAAAACTGTCATATTATGTGGTTTTGCTGAAATTCTATCACGCTTATAAATGAACCATTGTAATAGCCTCTTTTCAAACGTTATAAAAGGGTCTTTTTCTTGTAGTGACTGATCTTCTTCCCGTTTTTCTCTGCGCGTGCCTGATCTCGCTCTGCCACGCATAGAGATGGAAGGCACGCCGGTACGGTCGCATCGCCAGTGGGAGGCAAGCGCCCTTCTCTCCCTTCTTACTATATATAACACCTAGGTTAACCCTAATCCCCAGAAAGACCAAGCCGCCACCCCTCCCAAAAACCCACCTGTGCGTTGCTCTGCCTCCTGTCCCTCCGATGAAGCAGGCTTGGGGACTCTTATCGGCTTCTTTCCTAGCGACCCTGCCGGCTGTGACTCTTTGGCACAGGTGTTCGAGTCGACGGTGGTGAATGCCGCATATGTGCAACCTTGCCTTCCCTGGGCATCGGTCTCCGATCGGGACCAGGCACGCTGATGAGCACCACCGCGGCACGGCGAGCTTGAGCTCAACGAGGTTCCTTATAGGTGACCTCCTAACTCTGTAAGTTCTCGATCATGCTCCAATAGTTTAGCTTCATTCTTCAAATGTCATTTGTTCCCTGTTGTTGCTCATGGAGTTATAGGGAAGTTGGGTGTCAATGTTTCATATATAGGGCTGTGAACATATAGAAATTAAGGTTCATAAATTTTTGTGTGTTTGTATATTGATGTTGCCTACATGAAACAACAGTAGGGTTTTCATATACGAGTAAGGGCTGTTGTTATGGTAAAGAGAGATGGGTACTCTCTTTCACCTTGAGCTAATCGCAGGAATCAACTAGGCATGAAGAGTAAGGAATATGGAGTGTAGCAGGTGCCTACATATACAATTACTAATATAATATGTTGGGCTCACTATTGTTGTGTTTAATACTGGTTGTGTATAGGGGAAGAATAGGAGATGGCATGGAAGCATTGACAGTAGGTTAATTGCTAGAGGAAAGAGAGAAGTTAGGTTAAAGGCCTATGACAACAACTATATATAACTAGCAACTACTTGCATACACTAGTGAGCATTAGCTCAGTTGGTTGTATAGAGGGGTTAGTGTGTGGGTGTTCCTGGTTCAAGTCTAGGCTTGGCTGGTTTTGTGAAGAATTATTAGTTTGTTTCCTCTTGGAGGAACTTAATGTGTCTTGAGTTCAAGTCTATGTCATTTTTTGCTATCAAACTCTAATATCTTTTTTGCCATCAAAACTATGATTATTGCTATTAATTTTGTGATAGAAAAAATAAACTACGAGTAAAAATCAGACCAAAAATTAAATGAACAGAATAAGAAGCTATGATAGGGTAGTAGCATTTTCTTTCTCCTTAGTAAACTATTAGCATTGTTATAAGTAACCCTTGTAGCAAATAATTAATTATTTCCTCAATTATTCTATAGGCTCTTTAGATTCCTTGGACTCGATTTTCGTGTCAAACTTTCATACTCTGCTTCCGGTTACAGGCAAGTATACTTGCCACTATGTCATTTTTTTGCTACATTTCATGTCTTGCTATTTTATTACTGTTTTACAATTGCGCATCCGAGTATGACTCTGGGTGAAACCAACGAGATATGTTGGTCATTACTTGATAGCCTAGTCCATTAGAGACTACCTATGTACTGCATAGCGGATATACTAGTATCTTGCTGGACCCTAACACATGATTGGACACGGAGATATGATACAGAGATGCATGACACGTACCCCCGTATTTGATTAATCATTAGTATGGCCGGAGCATGCGACGATGTAGTTTATGCTAGATGCTTTCATTATGACATATTAGATCACGTACTGGGGATTGTGCATGTCAAGGAGTCGACCTGTTCTAGATACAATAAGTGGGGAGGACAGTTACTAGACGGAGGGACTGCTATTGGTATAAGTTGTTGATAGTCGGCAGTTCGGACGACCCCCACTGCGAGATGATCTCAGGTTTGGAGAGCTCCATTCATCGAAACTTGTTCTTATTGCATTTACACAGTCATAGAATGCCCTTGTGATTTTTTTTTATTACTTTATAGTGGATGTATATTATATATCTTATTGCGTCCCGCTGAGGACCTGGTCTCCTTCCAAGTTTAGCTGAACCGGAGTACGAACAGGTTTATGGATCGACGCCTGGCACTAGTACTGAGGACGATGAGATATTCCCAGGAGAGCACATTTAATCTTGGGCACGATACCATCTTGGATGCAGTCTTCATCTGGAGTCTAGGTCTAGTTATTTTACTTTTTGTACTTTCTTTCTGTACTCTATTCTCAGACTATTTGAGTAGTAGATATGTCTTTACCAACTTTATATTCATTATGGTTATGTATGATTTATTTCTGATTACATGACCCTCTCGTATTCAGACTAGATTACTTATTTCTTCTGTGGATGAGATTTAACATGCCTGTGACTTGTTTCTATACTTAGTTACAACTTAGTACGTATTCGAGGATGCCATTAAATTGGGAAATTCTTGAATACGTATCTGTTGGCCTTGTTACGTATCTTGATTTCGAGTATTTTGGGACTGGGGCATGACAATTACTTCGTGAGATGACCTTTCCTACCGCAGTAATGGCAAGTAGAAAGTCCAGATGGTGAGGGTTGGGACGATCTCTGCTGATGGTACGTTAGGGGTTTCTTTGTCAGTACTCCTTGCTGCGCTCTGGCAATACAATAGGCCTCTTCTGGCCTGCCTCCTTCTGGTGAATTCGCTCCAAGCGTCGTGTTGTTATATGGACTCCCGAATAGGTAGTAGGTGCAGCGGCTCCGATAAGCTTCTGTAGGTTAAAGCTCAAATCGTCATAAAATTTCTCCAATTTTTTTTCTTCGTCTGGATCAGTGTAGGTACAAAATGGCTCAGTCGTAGAAACTCATCATTATATTCTTCTACCGTCATGCTGTCCTGAACAAGGTGAAGGAACTTGTCTAGAAGTTTCGCTCTAAAGGTGGCCGGGATGTACATTTCTTGAAAAAGTTTCGATAACTCCTCCCAAGTGACATTATCCAGCCCAAGTCGCTCCTCTTCCGTGAGCCACCAGTGGTGTGCAGTGCCCGTCAGCTATATACTGATGCAATCATCCAATGCTCCTTTGGTAGATCGATTGCCTCCGACTGGTGTTGAATTTTGGTGAGCTACTCATGAACCTCTGTGGGCCCCTCTTTGCCAAAGAATTTAGTTGGCTTCACTGGCAAAAATCAGAGAGGGTTCCCGTTGTTGGCTGACGAACTGGTGGATTTATCCTCTCCAGAGTTGACATTATGTGGTCCTCCATGTTCTCTGGCTGTCTCTGCTGGGCCCCCCACTGGACCTGCTGCTAGGCTTGCATCATCACATAGAATGTCTGGAACAGTTGTTGTGGGTCCATCGGTTGTTCGAACTGAGCAAATATTATTGGTGGCATCGATGGCACTGGCGTCCGCGGTGGAGGTGAGTGGCGGAATATATCTATCCTGAATCTTGAAGCATACGAAGTAGTAGAATCGCAAGGTGGGTAGATGAGCCCCAACCGGTGGCAGGCTCGCGTCAATGGGGGTAACTACCATACCCTATGGAGTATCTATAGGACCCTCGTCGTTGGCTCGTGGGTCCATTACACTGGACATAAACAAACTTATAATCTAAGAAATGATCATATCAAAGTATGATGCAAGTCAAGAAAATAAATTCGAAGTCGATATATAGAGATCTAGGATGTGTAATATATGTGGATGAGATCTTATGGATCTTTTTTGTCCCATTTGTAGGCTAACATCGGTACAGTAACGTAACCGAAGTGATTTAAAATTGGACCTGTATGGGCCCCCACAAAAATCATATCACTCCCCAGTCCTAAAATTATAGGACTAAGCTATGTAGCAATGACCAGCAGCACATCTCCAATGGGCCAAACTATCTAACCAACCCATTAGAGAGTACTTAAGCAGTATATTAAATTTATAAACCTCAACAACACAAGTCATAGATCACGGGATAAAGTGCTAATATCATGCACGGAGAATAATCATGACACAAAGATAATCAAGTCTCAAATAATAATAATAAATTTGTCCAGCAGTAAAAGAAATGAAAATGTACGAGAAAAATAATCCGTCATCACACCATAGAAATAAAAGACAATATCCAACTAAAATTTTGCTGAAAAGATAATGTAAATATCATGAAAAGTAAGGCTATATGAATCAGAAGAAATCCTCATGAACTATCTCCTCATCCTACGTAGGTACGTCTCCTTTTTCAGCTTCTGGCCTGTAAACCTCCTCGTTTATACCTGAAGAATAACCAGGTCCTCAGGGGACATGGCAAAATAAAAAAAACAATATGCCAAAGTATAATAAAGAGAATATAAATACTGAAGGTAACTACCATAACCATCTAAGTGAAATGCACGTGAGAATACTTTCTGGATATTAGGCTTCGGCCACTGAGTGCTCACAAGCTCCTCAGCCAGACCATCGCCCAAGGCACCGTGTCATGGGGCCAAAGGCATATGTGTCAAGATAACACCAAAGCTTTGCCACAAAGATAATGGTATACGAGTCAGGTCAAAAATAAGTCCCGACTATAGAGATGAGGTTAAACGTGTCAAGGTAACAACTAGTCTAGTTTAGAACTATGTTTGTTAATTATACACTTTATAGGCAACACACTTCTCCATTAAACTACTATATTTTTATCATAAAAAATCTATAATAATTCTAAAAATAATTTTTAAACATATTTTTGTTTATATTATTTACATGAAAATATAGTAACTAGTTAACATAGTCAACTAGCCGCACAAAGTTGTAAATTTTCGGTTCTATTAGAACAATCTAATCTTGCAAAAATAGAAAATTAATATTCTGAAATATTGTATAAATATAAATAATATTCAAAAATTAAATCATGAGAGTTCATGGTTTTATACATTGAGAATTTCATATATATTGGTCGCATAAAATCTAACATGTTAATCTACGGAGATCCAATTGATTACAGCGACAAAACTTCAAAGATTCGACAACATAATGAAATAAAACTTATAGAGCAATTTATATACCGGAAAGGGGATTAAAGAGGGATGTTACAATGCTCACCAAGAGTCACGAAGATATCGTGGGGCTACGCAAAGCTAAGCGAACAGCAGCTACGTCAGACAAGTTTTAGCCTCGACACCTTGTCGTAAAATGCGCGCCATGGACAACCATTATAATCCACATGGTGGGACTTTGAGGAAGGCAAGGGACATAGGGGTACGCGATAGAGTTGTTTTGATCAAGGTTTAACCAATAAAAAGAGATAAAACACAGGTGCAAAGTCAACCAACCTACTAGTTCAGAATTTTTGTTACGGCTGAATGTTTCTCTCAAGTTTGGCCCTCTACCGACCAAATGAATACTTGAGACTCCTTGGGGCTTGATAGGGTTGAAGAGGGGTGTCTTAGGGTCGTCGTAGAGGTGGTGTCTCATCGAGAGGTTGTCGTAAAGGGTCTCAAAGTGACACGCGGCTGCAGGATGATGTTAGCTTTGGCAGGGTATAGGAAGAGGGAGAGGCCACAATGAGATCATATATATGTAGGGTTAGGTAGGGGGTCGGTTAGGGTTTGGTTAGGGATGGTTTTGGATGGGTTTTATAAGTTTTTATGGCCCAAATCAAAGCAAATATAAGATTGAATCTCTAAAGATTGAATAGGTTCCTATTTAGGAAAGTGGGTTTTAGTGGGATTGCACATGGGTTTGATCCTAATTTGGCTATACATAAATCATTAAAAATTAATCTAAAGTAATCCTATTAGTTTTGGGTATCCAGAATAGGCTCTACCACTACTAGTTGGATTAGTTTTGGGTCAGGGTAGTTAGTTGAGTCACGAAAAGCCCGAAATATGTCTTTTTTGACTTTTGTGT
Organism: Iris pallida; assembly: GCA_029216955.1. Lineage (NCBI taxonomy): Eukaryota > Viridiplantae > Streptophyta > Magnoliopsida > Asparagales > Iridaceae > Iris > Iris pallida. The sequence goes on along the minus strand of JANAVB010030420.1, from coordinate 5,173,625 downwards.
ATAAGTAGCACATGAAAACTCAATTAAGTGGCACAAACGTGGAATATGTGTAGTAGGCTCAGAGTATATCAAAACCATGTATTGGGTCAAAAGGTTTGAGTCGATGTATGATTGAATATCTAAAGATTGAAAAGGTTCTTGTTTAGGAAAGTGGGTTTTAGTGGGATTACACATGGGTTTAATCCTAATTTGGCTGCACATAAATCATTAAAAATCAATCTAAAGTAATACTATTTGGTTTGGGTATCCTAGAATAGGCTCTTCTACTAGTTGTTGGATTAGTTTTGAGTCGGGATAGTTGAGTCCCGAAAAGCCTGAAATGTGTCTTTTGTGAATTTTGTGTATAAGTAGCCTATGTGAACTCAATTGAGTGAGACACAAATGTCATGTTTGTAGTAGTCTTAGAGTATATCAAAATCATATATTGGGTTAAAAGGTTTGAGTCGAGATTGTGTCTCCAATTTCAACTAGAATAGACAACGATAATACGGTAGATATTAGAATTGACCCGAAAGTTGTACAAAAAAAATAAAGTACAAGAAGACTTGGTTGAGTGGGACATGATATATCTAAATGAAGATGAACTTATCTAGATCACACATATGAAATACATATATATATATATATATATATATATATATATATATATATATATATATATATATATATAAATATATATAAAAAATATATATATATATAAATATATATATATATATATATATATATATATATATATATATATATATATATATACTGCGGGGCGACTAAGGTGATCCAAGATTTCTTCTCAGCGGGGCGACTACTGCAGGAGCTTAATCATATGTTTCTTACACTCATTCCGAAGAAGGAGGGTGCCATGTCCCTGGCAGATTTTTGGCCAATTTCCTGTTGTAATTTCTTATATAAACTTACCAAGCATATTATGTGTCGAAGGATGGAAGGTGTTATGCAGCAATTGATTTCTCCCAATCAAGCAGCATTCATCAAAGGGTAGAATATCGCAGACAACAACCTTCTTACTTACGAGATGGTCAAAGATTTCTCTTAAAAAGGGGAAACAAAGCATGCATAAAGTTAGACTTGAGGAAAGCATACGACACTGTCAACAGAGACTTTGGGTGTCACGTAATGCTGGCTATAGGGTTTGCTCCTACATGGATTGCCAGGATCCGTGAATGCATCACATCTCCTTCTTTTTCGGTGCTAATTAAAGGGCAACCCTTTAGATTCTTCGGTAGCAACAGAGAGCTTCGCCAGGGAGACCCGCTATCGCGTATCTCTTCTCAATTGTAATGGAATACTTTACCTGCCTCATGGATTCGAATACCTATCACAAACGGATCACACCATTATATCAAAAGGTACTGGCTCATGTATCCCATCTTATGTTTGCTAATGATCTCTTGGTGTTTTTAGATCCTACAACTGGAGAGTTGACATAATTAGCTGGGATAATAGTGTTGTTTGGGACTCTTACGGGACTATTTCTCAATAAAGAGAAGAGAAAAGCATACTTTAATAGGTACTATCCCAACAAGGAGGATCGAGCACTCATCTTGGGGGTGGAGAAGAGCGAACTTCCGGTCAAATACTTGGGTATTCTGTTCGCTACCAACTATGCTAAGGAAACTGATTGTCGTTGCTTGGTAGAGTATACTCGGAGATGAATGGAGGGGGGCATGCCCAAAACCTTTCGTTTGGGGGGCAAATAGAGTTGGTTAAAATGGTGATTATGACTATTGCATAGTTCTGGCTCTAGGCCATATTGTTGCCAACAACAACCATTGGAAAAATTGAGAAAATTAGTGCCAAGTTCATATGGCGAGGGGGAGTACACGCCATCAACTGGGAAATATTATGTCGACCAAAGATGGAGGGAGGAGTCGGTATACGATCGTTGCGGACTTTAAAGGATATTGCAGGCATGAAGCTGGTATGGAGACTCATTGACTCAGACTCTCTATGGACGAAGTGGATGAGAGGGAGATATCTCAAAGGAGGGAGCTTCTGGACATGGAGATGGGATAATAACTGTTAGTGCCGGGGCACAATTTTTCGATGGAAAATAGAGAATATGAAATAATTGTAAAAACAATGTTCCAACGCAACACTTCTAGGAAGGTTGCGCAAGTATAACGAAGATCTAAAAAGATATCGTTATGATATTACGAGAATCTAAAAAGATTTCATAATCACAGCAATCAGATCATAGTACTTCTAAAAAGAAGATACAATCAGAGTTACTGGCAGCAACGAAGAAGGTGACTGGCGAAAGATGGAAGAACTCCTGCTGGGGTGAATAATCACCGTTGCTCAAAGCTTTACTCGCCCTATACGAACAGCTTCCAGGAACCAGCAAGTTCGTCGAAGAACTTGAAACACTCCTGCTCTTCTGACTCCTCGGATGGACACGAACTTCCGTACAAAAGTAACGCTGGTGCGGCGCCTTTCCTCTCTCTCTCGAAGGCTGCAGATCAGAACTGTGTTAAAAAATACGTCTGAATTATCTGTTTATTTGTGCTAAAGAACACTTCGTAAACTTTTTAGTGGCTTCTCTTTCTATTCTGTAATGAGCCTTGAGAGAGAGAATGCCTTATATAGGCCCTGCAGCAACTGGTCGGTTGCCACAAAGTTAGGGACGTGGTAATAACCACCCCGAACATGTACCAACCGCCCAGAACATGCAAACGCACGTTCTGCTGCCAACTGCGCACACCCAGCGCTCCTCGTACTTTGCACGACAGAGCACGTACTGAACTGTGCACATTGCGTGCACTGCACGTACTGTGCACACTACGCACACTGCGCAACCAGCGCAACCCAGCACAACCCTGCGTAACCCAGCGCAACCCTGCGTAACCCAGCGCACCCAAGCGTAACCTGAGCGCAACCTAGGCGCACACCTGGGCAGCACAACTGGGCTTGCGCACTTGGGCATGCGCAACTGGGCTTGCGCAACATGGCTGCGCAAGTGGCTCGCACAACGAGCGCAACTAAAGCGCACTATGCGCCTAGCGACGATGCTGACGTGCTAAGTGCAAAGTGCGCCAACAAAATGCCACATTATGCCTCATGAGCCCATGAGCCCGAGTCCGAGTCCGAGTCTGATTCCGAGTCCGAGTCCGAGTCCGAATCGCTAAGCCCCTACGGGGTTTAGCTCCTATGGAAATAAATTTCCCAAGAGCAAAAAGTATGAATGCTTTTATTGTTGATTTTAGCCTTTTTCTATTAGAAAAATAACCCCACATGGCAAGCCCATATGCACCTCCACACCATATGTGCATCTCCAATAATAGCAAAGCTAATATATAGAGATACAAACTCTTTGGCCTATCCGAAGTGGGACTAAAGTTTCTAAAGGAAAGGCCAAAACTCCAACAATCCCCCACATATCTCTATATATGGGTATAAGTGTTCCCCACAGTAACTGTCCATTATGCATTAGGAGAGATGTCGCTGACGAGTTGAATCTTCCCGCATGGGTTAAAAATCAGACTATAATACAAGAATGGACTAAGCCTTGAATTCTGCATCATAGCTGAAATTCTTTCCACTCACATAATATAGTTACATGTGCTTCTGGCTACACATTAAATGCCCTGTGCCAGCCTGGTTTCAGTGTATAGTTTTGGGCATCTATAAGTTTACCCTCAAGAGACGGCCTGATATCTCTTTGTCCATACACTATAGGTGAGTTCATTATAAAGAGACATGGCATAAAGCGCTTTACGCTTCCCTTACGGTACTACGCCGCCATGACATGGCCTAAAGCCGAGGCCTTACCCCGTACCGGGAACCTCATCATAGTGTCATACTACTGTAGCATGAGGCAACCGCCTCTTTGTAGTGCCAAACTACCCAGCATGAAGCCTTAGGCTCCCTTGCGGTGTTATGCCGCAATGACATGGCTTGTAAGGCCGAGGCTTTATCCCTAACCGGGTACGTCATCGTGGTGTCGTACCACTGTAACATGAGGAACTCCTCCTCTTTGTAGTGCTGACTACATCCCTCTTTATATTTAACATACAGCATTAGGCTAACTGCCTATTTGCAGTGCTACGCCATTGTGACTTGGCCTGCAAAGCCGAGGCTTTATCCTATTCCTGTGCAGCACCCCACATATAGGAACCTCATTGTAGAGTCACCCCACTGTAGCATGGAGTTTCACTCCTTGTAGTGCTGCTCTACCGTGCTTCCTGTAAAGCACACCAGGCATTCACTCTGCCTGAGAACTCATTAAGGCAATTAAGCCAACCTAGGAACCGTTTTTCGCAGAAAACAACAGTAGACAACATTAGTTATAGGTCCGTAACCTCTCCATGCCCAATAGAACATGTACCCACCGTTCCTGATATTCTTCCGATTAGTGGTCCTCCCTTGAACCAAAAGCTAGATGCCTAGTAGATAAATCTTTGAACTAATAGCATAAAACTTTATTGTAGGAATACAATAATACAATATCAGAATGCCTTCAAGCCTATTTTACAAGCTGTGTCATCGACCAGCTGGCGCTTGAGGCCCTTGGTGAACGGATCCCCAGGTTCTCCTGACTCCGAACATCAATAACTGCAATAACACCTCTCTTGATAAGTTCGTGTACTGCCCTGTGCTTCAACCGCACAGTCCTCTTCTTCCCGTTGAAGAGGTCATTTGATGCCACCACCGCAGTCGCCTGGTTGTCGCAGTATATCGGTATCGCCGGTATTTGTGTCCCAACCATTGAAAGATCATACATGAGCTCCCAAAGCCATTCTGCTTTCTCAGCTGCGGTATCAAGTGCAAAGAACTCAGATTCCATGGATGACCGCGAGAGCATAGTCTGCTTCTTCGACTTCCACGATATAGCAGCTCCACCCATTGTGAAAATAAATCCACCTGTGGACCTCTCGCTCTCCACCTCTGAGCACCGGCTGGCATCACTGAAGCCTTCTACTACCGGCGGATCTCCGCTGTAGTATAGTGCATATGTCTGAGTCTTCTTGAGATATCTCATAATCCGTTTCACAGCTTTCCAATGTTCAGCACCTGGATTGCTCGTGAAACGACTCAGCATTCCCACCGCGAAAGTTATGTCAGGCCTTGTGGCATTAGTAGCATACATCAAACTTCCGATTACGCTTGCATACTCCAGCTGCCTGACGCTTTCCCCTGAATTAGGCTTCAGCTTCAGATCACACCTGTACGGCGTATCGATCCCTGGAAGATCCCGATACCCATAACGAGTGATCATTTTCTCAATATAATGAGACTGTGACAGCGCTAGTCCAGTGTCTGTCCGGATGATCTTGATCCCTAAGATCACATCAGCTTCCCCCAAGTCCTTCATACTGAACTTGCTTGAGATGAACTTCTTTGTCTCAGTGACACAGCTAATATCCGTACCTAGAATAAGCATGTCGTCCACGTACAGACAAACGATTACACCTCTTCTATCAGCGAACTTCATGTAAATACACATGTCCGTATCGCTGACCATGTAGCCATTTGACCTTATAACTTTGTCAAATTTCTCATGCCACATCTTGGGAGCCTGTTTAAGACCGTACAAGGATTTCACCAACTTGCAGACTTTGTCTTCAAGACCCCTGATGACAAATCCCTCTGGCTGTTGCATGTAAATCTCTTCGGTCAGCTCGCCATTTAGGAAAGCCGTATTCACATCCATCTGATGTATCACCATCTTATGTATTGCTGCGAGAGCAATCAACATTCTGATGGTGGTCATCCGGGCTACTGGAGCATACGTGCCAAAATAGTCAATCCCCTGCTTCTGAGAAAACCCCTTGGCTACCAACCTAGCCTTGAACTTGTCAATAGTTCCGTCTGCTTTCATCTTCTTCTTGAAGATTCATTTGCATCCGATGGGTTTCGCTCCTTCAGGAAGATCAACCAACACCCAAGTGTTATTTGAGGTGATGGAATCAATTTCATTGTCAATCGCCTCCTTCCAGAAAACCGTGTCTCTGGTCTTCATTGCCTCATCATAGGTAAGCGGATCAGCTTCCACATGATAGAAGACAAAGTCACTTCCGAAGTCCTTCGGCCTCCTCACTCGCTTCGTTGATGGCTCAGCGAGATCTGGTTCAACCGTTGTTTCAATAACAACATCTTCTTGGACCACATCTTCATTGAAGACCTGCGCACCCTCATTATTCCCTGGAACATCCGTAAGAACAATATTCTTGTGCCTTGCAAATTTGTCTTCAAAATATTCTGCGTCGCGAGATTCAATAATATGATTTGACTCAATATCAAGAAATCTTTGAGCATCACTCTTCTCGGCATACCCCAAGAAGATCGTCTTTGTAGTCCTTGTCCCAAGCTTCTGAACCTTCAGATCTGGAAGCTTGACATACGCCAGACACCCCCACACTCGAATGACATTCAAGTTAGGTCTGACCTTGAACCAGAGTTCATGAGGAGTAACGTCAGAAGTTGCATGAGGCCTCTATTTAGAATAAAAGTGGCCGTCAATGCAGCTTCTCCCCAGTAGCACTTAGGAAGACCAGCAGTCAACAACATTGAGTTTATCATTTCTGTCAATGTCCTGCTCTTCCTCTCAGCTACTCCGTTTGATTGAGGAGAGTACGAAGCCGTAGTCTCATTGACAATTCCATGTTCTTTGCAGAACGATGCGAATTTATGAGACCTGTACTCCCCACCTTGATCACTTCTTATCCTTTTGAGTTGTTGTCCAGTCTGCCGCTCAGCTTCGGCTCTGAACTCCTTGAACTTCTCGAATGCTTCGTCTTTAGCCTTCAGCAAGTAGATGAACGCATACTTTGAGAAGTCATCGATGAAGGTTATGAAATACTTTATCCCGGCCTTTGTAGAGAACTGTTTGAAGTCACAGATATCGGAGTGAACCAACTCCAGAAGATCTGTACTTCGATTAACCCGAGGAAAGGGTTTCCTTGTGATCTTTGTTTAAGCACAAACTTCACATTTCACTACCTTACCCCCACACTTGGAGATAAGTCCTAGACTAGACATTCTGTTTATTCGTTTACAATGAACATGTCCTAGCCTATTATGCCACAACTCAAGAGTATAAGCAGAATGAGTAACTTCATTAATCACATTAATTACATTGGACTGATTTACAAGCTGAATTTTGAACATTCCTTCGGTATAAAAAGCTTTCCCGAAATATGTTCCCTTGATAGACATCACCATCTGGCCAGCATTGATGTCCATCCTGAGGTCTGTTTTACAGAGTAGGCCTCCTGAGATCAGGTTCTTGGCGATAGCAGGTACGTGCTTCACGCCTTGAAGCGTCAAAGACTTCCCCGAAGTCAGCTTCAACACCACCGTCCCGATCCCGAGCACTTCAACTTGTGCCTGGTTCGCCATCATAACCACTTCAGAAGTAGGTGTATAGGTGGTGAACCACTCCTTACTGGAGCAGACATGGCAGGAGGCTCCAGTGTCTACCCACCAGTCAGAGTCAGTCCTTACCGCATCAACCTGTGCAATCATAGCAACAACATCAGTGATCATAGATACCTTACTAGGTTCTTCTTGCTCTGATTGCTTGGTCCTTGCTTTACACTCATTCTTAAAGTGGCCCTTCTTGCCACACATGAAGCAAGGCATTTGAGACTTTGGCTTCTTTTTCTTGATAGAAGTTTCCTTGACTTTTAAATTGTCAGAGTCCTTCTTCTTGCTGTGGAAAGCCGCCTGCTTTCCCCTTGGTTCCTTGGTCTGAACCAGATTAGCGTTAGCCAATTGCTTGGACAGTGTGTCCACCTTCAGTTGAGCCCGCATCTGGTCCTCAACATATATTTCCTGCAAGAGATCTTCAAGATTGATCTCAAGCTTCTTCCTATGCATGTTTGCATAGAACTTGCTCCACCCAGCGGGGAGCTTTGAGATAATCCCTCCAACAACAAACTTGTCGAAGAGAGGCATCGCCTCGTCTTCCAGCTTCTGTCGCAGTTTCAGAAACTCCTTCACCTGCGGCAGCATAGACTTTTCATCCTCAAAGAACCACTTGTGATATTTTTCAACCACAAATATTTTACTGCGGTTCTTGTCTTCTTCATAGAGTTTTTCTAGAGACTCCCATATGTCTCTAGCGATATTCTTCTTAGAATAGGATTCTGCAAGGGAATCCTCCATAGCATTCAGGATAAGCAGCCTGCAAATGCTATTTTCTCTTCTCCACTTGGCCTGAAGTTTAGTAGCCGCAGAGATTGCGGCAGCCGACCCAGTATCTGGAACAGTAGGTTCCTCTTCAAGAAGCACGTGATCCACGTCTCTGAGTTGAAGAGTAAGAAAAACCTTTCTCTTCCAGACTTGATAATGCTCTCCATCAAACTTTTCTAATTTGCAAAAGTCAGTATGAGGAGTGAAGCATTAACATTTTCCATCGTAGCAATAAAGCTTTGAGATTGTTAGTGCCGGGGCACAATTTTTCGATGGAAAACAGAGAATATGAAACAATTGTAAAAACAATGTTCCAACGCAACACTTTTAGGAAGGTTGTGCAAGTATAACGAAGATCTAAAAAGATATCGTTATGATATTATGAAAATCTAAAAAGATTTCGTAATCACAGCAATCAGATCGTAGTACTTTTAAAAAAAAGATACAATCAGAGTTACTAGCAGCAACGAAGAAGGTGACTGGCGAAAGATGGAAGAACTCCTGCTGGGGTGAATAATCACCGTTGCTCAAAGCTTTATTCGCCCTACACGAACAGCTTCCAGGAACCAGCAAGTTCGTCGGAGAACTTGGAACACTCCTTCTCTTCTGACTCCTCGGATGGACATGAACTCCCGTACAAAAGCAATGCTGGTACGGCGCCTTTCCTCTCTCTCTCTCTCTCGAAGGCTGCAGATCAGAACTGTGTTAAAGAACACGTCTGAATTATCTGTTTACTTGTGCTAAAGAATACTTCATAAACTTTCTGGTGGCTTCTCTTTCTATTCTGTAATGAGCCTTGAGAGAGAGGATGCCTTATATAGGCCCTGCAGCAACTGGTCGGTTGCCACAAAGTTAGGGACGTGGTAATAACCACCCCAAACATGTAGCAACCGCCCAGAACATACAAACGCACGTTCTGCTGCCAACTGCGCACATCCAACGCTCCTTGCACCAGCGCTCCTTGCACTATGCACCTAGCGACGATGCTGACGTGCGCCAACAAAATGCCACATTACGCCTCATGAGCCCATGAGCCCATGAGTCCGAGTCCGAGTCGCTAAGCCCCTACGGGGCTTAGCTCCTATGGAAATAAATTTTCCAAGAGCAAAAAGCATGAATGCTTTTATTGTTGATTTTAGCCTTTTTCCCTTTAGAAAAATAACCCCATATGGCAAGCCCATGTGCACCTCCACACCACATGTGCATCTCCAATAATAGCAAAGCTAATATATAGAGATACAAACTCTTTGGCCTATCCGATGTGGGACTAAAGTTTCTAAAGGAAATGCCAAAACTCCAACAATAACGACTCGATAACCTTTAAAAACATTATTAAGTACCAAGCATCTGTTCAAAACCTCATCTCTCGTCGATTCAAAAATGGCACGAACACTCTTCTGTTGACGGAACCATGGCTGCATCACAGGTCAATAGCGGATTGGAGCGGGTCAAATACGATGGCGCGTATCAACGAGCGGGATCGGGTTGATTGCATTATATATAATAGGCGACGGAGACTAGAGACTTATGGAGTCATCCGCCAATTTGGTCAGGACATCAAGAAATTGGTGCTTGATAGCTCACTAGCCAACGATAAGTGGTTTTGGGATTGTTCGGCCACTGGTGCTTTCATCCAGGCTGACATATACAATCAAATTCGAGCCACTCATCCAAAGATAGAGCATGTGGATATTTGGACAAAAGGCACTGCGACAAAGATCCAACTATGTATGTATAAACTCGTTAGTCGAAGGATGCTCACTCTTGACAGACTTGGAAGATTTGGGATGCATATTCCCGACCAAAGATGCATATTATGCAGACAAGAAAATGCGATAATGGATCACCTATTTTTTTACATGCAATGAAACTTGGGATACATGGCATACACAAATAGGAAAGATGCAACTGGCTGGACAGGGGGCTCGCAAATTAATTGATGTAATAAATCTTATTCAAGCTAACAGAAAAAGAGGAACGCTATGGTTTATGGAGGCTCAAATCCGGCTTCAGACAGCAGTATGGCACATATGGAGAGAGCACAACAAAAGAATATTTGAGGGTTTGGTCACACCTAAGATTGGCATCATCCATAGTATTGAGAATGATGTTAATCTGATGATGAACAAGATGTAAAGTTGTTTATTTTTTCTTAATTATCAATACAATTACCTTCTTCCAAATATATATATATATATATATATATATATATATATATATATATATATATATATATATATATATATATATATAGAGGATGTCATGCATACGACCATCCTCTAGACTACCCATTGATTTAATTTTTCTAGTTATGTAATTCGCCTGTTTTCGTCAAACATCGTTTCCATCTCCATGCTTAATGTTTTGATCTTGTTTTCGTAATAAGAAAATCATTCTACCTTCTCAACCCTGCCTACCCTAGTTATTTCTAAATTTCGAGGACGAAATTCTTGTAAGTTAGATAGGTTGTAAACCAACTAAAAATTTCACTATAGTTTTTTGTTTTGGTATTTGTAAGTCGAGTGCGAATACGTATATACGAGGTATTTAATTCTTATAAAAAAATATTATAGGTTTTTAAGAAATATACAAATAAATATTTTGTTCTCGAAATACATATAAAGTAAATATTTTTTGTATATATAAACTATTATATATATAAGTCCCTAAGGCACTAGCCTAGTGGTAGTGTGGGAGGCCACCCGAGCATAGGTCTCAGGTTGGAATCCTCTCTCGGGCGGCTGGGTGGCTTTAGGCCACGGCTCGACTTGGTGAAAGGACATCTCAATATATATATATATATATATATATATATATATATATATATATATATATATATATATATATATATATATATATAATAGGTAAGTACCCAAACGGTCTAAACATGTATTTCTACCAGTCTTAGACTTTGACCATATAATTGCCACACCCATGCAACTACTTATATCTAGTTATATGATTAGCTAGATACTACCTAGTTGTATGTCTAATCCACGTTATACCAATTGAAAGGGTAACCTAGTTAGAGAGTGGAGCCAAGTTGATTTAAGTTTTTCTATTGGGGTCACTCTTTTGTTATGGTCTAAAACTACCACTTTATTCTAATATGTCTATATATAGGGGGAGTCTATCCTTAAAACATACATGATCTTGTATAGACATCTATTCTAAAAGATCCTACTTCTACAGGGATCACTAAGCATGAGCGTTCGTCACTCCGAGATAGGAAGAAACGAGAAGCAATAATATGAGATGTTAATGAAGGGGGTGATCGAGTGCGTATATGAAGTCCAATGACAATAATGGAGTTCAAAAGGACTTGTCAATAAGTTGTGGGTTGAGATCCTATTCATTTTTAATCCATTGCAAGCTTGTATCAGTACAGTTACGTAAGTGATACGATGTGCTTTGACCTGCATGGGATACCATAATAACTATTTTACATCCCAGTCCCAAAATATACAGCGCTAGGTTACGTGACAATGACCAGCTAAGTATCAAGTAGACTTCAGTCCAACTCAAAAATGTATACGGTGTCTTTAGTAGGATAAATTTATCCATAACTAGTCAGACAATCTATATCTCAATCCACATGTATATGAACATGAAGAACGAACAATATGTTTCATAGTATGCAGCCCACTAGTACATATGTTCGAATAGACTCGAAAGAATAATAAGTTTATAAAACTAGGCAATACAACAGTTAGTACCATGGTATGAAACATAAAATACAGGAGAAGATAAATGGTACCAATAGCGATACCTGAATCCTATGAAAGCACATGCCAACATAATCCTACAAGCGATTCAGCAAAAATTCGAAAAAAATCAGGTCCTCGGAAGGGAAGTAGTAAGATACATAATATACATGCCGAATATACAATAAATACACATGCAAGAAGAAAAGAAAATAAACACAAAGAATAAATCAATATAAGTTGGTGACATGCCATAGAGAAGCGTGATACTAGACGAGGTTAGCAAATAAATTGTATAATGGCATGTCTGTGTGGTGCTAACGGTCCTATAGAGTATAGTCATGTGTGTAACTCTCAAACTATATAGTAAAGTCTCTATCGTAGCCTTGTGTAGGACTCGCAATCGAGAGTGGTCACAGTTGTGAGCACCCTGAATTTCGGGTTGAATAAAATTTTCATTTTATTTTATTTTCCTGAATATTTGGTTTTGATAAATATTTTATCTTATTTATTAATCTGTAAGTGTACTCTTTCATGCCATTGATATTTGGAGTATCAGGGATGTTCAACTCTGGAAATCTTCTTCACGAGTTTTGGAGTGGACACGATTACCTTCATGACGGTATATGGTGTCCCACCCAAACTTGTTCCCTTGTGCTCTTTCTGCTTCGCTGAACTTTGGGTCGGTTTAGACCAATTGATTGTTATTTATTTTCCCACTCTTTTTTTTGATCATTTTCAGCGCGTTACCATGACATTTAAATTGGGAGCGCAAGACCAGTCAGTTTCTTGAAACCAACTCCTCATTGATGATCTACTCGAGACGCTCGTCACCCATGACCTTTGTGTCCCACTCAGACACGTCATTTTGAGCTCCATTTGATTCGCACAACTTTCCCGACACGTGACCCGATTTTATTTCACGCCACGGCGTCACATTCATTTTCCAACTTGATTTGTGGGTCCCCTATCGACCAAAACCTGTCAGCCCCAACTATGGACATGACCCACTTTGAGCCTACTATCCGTCCGCCACTTGTGTCCTATTTATTGGAATCCCCATGTGCTACTTATTTACACATGATCATCAACGTCTAATTTTAATTCGAGTTTTTGTACAATGTCCAGTTTTGACCCAATCCGGCTCCACCGAGTCCAGTCCAGCTCCATGATTTTCTCCATCATGACACCCTCGTATTTTCTTGCCCAAAAATATCGGGTACCCTCCTGCATATTTTTCTATATTTATTGGAGAATTCTAATTATTTAATTCCCTTTGTAATGACAATCTTCTCTCTAATTAATTTTAGCCCTTGCTTCCTCCAATCAATCCTACCCATTCTTTTTCAACTCCCCTCACATTCACAGCCAACCTATTGTGGCCGGCCCTAATTTCTAGGATAACCCTTTTCTTGCATTCTCTCTCTCCTTCACATTAATGTTTCATTACACCTCATCTCTTTCTCTCTCCCACTCTATTATTTTCCTTCACACAACTACAACCCATGCACAATAACACACAGCAGCTACATCTCTCCTCCTCCATGCCCGAGCACCCATCATCCCGACCTCCTACTCCGGCCACCCCCGGCCGACCTCGCCGTCGGCCGCCGCACACTAGCATCTCCTCCATCATCTCCTCCTCCTCCTCCATCTCCTTCTTCACCCAAGCCATCATCTTCACCTCCACCATCAACTCCAACCCGAGCGGCCACCTTGCATCACCACCCTCACCTCACTCCCCCGACCACCCTGGCCGGCCTCCGCCGTGGCCGAGCACGACAGCGCGCCACCACCACTCTTCCTCCTTCTTCCCTCTCCTCCTCCACGCTTTTCCGACTATCGTCGCCACCACCATTCGAATCCCCCACCATCACCACCATTTCTGCCACCTCCTCCGCCACCTTGGCCCAGTGCGTCGCCCCTGCGCGTCGCCGGCGACCCCACGACGCAGCGGCACACAGCAGAGAGTGCGTACAGCAGTGGCACAGCCAGCCAGCGTCAGGCGCACGCGTGAGCGGCGCTGCCGTGCCGCCGCCGGCCGTCCACCGGCGTTGCCGACCCGTCGTGGGTGGCCCCCTCCCTCGGGTGCACCACTAGGGTAGGCCCTATGGCGGCCAACGTCCTCCGGGATGCACCGTCGAGGCGATTCGTGCGTTTTGCACGACGTCCCGTCGTGACGCGCGCGAGATTGAGTCCGTTTTGGCGCTCCGTCGTAGCGACTTCACGCATGTTTTCCCGGAGATCCGACCGTTGGATCGACGATTTCTTTACTCCGTCGCAACCTGGGTATATCCACCTTCGCTCATGTCAATTTTCGTCCGTTAATTTTATTGTTTGATACATGAAAACCGGCCACCAAGTTGACCGTTTAAATTGTATTAAATTTGGACAGTTTTGCGGGGCCAACTTCGTCAGCTTGTATCTCCTCCACCGCAGCTCCGTTTGGCGTGCTACCAGTTCCGGTGCGAAGCTGGTATAACCCTCTTACTTCCCCTCCAGTTTTGTTTCATTGTGAGCTTGTTTGATTGGTTGAATTCGACGCCAAAGTTGGTCGTCCGAATTCGTAATTTCTAACTTGTAAAATTCTATTTTTGAACACGGGACTCCAGATTTCATTTCTGACACCACCATTAGACTTGTGGCGTCGTTCTGGCATGTTTTCATATAAAATTTATTAGATTTGGAGAACGTGGGCCCGGGCACGTTTTTCGGTGCAAAGCGGGTCCCACTTTCTGGGTCAACAGGACTTTTTGACACCGGCTCATCGGAATCCAATTCCGGATATACCGTTGGGTTCGTATCGTCATTCTGGACTTGTTGACATATAATTTGCTAGGTTTTGGTGGACATTGGATCTGGCACGCATTTCGGTGCAAGTCGGATACCAATATCCGGGCCAACGGATCATTTTGAGATCGGCTCATCGGAATCCAATTTCGAAGATACCGTTGAGTTCGTATCATCATTCTGGACTCGTTGGCAGGTAGTTTGCTGAGTTTTGAGAACTTTGGCTCCGGCACGCATTTTCGTGCAAACCGAAATTCCAAGTTCTGGTCAACGGGCCATATTGAGATCGGGTCAACGGAATCCAATTCTGGAGATACCGTTGGGTTCGTATCGACATTCTGGTTACGTGAACATATAATTTGTTATATTTTATGGACTTGTTTTCTTGCACGTTTTCCGGTGCAAAACGGCTCCGACACGGACACCGTTTTGACCCGAAATTACCTTTTTGCCCTTGTGTCCAAATTGGACCGTTGGATAGGCTATCCTAGCTAATTTGAGCATTCTGGACACGTTGGCGATGTTTATTTCATCGTCCGACAATGTTTGTTGATAATTTCTTTGAGTTTAACCTTTTTATAATTAATAATTAATTCATATAATGTTCGTATTTCGGGATTAGTACAACGAAACTGAGATCAGCCAATTCCAGTGATCTCATATCGCTGAAATTGATAAGTTGGATACGTGGATCACTATAATAAGATTATCAACCTTACCGATAATCTTCTTATCTCGATTTATGTGTCGTAAGTTTCAACGTACAAATAACGAAGTACACTTTATAATAGACTAGAATTGACCATGTTTGACCAGAGTTGACCAGTTGACCTAAAGTCAACTGTAAGTCAACACTTGACCTAGTTTGACTAGATTATTGACCGGAGTCGACCTAGAGTTAATTTGACTTAGAAGAACCTAGAATAATATAGATTGCTTGTAGGGATTCATTTATTTCAACTTAAACACCTTGTAACCTGTGTTGCTTTAAATAGGACTCTGTGGCTTCAGTGGGACCCTCCTATGCTTGTCAGCTGTTCAGGTTATCGAGGCGAGTATATTCTCTGATCATTTCATATCCTGCTTAGAATTATTTTCTGCAGTAGATTACTTTACTTGTACTGTCACGTTGGTCACACGGATTGGTACTATATGGATCCTTTCTTGAGATGTTATCCTTAGGGAGCATCGGGTACTCTATGTTCTGTGCGTTTCACTTTCATAGCGTATCATATGCTTCTTGGTTCTTTGATCACTTACGACATATACCCTCATGATCGTAGAGTCTTCCTGGAATCTTACACTGTTGGGTATCCCCCAGAATCCCTATTTTTATGGGACTTACACTGTTGGATATCCTCCAGAATCTCCATTTTTATGGGACTTACACTGTTGGGTTATCCCCAGAATCCCCATTTTTATGGAACTTACACTGTTGGGTTACCCCCAGAATCTCCATTTTTATGGGACTACTATGTATCACCTTCGGGGTCTACCACCCTTCGGGGGCTTACCACCTTCGGGGTCTATCACCTTCGGGGTCTGCTACATAGCATCATATAACATAACCTGGCTGGATCCTTGTGTATTGATCGGGGGTACGGGGGAGTATTACATGTTCATATTGTACTCTGACTCACTAGTCACTGCTAGTTTCCTATGTATAGTAGATATTTCTATTACAGTTCTCTCTCTGTTTTATACTGCACTTCTTGCAGTACTTGTATCTTACTTTACTGCATGTTCATATTTTTTAACCTGTTATGAATTGTTGAGATGTACTGTGCTCGCTCCAGTCCTGACTGGACCTGTTGATAAATTTTACAGATAGCCTGGAGGTGCCTGCTAGCCTAGAGGAGACACAGTAGGGTTTGTTTAGGTAGTTACTTCTTTTGTCTGGAGTTGTATTTACCTTGTGGATTACTGTATCTTTATTTGAGTTTTGAGATGTACTTCTGGGTTCATGTATCTTAGACACTTAGACTTCTATCTCCTGCATTTATTTTGGATTTCATGTTTTATCTATCCTTATCATGTTCTACCTTAGATGTGATTGAATTTGTATCTGCTGTCACCCCCATTCGGGGAGTATAAACTGCTTAGCTTTATATTGTTAGATGTTGTGACCTAGGACAGCGTTCTACCGTCGACACTGCGGCGTAGGCTGGGCATCATTACGTTCTCGTACCCTAACTCTAGGGTGCGGGTCGTGACAACAGTAGACAATCCTATTATCAATCTCCTTGCCTAAGGAAATATGTCATGATCCGATCCCAATGTAGTGGATCTAGTCGGATCATGCTCAGCCTGCACCGTTGTGAGACGACAACAGTAAGCTGTATCAAGCAGTGAAACACAACATGCAGAAACATCTAACGAAAATAAAATATTTTATTCGACTGGAAAAAGTTTGGAAATAAAACAAACAACAACAATATTCATTTTATTACAATAGATTCTGAAAAAGAAAGCAAAGGAAAGTACTAAGCCAACATTCTAGGGTTCAGGGGTTCCTGGTTCAGCCACTGCGGGACCCAAGTCTGTCCCGAAGAAAGTGTAGTAAGGCAGCTCCTCTTTGTCGCAATCACCTAAAAATGTTGGGTCTCGAGTTATGAGGGAGCAAGAACATATTTCATCCACATCTAAAAATTCTAAATTAATAATTAATAAATGTAAAGTGTGAGACAGTTAAAGAAATAATATATTTTTTTGTATTTAATAGTAAAAAGACCAATAAGCAAGATGATGTCAATGTCCAGAATGATGCAATGCTAAGCTAGTGTTTGAGTATATAACAGGGCCTGTGACCGGCTGGGATAGATGCAATATGTATACTAACGTTTTGGCCAAAACGAATAGTATACGGTACGGCTCAACCCCCTGTGTGGTCGGGATTAGCGCGAGACGAGAAACGAACAAGATTTGGCTTTGGTCACAGACGTTATACTACTCTCCCAAGCAATCCCCAAGTCAATGAGTCAATAATCAATAACTAACATGTCAAGATAGCCTTCCAACAATCCATCAACCTATGTGGAGTCTGAGAGGGATCCACGGTGAATCAATGTAACTATACTACATATAACTAACTGGTGCATACATTTAATTATCAAAATAAAACGCAGACATGGAATAGATATGAAACTTATCTCAGAGTATTCCTTGACTTGGCAGCAACCAGAAAGTGACTGCTAGGGTTTACAAATCCGAACCTACAAGATCGTAACGCCAGTTTTAGTAACCAGAATTACGTCCTAAATCTAAGGTACAAAACTAGGCCAAGTCTACAGGTTGATGATCCTAATTGGAAACTATTTGTACATAAAGTAAGTTTTGTTACTAAACTAAAATTAATATATAACCGTTTAAGTAAATATAGGTTTTGTCGTAAATAAATAATTATTAATGAAAATTACTTAAAAATGTATTTCTTTGAAATTAGTAATTTGTAGAAAAATAGATTTATCTAAAAATATTTGAAAGTAGAATTTATTTATCGAGATTAATTATTTAACAAAAATGATTTTTCTTAAAATTATATCTTTTAATCATTTTCGTAAACAACATAGAAAATCACCTTTAATTATTAAAATAGAAACTAATGCATAAAATACATTTTCTTACCAAAATAATGGTTTTAAGTTACTATAAAAGATTTTGGGTTTTATTACTAAATGCCATTTACCAAATTAATCTTTTTAACACATAATTCGTTTTATAGAAATTAATTAGCTTTCTTTATTAATCTATTTACCGAAAACCTTTTTAATTTAAAAACATTTAAAAGAGAATTTATAATATATATATATATATATATATATATATATATATATATATATATATATATATATATATATATATCATTATCTATTTGAAATTAATTTTATTATATATTTTCTAACAAAACTTTTAATTAAAGAATAATAATTCTAATCCACTATTTAATAACTAATGCCTAAATAAAATAAAGACTTTTGTAAATAATCTACTAAATGATTTCAAGGTTTTTAGATATACATACAACCAAGTTTATAACCACAAGATAAATAATCTAATTCATAAATCCACATTTTAAATTAATTAAAGTATATGCAACCAGCAACCTAAACAAAGTTTCCTAAAAGGAATTTATTACCACCATTGCTATTAATAGCACACAGAAACTAAATAATAATCTACAGAAACTAATATTAATCTACAGAACAGTCTCTAAGGCCAGAAAGTGAAATATGGGTTCCATGAAGAATGACAGAAGGAAAAGGAAAAGGTTTACCCAAGGCTTGCACGAAGGAATACCGAGGGGAGGCCTCGGACTCGGAACAACACTGGGAACGACGAGCACGGGTACGTGCACGCACACGACGAATACGCGGCGACGGGGCACGCGCACGGGAGACGG
The DNA here is from genome assembly GCA_029216955.1 of Iris pallida. Taxonomy (NCBI): domain Eukaryota; kingdom Viridiplantae; phylum Streptophyta; class Magnoliopsida; order Asparagales; family Iridaceae; genus Iris; species Iris pallida. Next base: position 5,154,584 of record JANAVB010030420.1, on the reverse strand, counting down.
CGGACGCCGGGCGGAGGGCACGCGGGAGACGTCGGGGCTGCGTCGGGGTCGGCGACCAGCGATCTGCGTTGGGTCGGCCTAGGGGAGGCGCTGTCGGGGGCTGGCCTGGTGCGGCGTCCAGGAAGGCGCGCGCTGGTCGGGCCGAGCGGGCGGGGAAACGCCGGACGGGGCGCGCGGATCGGTGGGGACGCCGGGCGGAGGTCACCGGCGACGTTCGGACGGCGGGGTCCGACGGGACGCGACGGTAATGGGGCGAGAGCGTTCTTGAAACGGAGAGAACGGCGAGGGGAGTTCGATGGTGGTTGTGGTTTGGAAAATGATGGAGGAGAATGGAAGTTATGGAGATTTGAAGAAGATGGTGAGGAAAAAGCTTCTGGAGAAGAAGGAGAATTCTGAGAGTTTAATCTCTCGTGAGTTCTCTAGATCCGGAAGAGGAGGGGGTTACACGCGGGACCAGGGGAGTGGGGGTCATGGGTTGAACGGGTAGGGAGGTAGATGGGTTTGGGTCGGGTATAAAACCATTGGGTTTAAGTTATCGGGTTGGACTACAATGATTGAGGGCTTGGGTTTAAGGCTTAACAAAATAATTAATAAATAAAATAAATAAATAAAAATAAAAATAAGCATGGGCTTCACAAAATACAAGGGTCAAGTCAAGGCGATCTCCTGTCAAGTCAAGTCGAGTGTACAAGAATAGTAGAAACTAAACAAGCACGGTATAACATGGATCAAATACGTGACAAAAGAGAGACAAGCAACATATATGGAAACAAGTAAAAAAAAGTTCTACGAAACATGTACAAGAACATATGATAGAGCAACAAAAAATAGACATGAGTAGAATCAAGAGAAATAAACATGCATGCATAAGTACTGTACAAGTTTGGCAATGTGTACTTGCCTGCAAAGTCGTCCAGTTCCACCAAGATTGTCGGTACCAAGGTCAAGTCCAAGTCCAAGTCTAGATAATCCAAAAAAGACTACCAAGTTATTATAGAATTATTATGTATTAAATTAAGTTATATATGTTCCATAAGTTACTTTGTTTATTGCAGTTACTATTTAGGTTATATATTCAAGTTATATACTAAACCTAAATTTACATAGTAACAATTTATCTTACCTATGCCTATTCATTTATATTACCAGTAACCTTGACTTATTTATAGTTTAGAAAACTTACCAGGTATATAATAAAGTTTTTATGTATTCTTCTCGAAGAGGAACATCAACAGAGATTTAAGAAGTGAACGTGCTCGGCTAGAGGAACTGCAGGATGGGTCGTAGGAGGAGGGGACAGTTGGCATGGATCGGGGTCCATGATAGTTTCGGACGGACTGTGTGTTTCGACGGTTATTGGATATTACACGGAGGTACCAGGTTTCATGCCGGCAAGAAGGATGATGACTGCTGTTGCAACTTAGCTAGGGTGATCCTTTGCACCCTAATGTTGTTTATGTCGACTAATGTCAATGCGACATGCTTATGCAACAACCTCACTAACGAAAACAAGCTGTAGAGGAATACAGGATGGTGGGGCTCCGACAGCTCACCACAGAAGCTGTATTGGCGGCAAGTTTAATATCGATAAAGAAGGCACGATCTGCTGGAAATTTACAAAAGGAAAAATGATCATTTACGGCACGTGAAACATGTCGTAAAAAAATTTTCACGGCGTATATTTTGGTGCCGTAAAAGGCCATGCTGTAAATGACCCTATTATTTTACGGCGTACAGTGTGCGTTGTAAAAAGTTGGAGAGGGTTATTTACAGCGTTAAATGCGCACCGTAACTAATATGGTCATTTACGTCATGGCCTTTTATGACACCAAAATGTATGACGTGAAAGATCTTCTACGATGTATTTGCGTGCCGTAAATGATCATTTTGCTTATACCATTGAGGAGCTGGCTTTACATGATATGCTTAGATCTTTTACGATGTGTTTCGCGTGCACGGTATATTTTTAGACAAGTTGGTTAAACCACAGAAATTATTAGAAACAAACTTAAGTAATAACAAAGGAGCGTCAGTTTTAGGTAATATAAACCAGCTAGCTGTGACTAATTTTCTAGTCCCACCATGTGGTTGCAACCAACACTTGACAAGAAGAAGAGAAGGAAGCATCACGAAGAAAAATAGTACTATTATATGTGTACAAAAACTGGTCTCACAAACTCAACTCGTCAGTGAACAAAGGAGTACATTGGAAACAAACTTAGTAATAACAAAGGAGTACATTGGAAACGAACTTGAGTAATATTGGAAACAAACTTGAAGTAATAACAAAGGAGTACATTAGAAGCAAACTTGAAGTAAAATTGGAAACAAACTCATCTACGCCGAAGATGGGAGGGATCAACAGGTTTGGATTCAGCATTATGCCCTTGTAGTCTCCTTCAATTCTAGTGAACTTGTCCATCATCAGCTTCTGGACGGTCATGTCGTGTGCCACAAAGCACACTCCAACAACATTCTCGTTGATGTCGCGGCTAGCACAAGCATTCATAATCAAGATGACAGGATCGCCGTGTTCCACCCATTCACGAGCCCGTCTGCATCCACTATCAGGATCGGCACCGTGGCGCTCTCAATCAGATGGACTATTTTATTTCACTGCCTGCAGCTTCACCATCTCGTCGATCCTGATGTCATTCATCCGGCTCTCCAAGGCGGTACTGCTCTTCTTGCCGCTGCCGCCTCCTCCTTTAATGCCGTACAAGCTCCCTCGAAGTACAAGCTGCAACGGATAGATAGTGTCCATCTCGTAGTCAAACCAGGGCTGACTCATCATCTTGACGACCTCGAGGAAAGCTCTGAACAACGACCTCGGATGCATCTCCTTCCCGTCGTCCTTGTCTGTGGGGTCGTGTTTCGTGTCTTCCCATCTGACATCTTTGGAAGTAGGAGATCTAAACCAGAACAGTATGTCGTCGTGAGTTATCCTTGCGGTAGCTATTCCGCAGACGACTTTGCTCACAGCTCTGGTGAGGCGATCGAGTTCATGTTGACCATGTACTGCATGTGGCAGCTGTGGGAGGCTCTGAGCGTGGAGTCGCAGAACATGATGTCGTTGGGCAACCGCTCGTCCTGGCGGAGGTGGAACATGGAGAAGGGTGTAGTTTTAGGTAGTCTATAGAAGAAGAGGAAGAAAATGGGATGGAGAAGAGGAAGAGAATGAGAATCATTGTTAGTGAAGTATAGCGGGAAGTGGAGGAAAATGAAAACTTGAATGAAAATATAAAGAGGGAAATGAAAAAATAAAAGGGAAATGAAAACTTAAATAAAAATATAAAGAGGGAAATGAAAAAATAAGAGGAAAATGAAAACTTGAATGAAAATAAAAAGAGGAAAATGAAAAAAATAAGAGGGGAACGAAAACATAGGTGGAAAACTACTTTTTTTTTATTTACATTTTCTTGAAATCCGGATTTGAGAGGAAACTAAAAAAAAATTGGGGGGGGGGGGGGGGGGGGTGATTTGTTAGGAGGAAAAATAAAATTATTTTTTAATAAACAATTACAATCACTTACAAATTGCAAAATTGCATGCAGTAAATGAGCCTTCAATTACAACGTGCAACTATGCATGCCGTAAATGAGTCTTCATTTAACAACACAGAAAAATGCATGCCGTAAATGATCCTTCAACTACAACACACAAAAATGCATATCGTAAATGAGTCATCATTTATAACACGCAAAAATACATGATGTAAATGAATCTTTAATTACAACATGCAAAAATGTATGTCGTAAATGAGTCTTCAATTACAACACGCAAAAATACACGTCATAAATCAGTCCTCAATTACAACGCACAAAAATGCATGACGTAAATGAGTATTCAATTACGACGTGCATTAAAGAGGAGAAAGGAGTGGAGGCTGTCAGTGAGGTCACGAAAGCACTAGAGTTCAGATATAAAGGTCACTCGATCTTACTGATCTGAAGGTCACTCGATCTTACTGGGTCCTCTTTGGCTTCACCGGTAGACGATGGTCAGCCTCGATGGGTGGGACTGTGGAATGTTCGATAGTGGGTCGTGGGACCACTCAGGCAATGTGGGGAGTACATCACGTGCGGATAAGTTGTCACCATTCGGTTGGGGTCGTCATAGCTTGGTTCGCCAGGATACAGTGGCGTTGGTTGGTGACTCGGTGCACACGACTCGATGTGCACGAAAAAGCATCATAATCGAGTATGCGGTTTTGCAGCGGTGATTGTCACGCCCCAGAACCAGAATACTAGAGAGCGGGGGACAAACACAGCCAGCTACGTACATTGAAGTGTAATCCACCTTGATGTACGGTCACGGTTGTCTAGATACATGAGGGTTTTACTACAAGCCAACAGTCTCTTATGGTCAATAACAAGCCTAGTGTCTCAATCTCAAGCAAGCAAGCAAGTGTAACAAGATGGTATTTCATCAAACATACAAAGTAAGGCGTCCCATACATTACATATTCAGATGATCATGAAGCTAGTCATACAAAATGCGAAGACTAGCAAGAGTTTAAGTCATACATGATCAACCCTAGGATTTGTCAATCATGTTATAGCCCTTAGACAGATAGGAATGTAAATTTAACACGAGCTAACACTTGTTCGATGGCTAAACGCCTCAAAAGAATAATTACAATAGAGTGGGAGAGCAAAATAAAATCTACTCGTTACCAGGGTTACGCCTAGTGTTCACCATCTGGCTGGAAGGCTAGGAGATCTTTGGGTCCTACTACGAAATCTAGCCATACAAAACCAGCTGGGTCAGACCCCAGAAAGAGCAAGTACCACAAGAAAGGCTTCACTTAAGAACTAAAACCAGCATATTAGCACATGAAACATAAAGGATAATAAAAGACATGAGTTAGAGAAAAACAAGATGATAAACGATAGGACGACTAAGGGACCATTTCGGTAGCCAAGTTATAACCCGTAAACCAAACAAGGACCAGGGTTGTAACCCTTTACCTGAACAGAGCTTAGTCTCCAACCAATTATCGACAAGAGTAAAGAATGAACAAGCATGTGCTGAAATAATCATAGACTGGCATTGCTTAGACAAGACTAGACTGGACTACATCCATCAATCACGGCCAAGCAAAGAGTACGGCTTGATACTTTAACTAGCTAGGGTTATCACAAGCCTAGTTACTAGCAAGATGCAATGAGATGTTCCAGCAGTCACAGGCCCTGCAGCTATCCAGGTTATCCAGGCGAGGTTGATTACCAAAGTTATCCAGAATTATTAGATGGCTTAGAGTGCAACACGTAACAGTGTGCCTTGTACTTGTTTCATGAGTGTGTCCCACATGACAATGGACTGGAAATGTGTCCTACTCGACGGCAGGCTACAAGTCCATCAGGTGTGGCCGGGATAACGGGATCGCCAGTAACTGGAGAAATCTCCCTTAGAATGAACTACTTGATCAATCTAGTCATTAACCTTAATCAGATTCAGTATGAATCTTCGACCGTGGTAACCAGGGACTCATGTCCTAGACATGATGCAAGATGAGACTGGACTAGTAGCTTGTACAAACAAGTTTCAAGCAAGCACCCACGGTGTCAAGACGAGAATTTACTTAACGAGTCGAGGTAGCCGTCGCAACGGCGTTCAAGGTTACATGTCATATTTACTTGTCAAGAGTGCGCCGCAACGGGCCACTATCATGTACTGGCCTGTCATGTTCTTGTCTAGAGTGCGCCACGACGGGCCACTGTCATGTTCTTGTCTTGTCATGTTCTTGTCGGGAGTGCACCACGATGGGCCAGTGTCATGTTATTACCACGTTCATGTATCATGCCGTGTTCAATATCATGTCGTGTACAGATTATCATGTCACTATTTCTTGTCAAGGGTGCGCCACAATAGCCACCATCTAGTGCTATCACTCCATTAATATGTCATGCTCACATCGTGTTCATGTCAAGTTCATATCGAAAAGGTGTAAGGATATAAAATGGGTGCAAAAAATCAAGAAAAGGAAACCTGAGGATATCATGCACCCAAGGGGGTGCACGCGCCCACACATGGGTCCTAGGGCTATGCGCCCAAAGAGGAAGGGGCAAGTCAAAGCAACATGCACTTAGACATGGGGGTGGTCAAGTGTAACCCCACTTTCCATTTTTCCCAAAATTTTTAAATCTTAGAAATTCCTGGTATTTTGAATAAATCATATTCAAGTTGTTTTACTATTTAAAATTCATGATTATATATATTTTTGGGAAGGGTTTTACTTAAATATCTGGGCTAATTAATTAATCATTTGGGAGTAACTAACTAGTGTGGTCCCTCAAGTGTGTAACAAACTTTTCTAACTGATTTTATGAATTTATGCAATTAATAAAAAAGGGGGTCTTTTATGCATAATGGCTTTGGGTGGAGGGGGGTTTGTGTAAATCAGTGTCATATAACTAATCGCAGGAGAGAGAATGAGCCACTGCTCCATTCTTTTTCTTTCGGCTGAGCACCCATCCTATTCCCCAAATTTGGGCTCCCCGAACCCTAACACTAAAATGTTGGAGCAGCCATGGCGGCGGCTCCCACCGACGACTAAGCGGTTCTCAACAGCAACAGCACCTCGGCGATTCCTCGACGTCCGCACGACCTAGCCCTAAGTGTCGAAGGAGATCCGGCCATGGCGATAGAGGCGCTGCGCATTCCCGGCAACTGAAGTAATCTTCCGCACCCATTCTCTTCTTCTTCGGTGACGACAACGGTTGTTCCTCCAATCGGCGATGCACGAACGGATCTTCGACTTCTTCTTCTTCCTCCTGTCGGCGACGAACGGATCTGGAGCAATCGATTCTATCCACATTATTCGTGAAGTAGGCAGCAACGGCGAGTTCCAGGAAGTGAGACCCGTGTCGAGCGGCCAACAGTTCTTTCCGTGAGCTGCGAGGAGCTTCATATCACTATTGGTTAGCATTTAATCTTCCGGACTTTCCTTCTTGATTTTATGTTCGGTTTTACTGGTTCTTGATGAGTTTGTTCTTCTTGTCGACGAATGGGTTTTTGCGTAGGGATTTGTTTAGATCGATTGATCAATCGAAAATTCTGGAAGCAATCCACAATATTTTCAATTGTGAGTGATTCTCAATTTCTCTTGTCAAATTCTCTTGTTTCTCTGAGAATTTTTAGTTCGGATATACTTGAGAAGTCATCAATGATCTTTTGTAGATCATGCTCACCAACTGATTGATTAATTGCTTGAACCAGGTCCATTCGTATCTGAAGACACAGAGGGTTGTGTCTGACACTTGGATCGGGTTGTAGTACTATTACCTTCAGGTATCCCCTATACTGTGACTTGGAGGAATACTCTTCTGCTGTTAGTTGTCTCAAGTATTCAGGGATGTTGTGTTCATGTGCGGGCGTGTCGGGAACTTGCTGAGTTCGGTTAGGTATTCATGTCAACATGTCCGAAGTGCAGTTCATGATCATCAATGTGTCCGTGTTCGCGTGGATTATGAGTCAACAATGGGAGTCTTATTTGAAATCTAATTCTTTGCATCTTTTCTCTGATGTTGTAAAAACTGCCAGGGGTTGGGAATATAGTCATTAAGTTGATAGAGCTTTGGTTTTGAGAGTGCTGGACTTTCTTTGCTATGTGTTTTGAGTGGGCCTTTTAACTTTAGGATGGTTGAATGCAATAAAGTTGTAGTACTTAATCCATCAGATGTACTTTCGTAAGGGGTAGCCATAACTAATATATGGGGTATTTCAGTTGTGTGCAATAGATTGCTCTGTTAATTGAGGGGGTTTAAGTTCGCAGGAACCAGGCATGAGCCAGCATTGAACTTTGTTAAAAGATTGTATGCTTTTGCTGAAGTAGCAATTAGTAGCTGGTTCAACCTTCTACATGAGAAGTTGCTCTGGAACTATTTGAGGCTATGGTTTCTATTGCCTAATAAGTTGTGGGTAATAGGCTATTTTGCTGGCCTTGCTATATAGCTGATGAACATATTAGGTTCCTTGTTAAAACTTTAAGTTGAGACTTATTTCTAGTCCATGGTAGAGTAGAAGTTGTCAAATTACTAAGTGGGGCTTGGTCCATATTTTCATATAGTGCAAGAGTATGAACACTTTAATAAGAATTGTATTATGTGGTGACTGTGGGTTCGATTGGTGCTTGTTGGGGCCTACTTGGACTATGATGGGTTGATTTAATACTGGAATGGATTGAGGTGTAATTGGGTTCTCTGAACCAATGGGACAAGGATGAATAATTCAGAGATTATTATTATTTTGTTATTAACTTCTATGATACTTTAGGATTTTTTTTAAGAGGTTATATAAATGCCTGGAAATGCATATTACTATCCATATAAATAAACTTAAGATTTAGTTAAACCATTATTGAGCTAGCTAGTTTTTATACTAATTGATAAATTACCACTTTATCATTATAAGATTATTGAAATGACAATAGTTAAGTTCACTAGTTAAGCTTCTAGCTAAATATGAGAACTAGGCTAGCATTGTTGGCTTTAATACTAATCAACTTGTAACTTAAATCAGGAGGACTTACAGATTTACTACTTCCTACCCGTACTTTCCTGGAGCAAGGTAAGTACATTCTATGGTCTTGTACATTTCATTATATCATGTACTTCCTTGTTGACACACTGCGACACGACATGTTTTTCTGGTGCTCATGTTCCTTATTCTTATTACTTGTACATGGGGAGGGGAATATACTATTTATGTGACCAAACCCAAGAAACAACTCAGGTGTGATTAGCTTAGGCCCCGTATCGTGCACGCGGGCCCTAAGTCGTACCATTCATGTGCTTTCATGTGCTTACCCCTGGCCGGTCACATAATTAGTTATATTTCAAACATTGTACACACATGTTCAGGAGATATATCTTATACTTAGTTCCTGTGTTTCCTGAGCTTATACCATTGATACCATGTTCTTTCATGTTCTTACATACCATGTTCTTTCATGTGCTTATACACCATATTCTTTTTTGTGCTTTACATACCATGTTCCCTTGTACTTTCATATCATGATGTCTTGTTCATTACCTAGAACTGTGCTTTGCTCCGCTCCTGACTGGATATGTTGCAGGTGTACTTACAGGATATTATTCTACCATTATGGGCCCGAGCCCGGGACATTAGCTGAGCAGGATGGAGACATGACTTAGCTAGAAGTTTCAGGTTTAGACTATTAGCTTTAATTTTAGATATTGTTTTAGAGTTCATAGTACATTTCATTCATGATGATTAGTACATTTATGATATATAGAATTGTGGATCATGGTGATCATTCTGGGATCGTGTATAGATGCTGTGATTGTGTACATTATGTTTATCTGGTTAGATTTCCCTAGTTTGGTATAGCTTACTTCGTCGTGTCTAACGACGAAGGCTGGGCGTGTCCGACTCGTGTCCGATTATTCGGGAGCGGGTCGTGACATGTTTTTAGTGGTGGCCCATTCAGGTCTATCCTAATGGTATCTAGGTCTTAGCGTACTATTAGGGGACTTGATTACACTAGGAAAACTTGATCACAATATAGAAAAATCGGGAAATAATGGTATATCAGGTATATCAGGTATATTGATATCTATAAACACTTGTTGTTTTAGGTTTAGGAAATTTGAACAGTTTTCTATTTTTCAGACGATTCAGACACGCAAATATCAGAATAGTCGATCCATCTACACTTGAGGATTTTGAGCTTCCACTACCTTCTATCATTCTACTATCCCCATGGGTAGTACGTAGTTGACGGAGACGTTTCAATAGTTCCTTGACACCAGCAGGCCGTCCTTTTCCAATCCAGACTTGTAAATGCATTTTTTGAGTTAGAGAGGACTTCTGACTTCCAGAATCTCAGACCTTGGACTTCCCCAACACCGAACGCATATCTTGCACCAAGGAGCAGATCGAGAACGTAGAGCCTCCACTGAAGATCAATATCCAAGTCTTTGAGGATTCGACTCCTCTGAAGATTAAAGTCACCAACCGGGAGACCCAGCTCGTAACACATACAACAAGATGGGAAGCTGAAGCCCAGGAGAGACATAAAGACTTATGTTGAAGACAACAACTACTATGGATCCGTAAAGCGTCGCCACACTCAGACCACGTTTCTTCAGCCCAGCAGGAGATTCAGATTTAGCCGGCTATCATTTGTATTTTCTGCCGCAGCTCAGGACACCACTATAAAGAGTGTCGTAAAAGACGGAAGCTATGCTTGTACTATGGATTGCCTGCCCATCAAGTCAAGGATTGCCCGGGGACCGTTAATCATACTGCCCAAGGACGAGCACGAGGAGCATCAGGACTACAGCAAGGGGACCAACCTCTCCAGATTCAGCAATCACATAGAGCACTACCGCATGGACCAGTCTATGTCAGGACAGTTGAAGATGATTGAAGAGATTCCAGTCCCAGAGGAACTGAAGACAGAAGGCTTCTTTTGCATGGTTTAGAAAACCATGTATCTTGATTAGCAATCCAGTCTTTTCTTAAATTTCTTTTAGCATCTAGACCATTTCTTGAAACTTCTTGTTTTCTATTTTGGAACCTTGGTGGATATTTGAAACTTATTTTGAGATATTGTTTCCTATTCGTTGATTGATACTCCTCCATCCATTCTTCGTAACCCTGCTTTCTTTTTGAGATTCTACTCGGGAATTTTGTTTCCTATTCAGAACTGGTTACAATTTGTAAATTTTATTTTCTCCTCGAGGTTCAGTTTTTTATTCGGGGCTTGTTGGAATTTGATTTTATTCAATATTTGCTTCTATTCACCATTCAAGACATCCTTTGAAAATTTTCTTTCAAATCTGAGGACTTGACATGTTCCCTATATGAGAATTTTTTTCCTATTCATGGCTTGTTTTCTGTTGAGAAATTGTTCTGATCACCACTTTGTTTCAATCTTGTCCCCTGTTTGAGGTATCACTTGTTTCATGGATACTTGTTTCCTATTCACCTAGTGATTCTCTTTTCCTATTTCGTAACTTGATTCCATTCGAGATTTTGAGATCCTGTTTCATATTTCAAGACTTCGTTTTCGTTCGTGATTTTGTCTCATATTCAAGATTTTCCAGACTTTGAAACTTCAGTTCCTACTCGCGACTCGTTGAGACCTTGTTCCCTATTCGATACCTTGTTTCCTCATCAAGATTTCTATGCAAGATTTTATTTTCTAATTACGACTTTGTTGATATTGGTCCTCTATTTGAAACCTTGTATCCTATTGGAGGTTGTTTTCCCTTCGAGATTTTGTCCGAGATTTCGTTGTTATTTGAGATATTGTTGAACCTTGTTTCCGATACGATATTTTTATTCCTTATTCTAAGACTTTGTCTTTGGTCTGATACTTTGCTTCTATGCAACCTTCGAAACTTTGTTACCTATTCGGGCTTGTGCTCCATAAATGAAATTTTGTTGCCATTCGATATTTTTTTCTCGAATTCCATTTACAATTTGAAACTTCGTCTTAAAATCCTCTTGTTGTTCTTTAATATCTATTATTCATTGTTGAATCTTTTGTTAGTCCTTGGTACCTACTGAGACTTCTTGTTTTCTAAAAGACAGACGATGTCACCTTTTACCGTGACTTAGAATGTTGGAACTCATTTTGAATTGTCATAAAACCTTTGAAAATCCTATGGATAAAGTTGAGGGATTATTCGATTACCTATTATGACGGGGCAGTTGCGCACTGCAGCTATTATCTGGATTATGGAGACCGAAGGTTTACTGCAGCCAGCTGCGCACTAGCGAGGCAGAAACTCTAAGTTGAAGTGATTTTAGACATTCATAGGTTTTCGAGTATTATTGAGACTGTCCTAAATTTCTCATCTCTTGGGTTGTTTCGTCAATGATTGGGAGAAAATGGATAAAGTTGACAGAATATTCGGTGACATATTGTTATTTGAGTTACGGAGCTGAAAATCCACTGCAGTCAGATATATACTGGTAGGGTCGGGATTCTAAGCAAGGTGATTTCAAATACCTATATGTTCTCGGGTACCATGGAAACTATATTTCTTTTTCATATGACTATTAATTTTTGAGAATCACAAATCCTTCTGCATTCACCTTGATTTGATACTAATATCTCCTGGTTAGCTTTCATAAGTTTTCTCAATTAATCCTTGCAAGTTCCCATCCTGCATTTTATCGATTGGATCATCCGATTTCTCAAACACATTGCTAGATTTTGAATCTATTTTACTAGATGGTTAAATCGTACTTATATTTGATCATATTTGTCTAATTCGACCTTAATCATGCATGATTTTCCTAAATCTGTTCTAGTTCAATTGTACCAAACTTTCAACTTCGATCGTGCTTAAGAAGTCGTGCCCTTATGAATTACCCCTCTAAGTCATAATGGAAATTCGTTCCACTTCATGTGTAATTTTCGATCATTGATAAAATCGTGTTACTTCAACTCATTGTATGTAATTATCGTGTTGGCCTCAATTAAACTTTGATTCACTTCGTACTCAACCAATTTTGAGATTAGCGTCATTTCCGTATCGTGTTGTACTCCTTGAAATTTTGAGGACAAAATTTTTCTAAAGGGAGAAGATTTGTAACCCCACTTTCCATTTTTCCCAAAATTTTTAAATCTTAGAAATTCCTAGTATTTTGAATAAATCATATTCAAGTTGTTTTACTATTTAAAATTCATGATTATATATATTTAGGAAGGGTTTTACTTAAATATCTGGGCTAATTAATTAATCATTTAGGAGTAACTAACTAGTGTGGTCCCTCAAGTGTGTAACAAACTTTTCTAACTGATTTTATGAATTTATGCAATTAATAAAAAGGGGGGGTCTTTTATGCATAATGGCTTTGGGTGGAGGGGGGTTTGTGTAAATCAGTGTCATATAACTAATCGCAGGAGAGAGAATAAGCCATTACTCCATTCTTTTTCTCTCGGCTAAGCACCCATCCTCTTCTCCAAATTTGGGCTCCCCGAACCCTAACCCTAAAATGTTGGAGCAGCCATGGCGGCGGCTCCTACCGGCGACTAAGCCGTTCTCAACAGCAGCGGCAGCTCGACGATTCCTCGGCATCCGCACGACCTAGCCCTAAGTGTCGAAGGAGATCCGGCCATGGCGATGGAGGCGCTACGCATTCCCGACGACTGAAGTAATCTTCCGCACCTATTCTCTTCTTCCTCGGTGACGACAACGGTTGTTCCTCCGATCGGCGATGCACGAACGGATCTTCGACTTCTTCTTCTTCCTCCTATCGGCGACGAATAGATCTAGAGCAATCGATTCTGTCCATATTATTCGTGAAGTAGGCGGCAACGACGAGTTCCAGGAAGTGAGACCCGTGTCGAGCGGCCAACAGTTCTTTCCGTGAGCTGCGAGGAGCTTCATATCACTATTGGTTAGCATTTAATCTTTCGGACTTTCCTTCTTGATTTTATGTTCGGTTTTACTGGTTCTTGACGAGTTTGTTCTTCTTGTCGACGAATGGGTTTTTGCGTAGGGATTTCTTTAGATCGATTGATCAATCGAAAATTCTGGAAGCAATCCACAATATTTTCAATTGTGAGTGATTCTCAATTTCTCTTGTCAAATTCTCTTGTTTCTCTGAGAATTTTTAGTTCGGATATACTTGAGAAGTCATCAATGATCTTTTGTAGATCATGCTCACCAACTGATTGATTAATTGCTTGAACCAGGTCCATTCGTATCTGAAGACACAGAGGGTTGTGTCTGACACTTGGATCGGGTTGCAGTACTATTACCTTCAGGTATCCCCTATACTGTGACTTGGAGGAATACTCTTCTGCAGAAGTTGAATTTGATTAGTTGTCTCAAGTATTCAGGGATGTTGTGTTCGTGTGCAGGCGTGTCGGGAACTTGCTGAGTTCGGTTAGGTGTTCGTGTCAACATGTCCGAAGTGCAGTTCGTGATCATCTATGTGTCCGTGTTCGCGTGGATTATGAGTCAACAGCGGGAGTCTTATTTGAAATCTAATTCTCTGCATCTTTTCTCTGATGTTGTAAAAACTGCCAGGGGTTGGGAATATAGTCGTTAAGTTGATAGAGCTTTGGTTTTGAGAGTGCTGGACTTTCTTTGCTATGTGTTTTGAGTGAGCCTTTTAACTTTAGGATGGTTGAATGCAATAAAGTTGTAGTACTTAATCCATCAGATGTACTTTTGTAAGGGGTAGCCACAACTAATATATGGGGTATTTCAGTTGTGTGCAATAGATTGCTCTGTTAAGTGAGGGGGGTTTGAGTTTGCAGGAACCAGACATGGGCCAGCATTGAACTTTGTTAAAAGATTGTATGCTTTTGCTGAAGTAGCAATTAGTAGTTGGTTCAAGCTTCTACATGAGAAGTTGCTCTGGAACTATTTGAGGCTATGGTTTCTGTTGCCTAATAAGTTGTGGGTAATGGGCTATTTTGCCGGCCTTGCTATATAGCTGATGAACATATTGGGTTCCTTGTTAAAACAATAAGTTGAGATTATTTTTAGTCCATGGTAGAGTAGAAGTTGTTAAATTACTAAGTGGGGCTTGGTCCATATTTTCATATAGTGCAAGAGTTTGAACACTTTAATAAGAATTGTATTATGTGGTGACTGTGGGTTCGATTGGTGCTTGTTGGGGCCTACATGGACTATGATGGGTTGATTTAACACTGGAATGGATTGAGGTGTAATTGGGTTCTCTGAACCAATGGGCCAAGGGTGAATAATTCAGAGATTATTATTATTTTGTTATTAACTTCCATGTTACTTTAGGATTTTTTTAAGAGGTTATATAAATGCCTGGAAATGCATATTACTATCCATATAAATAAACTTAAGATTTAGTTAAACCATTATTGAGCTAGCTAGTTTTTATACTAATTGATAAATTACCACTTTATCATTATAAGATTATTGAAATGACAATAGTTAAGTTCACTAGTTAAGCTTCTAGCTAAATATGAGAACTAGGCTAGCATTGTTGGCTTTAATACTAATCAACTTGTAACTTAAATCAGGAGGACTTACAGATTTACTACTTCATACCCGTGCTTTTCTGGAGCAAGACAAGTACATTCTATGGTCTTGTACATTTCATTATATCATGTACTTCCTTGTTGACACACTGCGACACGACATATTTTTCTGGTGCTCATGTTCCTTGTTCTTATTACTTGTACCTGGGGAGGAAAAATATACTGTTTATGTGACCAAACCCAAGAAACAACTCAAGTGTGATTAGCTTAGGCCCCGCATCGTACACGCGGGCCCTAAGCCGTACCATTCATGTGCTTTCATGTGCTTACCCCTAGCCGGTCACATAATTAGTTATATTTCAAACATTGTGCACACATGTTCAGGAGATATATCTTGTACTTAGTTCTTGTGTTTTCTGAGATTATACCATGTGATACCATGTTCTTTCATGTTCTTACATACCATGTTCTTTTATGTTCTTATACACCATGTTCTTTCTTGTGCTTTACATACCATGTTCCCTTGTACTTTCATATCATGATGTCTTGTTCATTACCTAGAACTGTGCTTTGCTCCGCTCCTGACTGGATATGTTGCAGGTGTACTTGCAGGATATCATTCTACCATTATGGGCCAGAGCCCGGAATATTAGCTGAGCAGGATGGAGACATGACTTAGCTAGAGGTTTCAGGTTTAGACTATTAGCTTTACTTTTAGATATTGTTTTAGAGTTCATAGTACATTTCATTCCTGATGATTAGTACATTTATGATATATAGAATTGTGGATCATGGTGATCATTCTGGGATCGTGTATAGATGCTGTGATTGTGTACATTATGTTTATCTGGTTAGATTTTTCTAGTTTGGTACAACTTACTTTATCGTGTCTAACGACGAAGGCTGGACGTGTCCGACTCGTATCCGATTATTCAGGAGCGGATCGTGACATCAAGGCAGCACGTGTCCATAGTGGCATGCGCCCAAGAGGATGGGAGTTTGGGATCGATGCACCCAAGAGGAGGCATGCGTCCACATATATGCGCCAGCATACATGCGCCCAAAGAGTGGAGCCAGGATGACTTGGCGAAAGTCAAGAGACTCACTCAATAACAAGTGTGCTGACAGGGTCTATGCGCCCAAAGGGGGCATGGTGCACTTGTGCACAGGCAAAGTTATGCGCCCAAGCCCGAAAGGACCTTGTGGCTATGCGCCCGCTATAGGAGGCCATGCGCCCATAGGGGATGTCTATGCGCCCACATGTGGTCTTATGCGCCCACATGATTTGGCTATGCGCCCACAGGTTGCACTTCATAGTGTGCAAACACTGTTCATCATCTTCTCCAAGTCTTGGCCGAGAGCACAAGTCTTGGAACCCATGATCTTCAAATGATCATAACTCGGTCAAAACACAATGAAATCTAAAATTTCAAAGGTCTAAGTTATGTAAAATCAAATTCTCTACCACATGGAGCTCTTAGTTTTCGAAAACAAGGTGGTTTAATAGATCAAAACCCAAGAAAACCCCAAAATGGTGCAAAGTTAATTAGATCTACACAAATATATACATGAAAATGCAAAATGACAAGAACTAAAGTAGCTTAGAATATTGCATAGAAGAAATTAGAACAATAAAATGGGGGGTTCCTTCATGAAGTAAGTTGTACTTGCCTAGGGTTTTTCTTTGGTGGGTGGGAGAAGTAAATGAAGAAGAAGAAGAAATAATGGAGGAGAGAGAAGGTTGGTGGCTATTAAATGGGGGGGGGGGGTTAACATGTTGAACCAAGAGAAAAATAAACCAAGCCAACCAAAATGAACCAAGTCAAACCATGACATGGCATGATGAACCTAAGCAAGATTAAACCAAAATTAGCTAGCAAGGCACGATAAGTAAAATACGGGTCAGGATTCCGTACACGTATACTGGAAATACGTATAACGAAAAACGGGGGTGACAGTGATGCCATGAAGTTCGAGAAGGAAGTGAGGCCATTTGAGTATCATCTCCTGATAGCTTTAGTTTAGAATACGAATAATAAAAAAACAATTTTATGAGAGAGGCTTACATAACAACTTGGAGATCTCGCTTACACAGGTTAGATAAATAATTCGCATCGGCATACCAAAAAGGTGGGCATCATTTCGAGGATCAAGGGAGTTCGATTCATTCCGAGATGCATAGGAATATAATAAGCTCATATCCGTAATACCTTTAAGGTAATAGAAGATGTCTTTAAAGTAATCCCATTTTTGTGTGTTGGTGTGGCTAAATCTAGCCAAGAGTTTCACAGAAAATAAGATGTCTGGTCTAGTGCATAAGTACAATACTGTAACTATTGTGCTTTAGATATGGAACTTCGGATTCCAATACCTGTTCATCATCTTCCTTAGCACTATGGATCTCAGTTAGCATCTCGAGGTCGGATGATCATTGGTGTAGCGAGGGTTTTGGTTTGTCTATATTAAACCAACATAATACCTTTTGGGCTAACTCAATTGGTAAACTAAAACACTAATAATACAATGTTCAAGCTGCAAGCATAAGCTGAATCAAGTTTCCCTATATCCTCATCTTAAATTCTGACTTCAGGTATGAAGCAGTTATCTCAAGCCCTTCAGGAGTCTAGATGGGATTTATGTCATCGACATAGACTACAACAATCGCGAATCTAGAATGTGATTTCTTAACGAATATGAAGTGCAAACTTCATTATTTACATATTCATAGTTGATAAAATGTTCACTCAGGCGGTTATTAAGTTAGACGAAGTCCTTCATGAACCTTCTTATATATATATATATATATATATATATATATATATATATATATATATATATATATATATATATATATATATATATATATATATATATATATATATATCGGATCGAGAGCCCCGTCACCCTCGACCATTAGATCGAGTGGACATGTGCAGGGGCCCATACGCCTCCCCCCCCCCCCCCCCCCCCCCCCCCAATCCGATGGTGCAGGGGGGAGGGGCTTTGGCGGGGCTCCCCCCGCGGGTCTTTTGATCCGATCATATATATATATAAATATATATATATATATATATATATATATATATATATATATATATATATATATATATATATATATATATATATATATATAATTCTCCATACAAATGCATTGTAATCACATCTATCCATCACAAAGACTGCTACAATCGCGAATCTAGAGTGTGATTTCTTAATGAATATACAAGGGCATACTTCATTATTTATATATTCATGATAGATAAAATGTTCACTCAAGCGGGTATACCACATCCACTTGAATTACTTCAATCTGTAAAATCAATGCCTCAACTTGTTTGAGGGTGTGTTCCGAGGTCTAGAACTATTTTCATAAGTTAGACGAAGTCCTTCATGAACCTTCATATATATATATATATATATATATATATATATATATATATATATATATATATATATATAACACAAAATTCTCCATATGAATGCATTATAACTACATCTATTCAGATCTATTCAGTTTTCGGAAAGTACCAAACTGACAAGGTAACCTAACGTAATGACGTCCATTATAAAAGAATATGTCTCCTCATAATCAATCCAAGGGAATTAAGAGATGCTTTCTGCCACGAGGCATGTTTTATACTGCACTATTTTATTCATCTCATTATGCTTCTTTACGAAGACTCACTTGTATCCAACATGTTTTACATTGGGTAATATTGGAACTATAGGCCAGATCACTTTTCTCTTAGTTGGGGAACATGGATTACTTCTTTCCATTTTGATCAATTAGTTCTATATTAACATCTTCGAAGGAACATGGTTCAATAATATCGTTTATAATTTCAATGGCCACCGAATATGCAAAAGTACAGAAATTTTCATACAGGAAATTTTTGTAAAAATGGTGTGTGAAAGAAAGTGTGTTGAAAATTTTTAGATCAAGCAATAACTCCCCAAAAGAGTTGGCGAGTTTCCTAGGGCATGTCTCGCCACATTATTTGGCGACTTGTACTTTTGCAATTATAATAATCAACATTCAGGATTCACTGAACACCTGGTAGCATTACTTTAGTGAAAATAATCCTCATCATCAAGTAAACCATCATCAGATCTGTCATGTCCCCCATCCACAGACTTCCCCACCCCTTGGCCAAGCTCACGTCGTGCCTATTTCCGCTCCGACCTGAGTACCTCCTAGACCCCTCCGTTGCGACAATGTAACAGTGACCCGTCGGGCGACCGACCATCCCATCAATCTTGCTATAGCGACCTACCAAGCCTAGAATCATACCACGAAAGACAGTCATGGACTTTCTGACGTCGACTCCAGCGCTGTCTGCTCGCCAACGACGTCGTCGTCATTGTCAAGTCCCTGCCAAACTCGCCACCCGTTGACCGCATGCCCGTGGCAGAACCCCAACTTGGTAGAGTCCATCGTGTGCTGAGCTGCAAGATCCAGTTAACCCGCCGAGGGATCCTGCTCGTACTTTGGTCCGCTGAAGCCCGTCTCAAACCCTATAAAAGTTCCAGCACTTAGCCGCCACCTCTTTTATGCACGCATGCGCACCCCAGCCTCCTCGTGTGAGTCGTTGTCACGTTACATGAATTTCCATTTTTATCGCCAGCCCCTGCTACCCCTTGCTTGAGCGAGCTTCCTGAAGTCTTCATTCTATACTCAATCATGTAAAGAAGAAGAAGTAACTATTTGTGTTTGCTAGGATGCCAGTATTGACAGAGGTGCGATGACAATAATAAAATATCATAAGGATGTAAGAACGTCCCATCCACAATCCCACAATATCAGAGACATGATGAATGTGACATAAGGATGTAAGAGCGTCCCATCCACATCCACAATCCCATTATATACACCAATGGCCAATGCATACAGGCGTCCTTAAATCCATTGGTCAATCAGGTTCAATGGATTTGTGTCCTATTAGCTTGGATTGGACTCAATCCAAATTGTATATTAACAAAAATACAACTTGCAAAATAATATGCCAAGCCATGCCCAACCTGCCATTATTTTTGGCAGTTTGTCCATCTGCACAAGAAACTCGTCAACTCTTATGGCGTTTTACTCCAATTCGACAACTCTTTTGGCGAGTAAGTTTCCCAATACTCTTTCTTTTACACAAAACTTTTACTAAAATCTTTCCAGCTGTATGAAAATTTCTGGCAAAAATATCATCAATGATTATCTCATTCATGTTCCATAACTCATTTAAGCTAGCATACTGGACGAATATTTTCTGATTATTAGATATAGAATTCTGTACAGTCGTCTCTTCCAAGACACTTCCATAATCCAATATAATATCATGAGTTGGACAGTTTATCTAATATCTCTATTCCTTGGATATGTACAATACATATTCATTCTTGGTATTCTATATTTCGAGAATTTAATTTTTTTATTAAATATTATCTTAGTACTAAATTTGCGGTTACTAGTTTTTATTTTGATATTATTATTAGTATATTTGAATGTAGAACCATGCTCATGGTTACTTACTAACCATTGTTAACCCTTGATCATAACCCCATCTGACCCTATCTTTTTATATTGATATTATTTTTTATTATTAGTCGTCATCATCATCATTATCATCATCATCATCATTATTATTATCCATCTTTCTCTCTCATTTATCTTCCTTTCCCCAATAAGTATCCCCACATCCCCCCTCCCTCTCTCTCTCTCTCTCTGAGCAGCACACAGCATCCAGAGGAGCCACCACCGACGCTCCTCTCTCACTACAAGAAATACCCATATTTTGTAACAGTTTTAGTACAACGCTTATATGTGTGTTGTTGAAACTATAATTTATAACAGTTGTGTAACAGTTGAAATAACTGTTTCCAAGTTAAATATTTTTGCAATGGTATGAGATTAACCATTGCCTAATATTTTTTTACAACAGTTCATAAACGCTTGCTAAACGTTTTTCTTTTTTTACAACGATCAAACAACGATTTTATAGAAGTGTTGTCAAAGTGAGTTGAATGTGCAACAGTTATGCAAGGATTTTAAGTATCTGTTACAAATTTGTTAATATTTTGCAACAACTACACAGCCTTATAAAAATGCCCATTATTAGCAACAGTTGTACAACAATTTTTGTAAAGTATTATCAAAGTGAGTTGAATGTGCAACGGTTATGCAAGGATTTTAAGTATTTGTTACAAATTTGTTAATATTTTGCAACAATTACATAAAGTCTTATAAAAAGGCTCATTGTTAGCAACAGTTGGACAACAATTTTTGTAAAGTGTTATCAAAGTGAGTTGAATATGCAACAGTTATGCAAGGGTTTTAAGTATATGTTACAAATTTGTTAATATTTTGCAACAATTACATAAAGTCTTATAAAAAGGTTCATTGTTAGCAACAGTTGCGCAAAATTTTTTATAACCTATTGCGAGTGTGCTTATTATTTATAATAATTGTGCAACAACTTTTGCTACTATTGTTTGCCATTAAAATTTTTTGATTGCAAATTTCAATACAAACAGAACAATGTTACAATATAGGACTTAGACGTAGTCCTAGGAGTACACTTTTATTTATTTGGGTCCCTTGTGCCGATGGAGCGAGTGGTAATGCGTTGACTCCGTTGACGATCTGACGACGGTTATCTGTTCTCTGAAGGTTTGGATTGCTCTGGGTGCAGGAGCTTGCTGAGAGGAGGAAGACGTTGAGTGTCTGTATCTGCCTCTCTGGTTGTGCGATATCTATGTCTGTCTACGAATGTTCGTCTCTGTATGTGTCTGGGTGTGGAAGAAGGAAATGATCCCTCTATTTATATAGTCTGCAGGCTGGCTGCTCATGCGCGCATATGTAAGATGCGCCTGGACGCGGGGACGCCACGTGGTGATTGCTGATGGAGGCGCATGGACGATGCGCCCTGATTGAGGGGTTGAATTCTTCATACTGCTGTTGTGGGCCGGCACGTAGCAGAGAAGGGGATTTTTTTGTTGCTGAGATCTTGGTTGAATCGAGTCAAAGGACACGTGTCATCAGCCCATGGCTCGGAGATCTCGGATTTGGTGGGGAATGATCTGGTAGGATGCGCCTGGGATTGGGCGCATGAGGAGACTTTGGCTCTTAACCTTTGGGAGTCACGAACCATTCAGGGCGCATGGCTTTTGAGGCGCATGCGAAGCTTCACTAGTGACTTTACTTCTGTCTTTTGGGATCAGAGATAAGTCTGGGACGCATGGTTTTTGAGGCGCATACAGATCTTCAGTAGTGACTTTTACTTCTGTCTTTAGGGATCAGAGAGAAAGTCTGAGACGCATGGCTTTTGAGGCGCATGGAGAACTTTGGGCGCATGACCGCGGAGGCGCATGCGAGTGGTTGGGCGGCCACGTGGCTTGTAACCGTCGGAGGAAAGTAATGATGATGCTGACGTTGGCGACACTTCATTTTCTGAAAAAGCTGTCAACTGTTCAGTCCTCGAGAGGCATGCTGCCAACTCTGTCTGACTTCAGCATTTAATGTTCTTTGACAGGTAATGGACTGTTGGAGTGGGCGCATCGATCGGCGTTCCACTAGGCGCATGGGGCCGCATGGGGGCGCATGCTTGTGAAGCGCTTGGTGCTGAGGGGCGCATCTGTGTGATGTGCAGTCTGGCCGACGCATCCGCTCCGCTTTGATACGTCTTTTGGTGCGACTGTTACGTTCTTCGAGTGCTTTAATTAGCCATTTTTGACTTGGCTGAATTCGAAGGTGCCTGTTGCATCCAAAGATCGGGATACACGAGCCTCGTCTCTGTCATGTGGGAAAAGCTGCAGATCGGAATCGCGGTGCTGCGGATTTGGGGGCTCTTTCTTCCTTCAAAGTGGATGTTGCCCATTCTGGTTGTGTTGAAAGCTGCTCCTTTAGCCGCGGTTTCGATTGCGGTCTTTCTTCGCCTTTGGAGGCTCTTTCGAAGCCTCCCCTGGCCATAGGTTAGCTTGCGGTGCTCTTCCCTTCCTCGATTTGGGGAGCTCTTCCTCCAGCTAGAGGGTTGATTGCCACCCTCGTTCTGCTCAATAAATACTTTATTAGTCAAAGCATTTGGACGACGGTGAGCCTGGCTGGAAGGGTGGCACATAACTGAGCTGCTGAAGGGATGCACATAACTGAGGATGCACATAACTGAGCTACTGAAGGGATGCGCCCGGCTGGGAGCGCATGGTAGGATGCGCCTAAGAGCGCATGGTGAGATGCGCCTGTTCGAGAGCGCATGATGATGCTGCGCCTGGCTGTAGACTTAGGGTCTTTTCTTTTTGTAGAAGTTCTCCTTTGTACAGCCCTTTTTAAGACATGTAATAGACTTTTATATGAAATAAAAATCTTTTTTTAATGTCTCTGTTCTTGTTTTGCTGTGTCCAAGTACTTTTGTCTGAACTTCCTGGCGCATGTAGTGTTTGGCGCATAGGATTTCTGATCATAAAATTCTATGCTTCTACAAGACCCCCTTCAAAGTTTTCAAAACTTTTTTGTCAAGTTTTGGAATACTTTGAATAAGAAACATGGTGGTTGGAGCGCATGTCTGTTCGGACGCATGGATACTCCGTACATCAGTGACGGGTCGCATGCTCTTCTCAGTTAATGCAAATGATAACGCCTCGATAACCAAGAAGATTAATGATGATCTTTTTGGTTTTATCTGCAGTTATCTCCTCACAGAACCCGAAGCGGCGGCTGAGGTCACACTTCATCGGTTCACGCGTGCGACTGAGCCTATAAATAGGCGTGAGGAGAAGAGAGAGAGAGTTCTAGCCTGATTCCTCTCTTTGCTTCTATCTTTTAGAGTTCTTCTTTGAAAAAACCCTAACTTTCTTCTTTCAAGAAATGGCTTCCAAGACTCCTCGTGACGGTGCTGGCAAGGGAAAGGAGCCTGCGGAGTTCGCCGAGGAAGACGCTTTTGTCACCATTGTGACTTCGGCCGACGTTCGGCCTGCGGTGACGGGTGGGTGTCGTCTTTTCCCTTATTTTTTGTTCAGGCGAGTTTTGGATCATACGGCTGAGTTGGTGTGCTCTAAATTTTTGTTACTGAAGCGCATGGACCTCTGTCCTGATGATGCGTCGAGGTTTTATCCCACCGACGTGTATGGGTTTAGGCCCTTATTATGTACTGAGGTTTAACTGCTAACGCGCATGGGTTTACACCCTGATGATGCGCCGAAGCTTCATTGCTGACGTGCATGGATTTACACCCTGTTGATGCGCCGAAGCGACACTGCTGATGCGCATGGGTTTGCACCCTGATGATGCGCCAGACTGCTTGACACACTTTGTCTTGGTTGGCTTTTTGCCTGACTTGTTTTTATTGTATCAGTGTTGATGACAATCCCTTTGCTGAATGAAGTCCTTCAGGATGCTTCTCTTTGTCAAATGGGAGTTAATTTTGACGAGGAGGTTATCAACCCTGCGAAGGATGCTATCCTACAGAATCAACCTCCTGAGAGAATGCTGCAGATCCAGAATCAGTTGCTGATTTTCCTTCAGAGTATGATGGAGAGCGGTAAACTGAAATCTGCTGAATCCGAGGATGTGACCTTCTTAAAACCTGCCTTTTTGTTCAGTGACCGCCTGATCTCCACTGAGGCGAAGATACTGAAGATCAAAGAAGACTGGTTCTTCTCTGCGAAGGGCATGGTTCTGTATATGCGACAACTTGATCGCCAGTTGTCGCTGACGGCCTTCTACCATTTAGCTTCCAAGAGAAGGATGCCCTGGGAACTTACTCCTTCTCAAGGAGGGGCATTGGGAGGTACTCTTTCGATTAATGCTACTTCGAATCAAAGGGATATCTTGGCCGCTTCGTGAGCCGGACCCTCGTTTAGTTGCAGAACTTTGCGTCCTGGGAGCCTTTATAGTGAGGTTCCTAATGACACCTTTGTCTTCAGTGCTTCGACCTTTGCAAATCGGATGCTAACATCGAGGGTCATGTATCAGAAAGGTAGCTTTAGGGTTGAAGGTTGGTGTCACCACATGCCGAAGTGGGACGACTTGACCGTTTGAGTGTTGTCGAAGTTCAAGGCTGAGCTTAAAGAGATTGGGCTGACGGCCACTGTCCGTGTCACACAGGCCGGCGTGGATCTCAATAAGCATATGTTCCTTGCTCTCTTGGAAATGTTCAATACCCAGACTGGCACTTTCTTTACTCCAGTGGGAGAGTTGGGATTGGCTCTCCACGAAATGTACGAGGTATCCAGGCTACCCTGGGGATCTGAACCGTACGAGGAATATTTTCCGTCGAACGAAGAGATCCTTGTCTTGGAAAAGAAGGACCCGGAGATGATGGCTGTTTTCAAAGAGGTAGTGAGCCATCATTATCTGATGCAACGGAGGGAAAAAGGCAAGTCTCAACCTCATGTGACTGCTTGGAGGGATTACGTCTTCAAGCAGGATTTGGCGGATTCCTCGAAGATCCGGTTTATGACTCTGCAAGGGCTGAAACCCGCAGAGTTGACCTCTGAAATGAGCCGATTGGACGAGAGGGCCCCTCGTTCAAATGAGAGTGGCAAAAACGCGTATAGCTGCTTCTGGCATTGTGCACACCGGATGTCATCTAAGGCAGTATTGGCTGCTTATTTGATGATATGGCTCCGGGATTGTGTGTTCGCGGGCGGATCGGGTTTCGTGGAGAGGGTACACCGGAACCTCATTTTGCCAGCAGTGAAATTGGCCTTTGGTCGTCCTTTGGCTCTTCTCCCCGCGATGGTGTGTAACCTGTTGCGGGGCTTGAGGACCTTTGCTGAGGACGTAATCCATGAGAGAGGTAGAAATGACAACTTTCCCTGGGCCGAACTACTATTCCATTATCTGATAGGATGGTTGATTCTTCATCACCCGAACATGATGAGTCCAGGCTTGAAGGAGGATCACGTTGAAGGTGACGCCTTTATCTGCCGCTTCTACAAGAGGAAGTGGTTGCAGATTGGTGTCCCCGTCTGCAGGAGAGTTTTGTCCTATCTTCAGGGTTGGAAGATTGTCAAGGTTGGTCCCATCTTCAAAGATTTCGAGGCCGACCAAGATTTAGACGACTTTGGTGAAGATGCGATTACTCTGCCGAAATGGGGTTTTCATTGGTTGTAAAGTATTCGGCCTTCCCACTTAGTCTACCGCAACCAGAATAGGTGTTATCTGGAGCCATACTTGCCAAGCCGGTTTGCTCGCCAGTTCGGCTACACCCAATTAATGTTACGGAAACCCAGTAACAGTTTGGGGTTTGTCGAGAGTTTGCTGGACGGAGCCCGGGGCTGGCAATATTACAATGCCGGGTGCACTGGTGTTCATTTTACTACGCTAGTTCGCAAACCTCGGCCACAAATCCTGTATTCAGCCGTTAAACTGTATTGCACCATGAATACTGTGTCTCCTGGTTATGATAGGGAGACCAGTTTCATCATTGGAACTCAGTTAGAGGCTACGATAAATATGTTGGTGGCGGCTCAGTCATATCGTCCACCAGAATTGGCGGGATATCGGGCTGCTGCTGTAGCACCAGTGAGAGATCCCCCTGTTGGGAAGAGACGGGCTGACGCAGAGGCCGGTTCGTCCGTACCAAAAAGGCCGAGGAAAGTGACGACTTCAAAGGCTGCGTCACTAGAATCAGTCCCTGCTGAGGTAAAGAGTCCTCCGTAATCTGGCTCATCATGTCATTTTGGTGACCTGTGCTTTTCTTCTTGTAGGGATCGTTAAAGAAGAGAACCCGTATTTCGAAACCGGGTGTCAGTAAACCGAAGGAGGTGGCAAGCTCCTCTAATGAGCGAATTCCTCCGATGGTAATGTCTCCAATGGAGGAGAATCCTGAAGATGTTATTCCTGCAGAGATTTTAGTATCTTCGAACTTTGTCGGAAGAGATGCTGAAGTTGCAGCAACTTTCGGGATGGTGCAAGCCGCCGTGGGGGCCTTGGACGTTGAGGGTCCTGTGGACATGGGGCTCCCTGATGATGAAGTGGGGTGGAGTTCGTCGTCTTTGAAAGACGTTCCTCCAGCGATGCGTGAGTCTGTTACGGGGGCAACAGACGTGATTGCAACAGAGGAGAGGGTTGATTCCCCTCCTTGTCATGATGCGGGGAGGTCGGCTGTAGCGTTGCCGAGCCCTACCCCAGGCTCAGCAATAGAAGCTGTAGTGGCTGCCGACCGGGAGGTAGCGACAGATTTGGCTTCCGTGGAGGGATTCGATGATGAGGGGGAGACTCATCTGCCGAGCCCGATCCTAGAAGACGCGCTCCGCCAGGAAACGGGAGCTGATCCGGTTAGCTTGCCAGAGGAAGGCTCCGTGCTGGTTATAGATCGCGTCTCGGTGGTGGAGGAGGCAGCTCCGGATGCTGATAGTCCCTTTGAGCCAGGAAAGGGTAAGGGCTTGCTGACGCAAGAGCCCTCTGTTGCTTCTTCGACTTGGGGGACGATATCGACACCCCACCCAACTCCTTCTATACTCTTGGCATCTGGCGCTGGTAGCGGAATTCAAGTTCCTGGTACGGGAGAGTCTGCTAATGTCGATGTTCAAACCTCACAGAATAAGATCGGCGGGTCTTCTTCAGGTCCGCCATCCAGGGTAACTCCTCCAACTCCTGCCATGACACCACAAGTGTTGGCGGATGCATATGAGTATGTTAAATTCATCGTTGAGGCAGTGTACAAGATGCTGCAGAAGGGTATGTCGACAGTGATGAACACCAATGAGAGTTTTACGATGGCAAAATCCATGGCGCTTCCACACATCAACCTGATACATCTCTACTAGGGCCATGATCATATGGCCGAGATTCTGGAGTCCTCGGTGACTGAGCTAGATCAACTGCTTTTCGAGTTTCAGCGTATCCAGCAGAATGATCTTTTCGCCCTGATAGACGCGGAAAAGGAGAAGCTGATTGCTGAAATTGAGTCCTCTTATCAGGCCACCGTGGGTGTTTGGAAGCACAAAGTGGCTGAGACTGAAGCTGCAGTGGAGCGGTTGTCTCAGTCTACGCAGGAGAAGGTGGAGTTGCGAACTGCGTTGGACTCTAGTATCGCAGATGTTGATGCCCAGATTTGCCATCTTGAGGACCAGCGGGCCCGACTCCTATTGGATGCTGAGCGTACCCAAGCTGAACATGTAGCATTCAAGAAGGAGGAAGCAGCTTTCACCCACCGGGCTCTTACTCTGGCTCAGCAGCGACAGCAGCTGGATGAGAAGCATGAGGATGACACTTCTCCAGAGGCCATAGAGGCGATGCGTCAAGAAGCTGAACGTCGGGTCCTAGCGACTGTGGAGACTCGAGCGACAGACTTGAGGCGCCGGATTGAAGAGCTTTCAGCCAACCCTGGGGATGGTTAGGGATTGTAGTCTCTTCTTTTTGTGTTTTTGCAACTCTTGCTGGGGGGGTGTAATCCTTTAATCTCTTTTTTAGAATAAAGAAATACAAGAATTTTTGTGATCTGTTCATTTTTGCTGTCATGAACTTGATGATTTGTGTGGACCTATTATCTTTTGTGCACCTTAGTTTTTAGGTACAGATAATAAGTTTGAGAGAACCAACATGTTTGCTCAGAGGTGATGTGGACGTGGCAAATATGGGATTCAAATGATGGAATCTTCCTACTCAGAGGTGTTATGGACGTGGTAGGAATGACTCTGGGGATATGCAGAACTATACTCAGAGGTAATGTGGACGTGGAAGTTCTGCAATCAATGTACGGCAACGCAGGGGTTGTCTGTACGGAATGTTTACTCAGAGGTAATGTGGACGTGGTAAACATGATGGGTAGCGTAGTCTCACGGAGTGTAAGATTCCGCTTTATAGGGCATAGGGGGACAACTCAGAGGTGATGTGGACGTGGTTGTCCTTCTACTGGAGGATGCCACGGAACAGCTGGGTCCCGAAAGCCTCTGATTTTGTGGAAGTACATGTCTGAAAGATGTTAAGAGTAGTACTTCTTTAGGAACTTGCCGTTGATGGGCATCATGAACAAGTCCCCATTGGGTTTAGCGAGGTGGTAAGCACCGTTTGAGTATACCGTCTCTATGATGAAAGGTCCTTCCCACTTGGGCTCGAACTTTCCTGGTGTCTTGTGAGTCAACACTATCGGCCTCCTGACTGCCAGAACCAGGTCGCCTTCTTGGAAAGTCCTTTGCTTGACCTTCTTGTTGAAAGCCTGTGATATACGGGCTTGGTAGAGTTCGATGCATTGTTGAGCTAAGAGACGCTTTTCGTCAAGTGCCTCCAGTTCCCGTAGACGACGATGTTGATTGTCCTCTTCTGTGAGTTGGTTTGTGATTTCTACGTGGAGTGAGGGTATCTGGATCTCGAGAGGTAGTACCGCTTCGCTCCCGTAGACCAGGGAGAATGGTCTGTTGCCCGTCGGGGTCCGTACCGTTGTGCGGTAGGCCCAAAGGCATTAGCCGAGCTTTTCATCCCAGTTGCGTTTGTTGGATGACACGACCTTTTTGAGTAGCCTGACGATGGTCTTGTTGAACGCCTCGGCCAATCCGTTTGCTGCCAGATTATAGGCGGTTCAGGCCACGTTTTGGATGCGATTCTTGTCACAGAATCTGCTGAAAACATGGCTGATGAACTGAGGACCGTTATCGTGGATAATCCTCCGGGGTACCCTGAAACGGTAGATGACATGGTGCTTGATGAAGCTGATCACCCTAGAGCTCTTCACTTCCACCAGTGGAACTGCTTCTGCCCATTTGGAGAAGTAGTCGGTGATGGCTAGGATGAAGCGGTGTCCTCTCGATGACGGAGGGGTGATCGGTCCCACAATGTCCATGCCCCAAGCCTCGAAGGGCCAGGAGGCGACTGTAGGATGTAGTGGTTCTGACGGTGTATGAATGAAGTCTGCGTGAAGCTGGCACGCATGGAACTTCTTAGCATAGTCAACAGCGTCAGCGGCCATGGTTGGCCAGTAGTAGCCCATGCATCGCAGTCGATCCTGCAACTTAGGGCCAGGTTGATGGGCTCCGCAGGTCCCATCGTGAGCTTCTCGAAGAGCTTCGGTTGCTTCTTCGTTGGACAGACATCGCAGGAGAAGTCCATCGTAGGAGCGTCGGTACAGCATTTTGGTAGCTGTATCGTAGTAGAATCGAAGGGAGCGCCTCCTGACTGAGACAGCTTCTCTCGGGTCTTCTGGGAGAATTTCGTGAACCGCGAAGTCGATGAACGGAAATCTCCAGTCTCGGACATTAACACCAGCGCTTGTTGACATGGCATGGGTCACTTGTGAGCACAGGTTATTTTTAGGACAGACCAAGTCTCGACCAACTACCGTGACGTAGTGTTGAGTCCCGAGGGGTGCTGCTAACGAGACTGCAAGGCCAGCCAGAGCGTCAGCCTCCAAATTTTGTAAACGAGGTACATGTTCGATGAAGAACTCGGCGAAGGTTGAAATGATGTTCAATGCAACTTCATGGTAAGGGATCAGGTCTTCATGGCGAACCTCGTATTGCCCTCTGATCTGGTTTACGATGATTTTTGAGTCACCGTAGGCTTCCAGATGATCCACCTCCAGCTGTTGCGCCAGCTGGAGTCCCATGATAAGAGCGTTGTACTCGACAACATTGTTGGAGCACGGCTTCGAAAGAGAGTAGGCGCGCTGGATGACCAGCTGATTGGGAAAGACCAAGACTACCCCCACTCCTGCGATAATTTGGCCTTTGGGGCCTGTTCTTGAAGCGCCATCGAAAAACATCCGCCAGACGGAGCTTTCTGCGGTGACGTTAGATTCTTGGACCTCATCTGGGATGTCTTCATAGAGTCTGGAGGACTCCGGGATGGGGTGTGCAGCTAAAAAGTCGGCCAGTGCCTGACCCTTGACGGCTTTTTGTGGAACGAACACCATGTTGTATGGTGTTAGCAGGATCGCCCACGTAGCTAGCCAGGAATTTAATGACCCTGGCTTTGTCATGAGAACTCTTAGTGGATTGACTCGGGAGATGACATGAATCGTCTGGCCCGAGACATAATGGCGAGTCTTCTTAATGGCAAACACCAACGCCAAGCACTCCTTTTCAACGGGGTTGTACCGGAGTTCAGTCCCGATGAGTGTTCGACTGAGGTAGTAAATGGCTTGCTCATAGCCTGTATCGCTATTCTGAGCCAGCAAAGCGCCGAGGGAATGATCCATGGCACGGACGTAGAGGAGGAATGGTTTGCCGGCGACGGGCGCCACTAGGACTGGTAGACTCGTCAGGTAAGCTTTGATGTCGTCGAAAGCTTTTTGGCATTCCTCTGTCCAGACGTAAGAGACTCCCTTCTTCATAAGCTGAGTGAAGGGTCAACATTTTTCGGAAAGGTTTGCGATGAACCTTCGGATGTATGCCAGACGCCCCTGCAGGCCTTGAAGTTCTCGGAGGTTCTTCGGAGGGCCCATGTCGAGGATGGCTTTGGTCTTCTCGGGATCGACATGAATGCCTTTTGCCGTGATAATGAAGCCCAAGAACTTTCTGCTAGAAACCCCTAAGAAGGATTTAGCGGGGTTCATCTTGAGTTGGTGCGCCCGCATGAGATCGAAGACTGTCTTCAGGTCTTGTAGGTGATCTCCTTTGAGACGGCTCTTGACTGAGATGTCATCAACATAGCATTCGACTGTCTTGCAAAGATGCTGACGGAAAATGGTGCTCATAGCTCGTTGGTATGTAGCACCAGCGTTCTTCAAGCCGAAGGGCATCACTGTGTAGCAGAAAATGCCCTTTGGAGTCCTAAATGACGTATGTTTTGCGTCATCGGGGAACATCTTGATCTGGTTGTAGCCCGAATATCCGTCCATGAAAGACATGCGTTCGAAGCCATATGTGTTGTCGATCATCACGTCGGTGATTGGAAACGGGAATTCGTCCTTCGGG
The DNA here is from genome assembly GCA_029216955.1 of Iris pallida. Taxonomy (NCBI): domain Eukaryota; kingdom Viridiplantae; phylum Streptophyta; class Magnoliopsida; order Asparagales; family Iridaceae; genus Iris; species Iris pallida. Next base: position 5,122,795 of record JANAVB010030420.1, on the reverse strand, counting down.
CAGGCGGTGTTGAGATCCCTGAAGTCGATACAAACTCGTATCTTCCTATTCTTCTTGGTGACAGGGACAACTTTGGCCACCCAATCCGGGTGTTGTTCTTCACGGATGAAGCCGCTGGTCAAGAGTTTGTCCACCTCCTGTTCGATAGCGTTCATAATGTCCGAACGAAAGCATCGCTGTTGTTGTTTGATAGGCTTGGCATCGGGCAAGATGTTGAGCCTATGCATCACGATCTGAGGATCAAGTCCCGGCATGTCTTCGTAGCTCCAGGCGAAGACATTAATATATTCTTTAGCCAGTTGGATTAAAGACTCCCGGTCTTCTCTTTTTAGGCTTTTGCTGATGAAGATGGGTTTGGAAGAAGATCCATCCCCAAGGTCGATCTGCTCGACTTCGTCTTTGGTAGGGGGTTCGCGTAGCTCAAAATGAGACTCCCATTGTTCTCCTAAGCATTGCGCCCAGGGTTCTTCCTCGAAAAATTTCGGTGCTTGGTCTTCGCCTTCATCTTTTTGAAGTTGTGCAGATGTCATATTGGATGACAGCACTCTCTTGAAGACTGAGCCGATACTGGTATCGGAATCCCAAGTTGATGTTTCAGACAAATGAGAATGTTCTGCTTCTTCTGCGTTCGAACTCTCTGGAGTTGATGGAGGCGTGACATAGCCTATCCCCCGTCGAGTCCGATTATAGTAGTCCTGCGGCTTTCCTTTAGGTGTTGGAAGCCGGAGAGGAAGACGTCGACCCTTGCCGTAGTTCAGGCCTTTGTTGCTTTTTAGGTCGTAACCCATCTTTTGGATGAGGTACTTTGCCTTGTCCGTGTACCGATAGACTTGTATTCTGCCGGTATCTGGTTCTGGCTCGAGTGGCGGGAGGTCTTGATGATGCTCAACTTTGCCGAAAATGATGGATTCTTCGTCTCGACTCCGCGGTGGGACTACAGAACAGACCCCTTAGAACGGGACTACTCGATTTACATGATGGACAGTCGTTACTTGTGTTTGCAACGACCGTAGAGCGTTATCTAATGTATACATGGCATTCCAATGTGGAAGACTAGAATAATTAAAAGACACTCTATTATTGATAAAATACGAGATTTTATCCCGCGGGATTACATTGTCCAGAGAGGGTGCGTCTACATCAGCAGAGATATATTCCCCTAGATCTTCATCTGTGAGTACTGGGATTGGATCGGAAGAGTCCACCACAGCTTTGATTTCGGGGTCCGAGAGGGCTATGTGGGCCTTCTCTGGCAGCTTGGATTGTGGCGGCTTGCCCTTAAGACGCACCTTCAGAGGTGCCTCAACTGCGCCTTCGGTGATGGGTGCATTCCCCTGTAGTTTTGCCACGAGGGGAGTCGATGTTTGAGGCGGCTTTCCCTTGAGTCGTATCTTCAAGGGAGCTTCAGGAGCAGTTGGTGCTTTCCCGGGTAGCTTGATGTTCATGGGAGGCAACTTCTGAGGCGGTTTGCCTTTGAGTCGGATCTTCAAAGGAGCGCTGGGAGTCATCTCAGGCTCTATGTCCGGCTCTGCTGCCGTTTCTGCCTCGTCGTCAGCATCATTGGCTTCCTCCTCGTCAGATGATTTGTACAAGTTGGAATCAGTGAAGTAGGCTTCAACCCCTTTGAAAGGGTCAATGTCTGCGAACTCCGTCCGGATGACGTCGTTGGTGGACACGTACTTCATACGTTGGTGGAGTGTGGATGGTACCACCATGTACTCATGCAGCCATGGACGACCCAACAGGAGGTTGTAGTTGACGTCGGCGTCCACGACGTAACAAGTCACCTCAGTTCTGAGGTTACCGATATGGCACTTTAGACGTATCTTGCCCAGTGGCTCACTTTTGCTAGCGTTGAAGCCACTGATTGTTGTGTTGGATGGCGCCAGTCGGTACATTGGGATCCCCAGTGTTGAGAGCAGCGTCTTCGGAATGATGCTGAGGGAAGATCCCGGATCGATCTAAATCCGCTTCACCTTGACAGAACCGATATACCCTGTATAATACAGCGGCCTGTTGTGTCGGTTGTGCTTGAGCAGCATGTCTTGTTGGGTGAAGGTTATATTGGAGATAACCTCATCCGCACAATGACAGTACGCACATGCAGTTGGGAGATCTTCAGGCTGCTTGACCTGACTGATGAAGGACTCAGCATCCTTCAGGGCTTCACAGAGGGCTTCGCGAGTGTCCTTGGAAAGAATAAGGAGCTCAAACAGAGAAAGGCGGGCAGGAGTACTGGCAAGTTGTGCCAGTATGTCAAAGTTGTGGGGCTTGGCTAGCCCCGAAGCATTCTCCTTTCGCAGAGGCCTGTCGAAACGAACCTCTACATGCTTCTGCTTATTAGCTGCTGGAGGCTTGGACGGACCCCCTTCCTCGGTAGTAGGGACGGTGCAAGGAGGCACCACCTCGACGGCAGCTTCGTCGGGTTGGGCGTTCTGTTGTAAACGCATTTATACAGGAAGAGCCTCTTCTGCGGAGGAAGAGACCATGCGGCAAGACTTGATCTTCCTGTCTTTGGTTTTGGAGGCAGAGCGTACCTCCGGTTGAGTAACCTCGGAGAAGAGATCATGGTGAACCCATAAGATCTCTTCCCGAGATGTGGTGAATGGGATGAGGCCACTCACGTTGTCACGAGTAGGTGGTAAGTTAACCACCTCCATTGTCGTCTTAGTGATGGGGACGACGCCATCTTGTGTTATAGTTGGCAGTAAGGTGCCGAACTGGAGCGGCACCACGTTGGCTGAAACCGTCTTCTCCTCGTAGTCGACGGAGATAACATCCACATTGATCATGCGCTGGATGTAGTTTTTGAGGACGTAACAGTCCTTGGTTGGATGTTCGACAAACCGATGGTAGTGACAGTACCTCGGATTGTCCACTTTCGCAACCTCGTCGGGACGCTTCGGGTCCGGCAACTTGATCTTGTCGCCCTGCTTCAGTATCTCGAAGAGTTGCAGGGTGTCTTCATCGTTGAACGAATAAACCTCCTTTGGTCTTGGTGCAAGTGGAGGCTTTTGAGTAGGTGCTGATGCACCTTTTGAGGCATTGACAGTCAATGCCTGTTTCCCCTTCGTCTCTCGTCCGGGGTTGTTGGCTGCAGGCCGTTTCCCTCTGTCTTCAAAGGCAGGGAAACTGACTCCCAGAAGACGAGCATTGGCCGCCTTCTTTTCTGCGGCCTCAGCTTCGATGATCAGGGAACTCCAGTCGGAAGGAGGAGTAGAGTTGAGCCAGAGTTTGACTGTAGGCAGCATGTTCATGCTACAGGAGGAGAGGAGTGCATGTTCTGGCATGCCCGGGGGCAGTCTGAAGCAGGCCTGTCGGAAGCGTTCGATGAATACCCGAATTATTTCCTTCTCCTTCTGGCGTATCTCTATGAGGGACGCCATTGTCATGTCCTTTCCGCCGTCGTAGAAACGGTCGAGGAAAAGGCGCGTCAAATCGTCGAAGGACGATATGGAATTGTCGGGGAGGCTGCAGTACCAGTCGTACGCCACTCCTTTTAGTGCACCTACAAATATGCTGGTGAGTAGCGCATCCTCTTTCGGGAGATATTCCGTCTGAGACTGGAAATACGTCAGATAGCGATGCGGAGAGTCTTTCCCGTCGTATGGCGTCAGTGTTTGTGGTTTATATTTGGGAGGATAAATCACTTTATTCCATTCGAGGGGATAAGGTTGGGGGATGTCCATCTTTTGGCGCTCCTCTTGTCTCGTCTTGGACTCAAAGCGCTCAGGCAGGTCCCTGATCATCTCGACCACGTCTTCCGTGGAGCTGGGATTCGGGGAAGGTGGTACCACCTGGAGTTGAGCATTTGAGGGCTCCGACGTCCGGGGGGCTTCGCGACGATCCGTATCCAAGGATACCCGTTGAAGGGGTACACTTGACTCTCCATTGGCCCCTGGGTCGGGACCGGTAGAAGGTGTCCTGGCCAAAGCTGACCGTATCTCAAACACTGCTTGAGTCATTATTTGTATAGAGGCAGAGAGGGTTTTGAGTCCTCCCTCCAAGGTGTCCATGCGCTGGACGAGGTCTGGTGGCGGCGCATCAGACTCGGTATCACCTCCAGCCATGTAGACTGTCATGACACGGCTGGTGTCGGATGGCTGAGTTGAGGCTTCGCTTTCAGCCTCACTCTCCTGTAGAGGAGTTGTTGTTCCTGGAGCTTCGTCTTGGCTACCCCCAGGTAAGTTTTGGAGGACGCCTTCGTCTTCGGGAGAAGTATCCGTAAGGGACTGACTACCCCCAGTCATGTCTTGAAGGACTTCTTCATCTTCGAGATGCAGGTCCACAGGGGCTAGACGACCCCCAGCTATGTCGGGGAGGCTGACTTCGCCCTGAGGATGAAGATCGACCCCAGCTGTGCTTTGGAGGACACCCTCGTCTTCGGAAGGAGGATCAACAAGGGCTTGACTACCCCCAGCTTCCTCCAAGAGCTTCTTCCTCTCCCGAGTGCCTTCGAACACTCCGGAGGACGAGACGGTTGTTTTAGATTTCCTCGGCTGGCTCTTGGACGAGGAAATGCCAGTCGCCTTTCGGACTGACGAGGAGTTGGAGATCACATTACATGAAGCAACCTCTAGTTCTGGCTCCTCTTTTGTTGACACTTTCTTTCCGAGACGACGTCGGAGAGGTGTCGATGATTGCAGCCGCTGGAACACCGACTGTCTTGGTGGGACTGCTGACTTGCAACAGCAGTTGATGGTGACCACAGCACAAGTGTGCCCTGTGAGGGGCGCATCGTGCTTGACAGTCGACTCTTCTGATCGGCGCTTGTGAGTGATCACGTTATGCAGATCGTTGGAGGAGAGTGCTACCTTCGCACCCCCTTCAGGCGCATGGCAAGGCCAAGCGCCGGGGTGGTCAGGTGAATGCTGTGCCCCCTGGTCCAACACCAAACAGGTGCTCAGATCAGTAGTGGGGGAACAACCTTTAAAGTGACTTGAACGAACCTCAGACGCACAACCCGAGGAGGCGCGGGGGTTTAAGACCACTGGGTTTGCCTTACTCGACTTGGTTGCGAACACAACAGATGCGCCCAAGTGAGATAAGGACTTGGAAGGTTGGCTCGTTTCTGGCGCCGCAGCACCTGAGTCAACCTTATACAGCTTCCATCAGCAGCGCGCATGATTGTGAGCGCATGCTTCTGGCTTGCTGCTGGCATAGCACGTTTGGGACGCATGGCCCGTACTGCCATGGACTTCTTCGTACTAGCCTGCTGGGGTGCGTAGTACTCAGAATCCAAATTCTCCTCACCTCTACAGCGAGTGAGTCTGTCAAAGACAGAGACCTTCCATGGTGCATCGGAGGTGATGCACGGGGCATTAGCTGCGCCCCTGCTCCGTCGACGCATCTTCCTCGCCTGAGAGCGAGATGGCTGGCGAATGTGGTCAGCTGCACGTTTTCCCGAGGGATGCGTTATACCGGTGGGCACATCTCGGTTGCTGAGGACGTCAGCAGGAAGGGAAGGCTGGATCGGCGCATCCCCTTCGGTGGTGGTGCCAGAGGCGTCGACCTTGCGCACCCAGACTCGGCGGGTCTTCTTCGGCTTTTGCAGCCGCTTCGAAGGACTCGCACTTCCTTCAGAGATGAACTCCTCATACGCCTGTTGATTGAGGCGTACGACCAGCGTCTTGTGAGAGGAGCCCACATTCACATCGTCGGATTGCGACACAGCTTTCTCGATGGAGGAGAAAGAGGTCTCCAGCAGAGTCGCCAGCTTGTTTGCTATTAAAATCTTTTGATTGCAAATTTCAATACAAACAGAACAGTGTTACAATATAGGACTTAGACGTAGTCCTAGGAGTACACTTTTGTTTATCTGGGTCCCTTGTACCGATGGAGCGAGTGGTAATGCGTTGACTCCGTTGACGATCTGACGACGGTTATCGGTTCTCTGAAGGTTTGGATTGCTCTGGGTGCAGGAGCTTGCTGAGAGGAGGAAGACATTGAGTGTCTGTATCTGCCTCTCTGGTTGTGCCGGGCCGGGCCGAGCCATGTCCAGCCTACGATTGGTTAAAGCGTAGTAAGCTGTTCTAAGAATAGACAATAAAGGATCTAAGCTGCTAACAGTTCTAATATCACATTTAAAAGGTTCATCACAACACAGCATCTATAAGCGAAGTAAAATAAGTACAGACTTAATAATACACTTCCAAAGTATCTAACTGGAGACAAAGTCCAGTGACTACAAGATATAGCCTAAACAGTTCAATAACTAAGCAAAAAATAATCTAAGCGAGACTACCAAACGAGGTTCCCTGCGAGGACTTCCTCGGGAGCAAAATCCTGGTCCTCTGTAGTGGGTCCATAGAAAAGATCACAGAGCAAATCTTTCTCCGAAAGTATGCCTACAACGTTATCCTGTCAGGAAGGGAGCAAGTACTGATTCTACAAACTAAACATACTGATCATGGAATGAAAAGAGATATAATAAATAAGAATCGTGTTATATCTCATGTCGTATCACAATCATGTCATATCACAAATCTATCATGTCATATCATAATCTGTCATGTCATATCATAATCTATCATGACAATGATACATATGTCATAGAGACAGATGTATATGTAATGTTTAAAACTGGAGCAGGTACGTGATCGTCAATAGGTGTACAATGTGCGAAAGGCACATGTAAATAAAATCTACATACGTACAAGTGTACAAGCATAGGTGTACATCCGTACAGAAATGTGGGATAATTGCCTATGGCAAGGTATGCATATAAAATACGACCTTGCTCGGTACGAGAGAGGGGACATGATCACGTACTCAACTATCAGTTTCTCCATAACCCATATTCTAACATGTGAGAGATACGAGAACAGTTTAAAACATGTGAAAGATACCGGAAGCAGTATAAGCATGGTAGGTACTGAGAGCAGTATAAAATATGGTAGGTACTGAGAGCAGTATAGAGCATGTGGAAGGTCCTGAGTGCAGTATAATTAAAGCATGTTAAAGATCCTGAGAGCATATAATTAAAGCATGTGAAGCATATGCTAGATATATAGAAACCTGTAAGATATGGTTTTCAGTTTAAATCTTTGTATTAACATGGTTCATACGCAATTCATTATCATATGCAGTAAATAAAGTTTGTAGGGGTACTCGCCTCGAGCAAAGCAAAAATACTAGTACGAAGATATAGATGTCCGGTGTCCTGTCAAAATGATACACAATCTCAGTTCTAAGCTATGTTCAAGATTTTACACTAGTGGTGTGACACGACTCCTAACTGGATACTAGCTAAGGGATGTCCTAGCATAGAAAATCAATTTAGGGTGACACTAAGCCTATAACCAACCATTAGAACCCTTAGAAACACAAAGATTATTTTAGAGTTTCACAAAAACCAAACATATAAATATATATACTAATAATAATAATAATTAATTATAATTTAAGGGTGATATATAAGCAAAATCTACAGATGTCGTCAGATGACGAAACAAATATCACCAACGGATCCAGAATGGTCAAATTAGCTAAGATAGCCTACCCATAAGTCCAATTTGGATACATAGGCAAAATAGTAATTTCGGGTCCAAATGATGTCCGCCGTTGGACACACTTTGTACCGAAAAACATGTCAGGGTGGAAGTGTACAAAACTTAACAAATTATATGTCCACGAATCCAGAATGATGATACGAACCCAACGGTATGTCTAAAATGAAATTCTGATGACCCGATCACAAAATGGTCCGTTGACCTGGATATTGGTATCCGATTTGCACGAAAATGCGTATCAAAGCGAAAGTCCACTAAATCAAACAAAGTATATGTCAACGAGTCCAGAATGAAAACACGAACTCAACGGTATATCCGGAATTGGATTCTGATGAGCCGATCTCAAAATGACACGTTGACGCGGACATTTAGAATCCGGTTTGCACCAAAATGCGTGTCGGAACCAATGTCTTCAAAACTCAGTAAATTATATGTCAACGAGTTCAGAATGACGATAAGAACTCAACGGTATATCCGGAATTGGATTCCGATGAGCCGATCTCAAAGTGACCCGTTGACTCGGACTATGGAACCCGTTTTGCATCAAAATGCGTGCCAGGGTCCACGTTCTCCAAATCTAACAAACTTTATATAAAAATGTGCCAGAACGACGCCACGAGTCTACTAGTGGTGTCAGAAATTGAATCCGGAGTCCCGGATTCAAAAATAGAATTTAACAAGTGTAAAATTAAGAATTCGGACGGCCAACTTTGGCGTCAAATTCGACCAACCAAACGTGCTCACAATGAAACGAAACTTAAGGGGAAGGAAGAGGGTTATACCATCTATGCACAGGAACTCGTGGCACGCCGAACGGAGCTGCGACAGCGGAGTTACGAGCTAACGAAGTCGGCTCCATAAAACTGTCCAAAAATAGTACAATTTATACGTCAACTTGGTGGCCAGTTTTGATGTAACAAACGACGAAATTTGTCACGCCCTAGAACCAGAATACTGGAGAGCGGGGGCAGACATAGCCAGCTATGTAATCCCAAAGTACGTTAGTACTCTGAAATCACGTATAAGCTGTCAAGACATGGGGGTTACTCTACAAGCCATCAGTCAATCCTATGGTTTAACAATCCTAGGTATCTCAATCACAGGCAATTATACAAGAGCAAAGGGTACGATCATCATACATACAATAGTAAGGCATCCCGAACCATGTATACATGAATGATCATGAAGCCAGTACCACAAAACTGAGGACTAGCTAGAATATTAGTCGTACATGATAAGGACTAGCTATAGTCTACAATACGCATATCATGTTTATGCCCGTAGGCTACAATATCAAGGAAAATACCAAAACACGAGCTAAACACGTGCTCGGGGCTAAACGTTACAAGAGGAGAAGTTACATATCAGTGGGAGAATGAAAAAGAAACCCACTGAGGCACTCTGATGCTCCGGCTGGTCACCGTCGAGTAGATGGTGCGGTAGATCCTTCGGGCTCTTCTATTAGAACCTGGCCATACAAAACCAGTGGGGTCAGACCCCAAATAGCAAGTACCACAAAGGAGGCCGAACTATGAACTTAAAACCAGCAATCATTAGCATTTAACAAGGAGAGAAAGCAATAAGTAAAGGAGGATCGAGATTCGTGCAGTACCAATGCACTTATCTCGAACGTAGGAAGACAATAAGTAAATCATCATTTGACATAAAGTAAACTGGAGAACATGTTAAATAAATAGAGCCAGGCAATATACGAAGAGAGGACGAAGGCACTATTCCGGAAGCCAGGTTACAACCCTTAAACCAAACAAGGACCGAGATTATAACCCTTCGTCTGAACAGAACTTAGTCTCTGATCATTTATTGCTAAAGGTGACAATCATTAAGTAACAGTGAGAGAGTGACAATACAGAGTACAATTATTATAGTAACAATCTGGAGTGACAATCATTCAATCATTCTGGTACAATCTTTCAATCAATCACTTCTAGACAATACTATACTGGACCAGACTCCATCCAAGCAATCACGGCCAATCATTGCCTACGGCTTTCTACATTAACTAACTAGGGTTATCACAATCCTAGTTACTAGCAAGATACAATGAGAATTCCAAGTCCGGTTACCTGTTGTTACTACCTGAGTGATCCCAGCAAGAAAAGGAAAAGATAGCATGATATAGTAGACACACTGTAGTAAGATACATGTGTCCTAAGGTACCACACTCGACGGCGGGCTGGAAGTGCGCTCATCTCGACGGATAGCAACAAATCCCATGTATATATATATATATAAGGCCGAGACCAAAGGGGCAACAGGTAACTGGGAAATTCTTCATGAACTATTTGATCAATCTAGTCATTAATCCTAGCCATATTCAGTATGAATCCCTGACCGTGGGAAACCAGGGATTCATGTCCTAGACATGATGCAAGACAAGACGGGTTCATTCGTACAAACACAATCATCCACGGTGTCCAGGCCATTTATTTATACAGGTCATGTCATGTCAGGTAGCCGTCGCAATAGCTTATCAAGATATATCATGTCAGGTCTACTTGTCAGGAGTGCGCCATGATGGGCCACTATTATGTCATTATCATGTCAAGTTTACTGGTCAAGAGTGCGCCACGACGGGCCACCATCAGGTCATGTCAGGTTATTAATCAGGAGTGCACCACTACGGGTCACTGTCGTGTCATGTATAGCAAGTCAAGTTATCAGGTCAGGAGTGCACCATGGCGGGTCACTGTCAAGCATGTCAATTCTTGGTTACACCATGCCAGGTACAATTGTCATTTCAATCATGTCAATCAAATCGTGATTTATCAAATTCAGGACAAAAGGCGTAAGGATATAAAATGGGCGTAAAAATACTCAATAAATCACGTGCCTAGTTATCATACTAATAATAATAGAGTAATAATAATAATAATATAACAAGGCAAGGGAAGTCCATGCGGCTCAGGGGATGAATTCATGCGGCTCAGGACAGGTCAGGGTGTATACGACTGAAAGGAGAAACTCATGCGACTCGAGATTGCTGGATTCCATGCGGCCAGGAGGATAGGCGCTATATGGTTACAAGGGATACAACGCCATACGGCTCACGGGGAAAAGGTTCACATGCGGCTGGAACGGACTTGGGTTCATACGGCTCGCAGAGCAAGGGCTATGCGGCAGAATCGAGTCGAGTCCCATGCGGCCAGGGAATAAAGGGATCTTATGCGGCTGCGCTCAGTGAGTCTTATGTGGCTGGAAAGAAGTTCTCATGCGGCTGGGTCAAGTAAAGTCTTATGCGGCTAGCGGGAAGGGGGGGCACATGAGACTGAGCTAGATCATTCATGCGGCTGGAAGGGACTGAGGACTTATGCGGTCAATAATTCGTATTCATGCGGCTAAAAGTGATGGGTGCACATGCGGCTGACAGCAAGGGGGCGCATGCGGCTACGGGGTTTTAGGATCTCATGCGACTCGATTATGCATGCGGTTGGGAAAACACTTGCCGCATGAAATATTCATGCGGTCAAGTCAAGCACAGTTCTTCTTCTCCAAAATTCCGAGAAAAGAACACCATGGAAGCCAAGTTCTCAAGCTTCATAAAACCTTCATCCAGAGTCCAAATCCTAACTTCCTTGGGTCAAAACGGGGCAGAATGAAACGCTATACAACATAGAACCATCAAAACTCGAAAATAACAAGATTAAATAGATCAAAACCCATGAAAACTAAAATTACTTCAAAGCTAGATCTACAACAATCGAACCATCAAAATGGAAAACTCCAAGTTCTAAACAAGCTTAGAATATAACAAAGAAGAGAATGGAACAAACGAAATTAAGATCGTCCAACATTCGGCAAGGTGTACTTGCCTCTCTCTAATGGCTAGGGTTCTGGTGGAAAGAAATGAATGAGGGTGAATGAGGAGGGAGAGAGAAAGAGTGGCTTATATAACAAGCCCAAGCAATCTCCACCATTCATTCCTTTCCACTCAATCTAAACCGTACACCTCTCTCATATAGAACCAAACTAAACTAAACCAAGTCAAAGTGGAACCGAACCAAATAAAACCAAATCCAAGTTAAACCAAGTCATGAAATCCTATACCTAGGAAATTTTAAAATATCACGCAAATCGATAAATATGAAATACGGCTCAAATAAACACGTATCCGTATAAAATACTGATACAGTGAGACGGGTCTCACAAAATTAACGGACAAAACTTGAGAGGAGTGAAGGGCTATATACCGAGATTGTGATGGAGCAAAGAGTTTGCCGATCCAACGGTCGGATCTCTTGAAAAATGTGCACGAAGTTGCTATAACGAAGTATACTTTCCGAGTTCAAAACCCGCGCGCGCCGACGGGATCGCGTGCCAAACGCACGAATCGTGTGTTTCACGCGTCAGGGAGGCCGGGGACACACACGGGGTGGTCGTTCAGGTGCGTCGGACAGGGGGGAGTGTCGTGGTGGCGGGCGCTGGCCACTCGGTGGCGCACGACGGCGGCGACATACGGTGGCGCGGCTGCTGCTGCTGTTATCGCAGCTGCACGCTGCTACTGCTGGTGCGCGACTATGGGCCAGGCGGAGGCACGGTGGGCATCGCGATCGTCGGCGATGGCGGAGGCCCGGTGGGGGTGCTCGTGGAGAACGGAAGGAGAGGAGGTGGTGATGATAATGGTGATGGAGATGGTGTTGATGATGGTGATAATGGTGATGGTGGTGGTGGTGAGTAGTGATGTTGATGATGATAATGGTGATGGTAGTGCTTGGCCATGGAAGGAGGAGGAAGGAGGAGATGGAGTTGAGGGTGAGGGTGGTGGTATTCGGCTAACATGGGAGGGTTGTTGTTGTAGTGAGAGGGAGAGAGAGTTATTTATGTGTGTGTGTATAGATAATATATAGAAAGAGAGAGAGTGTGAGAATAGAGAGAGAGAGATATATATAGATATTTGAAAGAGAGAGGGGGTGAAGTCGGTTGAGAACGGGGGAAGAAATGTTGTGCTGGTGATGGGGAGGGTGAGGTGGTGTGTGTGAGTAATAGGAGAGAGAGAGAGTTAGATATTTGTATATATGTATATATATGTATATATATATACATATATATGTATATATATATACATATATGTATATATATATATATATACATATATAGATATGTATATATGTATATATATATATATATATACATATATAGATATGTATATATATGTATATATATATATATATATATATATATATATATATATATATATAATATATATAATATATATATATATATATATATATATATATATATATATATATATATATATATATATATATATATATATATATATATATATACATATTAGAAAGAGAGAAGATATTTATAAAAAAGAAAGAAATATTTTAAATAGGAAAAAAGAGAGAAATTGTGTGGGGGTGTTTGGGTAGTCATGAGAGGACAACATGGAGCTTAGGTTTGGGTTCGGTTGAGCCGGGTTGGGCCAAAATCGGACATGGTGCGATAATTGAATTTAAATAGATATTTATGATCATGGGTAAATAAGTAACATGTGGGGACTCAATTAAATGGGATACAAGCGTCATATGGATAGTAGGCTTCATGTGGGCCATGTCCATACTTTGGGTTTACAGGTTGGATCGATGTCAGATCCCGAAATTAAATTGGAAGTTAAATTAGGTTTTACGGTAGATAATTAATTGGCCTAAATTTACCCAAAAGTTGTGCGAAATAAATGAAGCACAAAATGGAGTGTCTGAGTGGGACACAAAGGTCATGGGTGTAGCGCATCTCGAGTAGATCATGCATGAGGAGTTGGTTCTGAGAAAACGACTGGTCTTGTGCTCCTAAATTAAAAGTCATGGCAACGTGCATACGATGATCAAAGATGAAAGTGGGAAATTAATTAATAATTATTTAATCGATCAAATGGTCTAAATTGACCCTAAGTTGTGCGATGCAAAAAGAGCACAAGGAAACGAGTTTAAGTGGGACATGATATATCAAAACGAAGATAATCTTGTCTACTACAAAACCCATAAAGAGAGTTTCTAGAGATTGGTATCTCTGACGCTCCAGAAGTCAAAGTCACGAAAAAGAACATTAATGATCAAAACAATTAAATAATAAAATATTTATTAAAAATAATTCATTTAGAAAATTTAAAATAAACCGTAAAATTTAGGGGCTTACATCCTACCCACCTTACAAGAATTTTGTCCTCGACATTTAAAATCATCCAATAGGTCAAACAATAACATGTAGCTGCTCTGGCTGTAATACTCAATCTGCTACCCTTGTAATCATCTCTTCTGTTTCTCTTTACAATCTTTTTGGTTTAGGTTCAACAAGGTCCTTCTATCATAAACTACGCCATATATCCTTTAAAATCTTCCATACTAATATGAAATATTTATGGATACCGTAAACTATAGGTCATTCTCTGGGTATGTTTATAAGCCAATAATGCTTAATCATCAACTATATTTCCAACCTCAATTGCAAATACTTGATTTCCTTATCATATCCTAAGTATCATTATTCTATCAATCCACAGGCCCTTTGTATTATTTGTCGTCAATCCTTTTCTACAGTTTCTCCTTAAAATTATACGTTCAATACTTATACTTGGCATAGAGCCTTCTTCTTTTTCTCCACAAGTCTTCCGAATATAAATCCTCGATTTCAAACTCCCGATTTATTAATTACCAATGTACATATGTCTTTGTCTAGTTCCTTGTCGTTTTAACAGAAATCTTGCCGATCTCGTACGCAATATTATAACTCATTCTAACTTATTCTATATCATTCCACATATCGATATACCCTCTAATCACATGTAATTAGCTTATAGATAACCAATAATTACTTGGTCATCAAATTCCTACGAATGCTCAATCCTCAAACTCTAAGTACAAGATTCTAATCCTCAATCCATAGTCACAACAATATACTACCTTATTTCTCCATCTTAGATACCCTATCATCAATTTATACTATCAATACAATTGTTCTTAATGGTTTCCAAGTCTACTACAGTCAATCACTCATATTTGTCCTATAAGCTTAATCTAACCAATCCCTAGGAAAAGTATTTATTACAATCATACAATAACATTTATAGGTAGACTATAGGATCAGTTAACGAGGTTTGGCTATTTCGGTTGTCTATCAGGTAGAAGGTAACAAGGTCTAAGACTGGGTCAAGCAATCCATAACAGTGTCCAAACAAGTTAAAGGGTCAAGTAAGACAGAAAAGTTCATCGGAATATCTCCAAGAATGGTACGAAGACAACGAGATGCATAGGACGTAGTCGAGGTAAAACTCGAGAACCATATACTCCTGCGATTAGGTCACGTGAAGTTATTGCCAAGTCAGTGCGCATCTGGCTGAAATAACTTCTTTGTTCCGTAATACGACGGTTGGCTGCAGTGCACAGCTGCCATGCCAGATAATACAGGTTCTTGAACTTATCTTGGCTAAATCTATAAAATATTAATCAAATACACATGGTATAGTTCAAGTAAGATTCGTGAAACATATGTAACCATGATGCCGTCATCTGAAGTCCTGCCTCGCCAGTATTTTTCTGGCCGTAAAACTCTCGATTCCGTAATACAAGGTTAAAATCTATTTTTTTGAACCTTCCTTGGATCAATTTATAAGGCGTTTCCAATAATTACCTAGAAGGACGAGAAGAATTACCCAATAGGTTAACGAAGAAGAGTTTAGTCAAGTCATAGGAAAGATGGAACATAAAAATAATTATGTCCAAAAAGATAACATCAAAGCAATCCTGTCAGAGAGTCCTGGAGAACCTATAATCCTATTTGTAGATGTAGATATGACAGAGTTAATCAAGAAGGAGAAAAATGATAATAAGAATTTATTCTTGCTCATTCGGTCATAACGAAGTGAACCAAGTTGAGATGTGATCTGATAACCATACACGTCTTCCTGAAATCATATTGCCAGAATTTTTGTCACACCAATAAGCTTAGATACAATAAACGATAGAGTCATATCTAAGGTATACACCCTATAATCATGTTATCTAGAATCCTCGCCACGCCAACCGGTATGGCTGCGAGAAAATTTAAATTCCATAATCTAAGATAAGTATACGCAAAATTAGGCCCTATGTTTTTGTCATACCAGCTAATATGGCTGCGATAAATTCTAAACTCCATAAATAAAGAAGACATTTACCTTATAAGGATATATCACAATTCAATCCACAAAATTTATCACGATGCAAGATCATAGTCAATAACGAAAATCAGAAATCAAATTCAACAACGAATCAAAGAAGAGTAAATAGAAACAAGTGAAAACAGATTTCTAGGTAAGATTAGAGTGAGATCCTCAGGGGTCATCCCAAGGGTACTATCCTGGTCAAAATTGTAACCCACTGAATTTTCAAGCAAGAGACTAAATATAGTTAACGGTCCTATGCTGTGATGAGTTTTCCTATATTACAATCCTAGAAATCCTCTAGGTATTCTAATTATTTATTCCTAGTGTTATCAAGTTGTCCTAAGATCCTAATTGCAGGCATGCTTGGTACAATAACGTAACCAAATAACTTAAGTCTGGACCTGCATAGGCTGCCACTAAAAATATGTCACGACCCGTTACCCAAATTGTTGGGCCGGGCTGAGCCATGTCCAGCCTACGCTTGGTTAAAGCGTAGTAAGCTGTCCTAAGAATAGACAATAAAGGATCTAAGCTGCCAACAGTTCTAATATCACATTTAAAAGGTTCATCACAATACAGCATCTATAAGCGAAGTAAAATAAGTACAGACTTAATAATACACTTCCAAAGTATCTAACTGGAGACAAAGTCCAGTGACTACAAGATATAGTCTAAATAGTTCAATAACTAAGCCAAAAATAATCTAAGCGCAACTACCAAGCGAGGTTCCCTACGGGGACTTCCTCGAAAGCAAAAGCCTGGTCTCTGTAGTGGGTCCATAGAAAAGATCACAGAGAAAATCTTCCTCCGAAAGTATGCCTACAACGTTATCTTGTCAGGACGGAAGCAAGTACTGATTCTACAAACTAAACATACTGAGCATGGAATGAAAAGAGATGTAATAAATAAGAATCGTGTCATATCTCATGTCATATCATAAATCTATCATGTCATATCATAATCTATCATGTCATATCATAATCTATCATGGCAAGGATACATATGTCATAGAGACAGATGTATATGTAATATTTAAAACTGGAGCAGATATGTGATCGTCAATAGGTGTACAATGTGCGAGAGGTACATGTAAATAAAATGTACATACGTACAAGTGGACAAGCATAGGTGTACATCCGTACAGAAATGCGGGGTAATGGCCTACGGTAAGGTATGCATATATAAATGTGATCTTACTCGATACGAGAGAGGGGGCATGATCACGTACTCAACTATCAGTTTTCCTATAACCTATATTCTAACATGTGAGAGATACGAGAATAGTTTAAAACATGTAAAAGATACCGGGAGCATTATAAGCATGGTAGGTACTGAGAGAAGTATAAAATATGGTGGGTACTGAGAGCAGTATAGAGCATGTGGAAGGTCCTGAGTGCAGTATAATTAAAGCATGTTAAAGATCCTGAGAGCATATAATTAAAGCATGTGAAGCATACGCTAGATATATAGAAACCTATAAGATATGGTTTTCAGTTTAAATCTCTGTATTAACATGGTTCATACGCAATTCATTATCATATGCAGTAAATAAAGTTTGTAGGGGTACTCGCCTCGAGCAAAGCAAGAATACTAGTACAAAGATATAGATGTCCGATATCCTGTCAAAATGATACACAATATCAGTTCTAAGCCATGTTCAAGATTTTACACAAGTAGTGTGACACGACTCCTAACTGGATACTTTCTAAGGGATGTCCTAGCATAAAAAATCAATTTGGGGTGACACTATGCCTATAACCAACCATTAGAACCCTTAGAAACACAAAAATTATTTTAGAGTTTCACAAAAACCAAACATATAAATATATATACTAATAATAATAATTAATTATAATTTAAGGGTGATATATAAGCAAAATCTACAGATGTTATCGGATGACAAAACAAATATCACCAACGTGTCCAGAATGGTCAAATTAGCTAGGATAGCCTACCCATAAGTCCAATTTGAACATAGGGGCAAAATGGTAATTTCGGATCAAAATGATGTCCGTCGTTGGACACACTTTGCACCGAAAAACGTGTCAGGGTAGAAGTCTACAAAACCTAGCAAATTATATGTTCACGAATCTAGAATGATGATACAAACCCAACGGTATGTCCGAAATGGAATTCCGATGACCCGATCACAAAATGGTCCGTTGACCTGGATATTGGTATCCGATTTGCACGAAAATGCGTGTCGAAGTCAAAGTCCACTAAATCTAATGAAGTATATGTCAACGAGTCCAGAATGACAACACGAACTCAACGGTATATCCGGAATTGGATTCCGATGAGCCGATCTCAAAATGACACGTTGACGTGGACATTTGAAATCCGGTTTACACCGAAATACGTACCGGAGCCAATGT
The DNA here is from genome assembly GCA_029216955.1 of Iris pallida. Lineage (NCBI taxonomy): Eukaryota > Viridiplantae > Streptophyta > Magnoliopsida > Asparagales > Iridaceae > Iris > Iris pallida. Next base: position 5,104,745 of record JANAVB010030420.1, on the reverse strand, counting down.
CTTCAAAACTCAGCAAATTAAATGTCAACGAGTTTAGAATGACGATACAAACTCAACGATATATCCGAAATTGGATTCCGATGAGACGATCTCAAAGTGACCCGTTGACTCGGACTGTGGGACCCGCTTTGCACCGAAATACGTGCCAGGGCCCACGTTCTCAAAATCTAAAAAACTTTATATGAAAATCTGCCAGAACGATGCCACGAGTCTACTGGTGGTATCAGAAATTGAATCCGGAGTCCCGGGTTCAAAAATGGAATTTAACAAGTACAAAATTATGAATTCGGACGGCCAACTTTGGCGTCGAATTCGGCCAACCAAACGTGCTCACAATAAAATAAAACTTAAGGAACAGGAAGAGGGTTATACCAACTACGCATAGGAACTGGTGGCACACCGAACGGAGCTGCGACGGCAGAGTTACGAGCCGATGAAGTCGGCTCCACAAAACTGTCCAAAAATAGTACAATTTAAACGGTAAACTTGGTGGCCAGTTTTGATGTAACAAACGACAAAATTAACTGACAAAACTTGAGACGAGTGAAGGGCTATATATCGAGATTGTGACGAAGCAAAGAGTTTGTCGATCCAACGGTCGGATCTCTCGAAAAATATTCACGAAGTTGCTGCAACGAAGTACACTTTCTGAGTTCAAAACCCACGCGCGACGACGGGATCTCGTACCAAACGTGCAAATCATGTGTTTCACACGTCGGAGAGGCCAGAGACACACCCGGGGTGGTTGCCCAGGTGCGTCGGACAGGGGGAAGTGTCGTGGTGGCGGGCACCGGCCACAAGGTGGCGTACGTTGGCACGACCGCTGCGGCTGTTATCACAACTGCTGTTGCGTTTGCAGCTGCTGCTGCATGCTGCTACTGTTGGTGTACGGCTGCAGGCTAGGCGGGGGCACGACGGGCAGTGCGGTCGCTGGCGGTGGTGGAGGCCCGATGGGTGTGCTTGTGGAGAATAGAAGGGGAGTAGGTGGTAATGATAATGGTGATGGAGATGGTGTTGATGATGATGATAATGGTGATGTTGGTGGTGGTGAGTAGTGGTGTTGATGATGATAATGGTGATGGTGGTGCTTGGCCATGGAGGGAGAAGGAAGGAGGAGATGGAGTTGCGGGTGAGGGTGGTGGTGTTCGGCTAACATGCGGGGGTTGCTGTTGTAGTGAGAGGGAGAGAGAGTTGTTTATGTGTGTGTATAGATAATATATAGAAAAAGAGAGAGTGTGTGAGAATAGAGAGAGAGAGATATAGATATTTGAAAGAGAGAGGGGGTGAAGTCGGTTGAGAAGGGGGGAGAAATGTTGTGCTGGTGATGGGGAGGGTGAGGTGGTGTATGTGAGTAATAGGAGAGAGAGAGTTAGATATTTGTATATATGTATATATATACATATTAGAAAGAGAGAGAAGGATATTTATAAAAAGAAAGAAATATTTTAAATAGGTAAAAAGAGAGAAATTGTGTGGGGGTCTTTGGGTAGTCATGAAAGGACAACATGGAGCTTGGGTTTGGGTTCGGTTGAGCCGGATTGGGCTAAAATCGGACATGGTACAATAATAGAATTTAAATAGGTATTTATGATCATGGGTAAATAAGTAACATGTGGGGACTCAATTAAATGGGACACAACGTCATGTGGGTAGTAGGCTTCATGTGGGCCATGTCCATACTTTGGGTTGACAGGTTGGATCGATGTCAGGTCCCGAAATTAAATTGGAAGTTAAATAAGGTTTTACGGTAGATAATTAATTGGCCTAAATAGACCCGAAAGTTGTGCGAAGCAAATGAAACACAAAATGGAGTGTCTGAGTGGGACACGAAGGTCATAGGTGTAGGGCATCTCGAGTAGATCATGCATGAGGAGTTGGTTCTAAGAAAATGACTGGTCTTGTGCTCCTAAATTAAAAGTCACGGCAACGTGCATACGATGATCAAAGATAAAAGTGGGAAATTAATTAATAATTATTTAATCGACAAATGTCTTTATTGACCCGAAGTTGTGTGATGCAAAAAGAGCACAAGGGAACGAGTTTAAGTGGGACTTGATATATCAAAACGTAGATAATCTTGTCTACTACAAAACCCATAAAGAGAGTTTCCAGAGATTGGTATCTCTGACGCTCCAGAAGTCAAAGTCACGGAAAAGAACATTAATGATCAAAACAATTAAATAATAAAATATTTATTAAAAATAATTTATTTAAAAAATTTAAAATAGACCCTAAAATTCAGGGGGCTTACAGTAGCTCCTTGGAGATTCAACAACCTTGTTTGGTTCTCAGCAGTAAAACATATCTTTCGAGGGCCACGAAACTGCTTTTAGGTGAAGGCAAAGTGCTGTCAAACTGACCAAACTATGTATTGCTAGATTTTTCTTTCTTTGTTTTCTACTGTTGATATAGTCCTATGAATGTAACTAATTTTGAATAAACAGAATACGTTCACTCTATTCTTTATTTGTGGTATTTTGTGGTGCTTGTACTAGAGGGCCTAATATAGCATTTGTATTTGATAAAAGACATCCCACTGGAGGATTTTTGTGGACCTATTACCCTTTTGTGCATCTGGAAATACGAGAAAATAGATTTGAATGATATTTTGTGGACCTACTACTCTTTGGTACACCGATGGTGCGAGTAATAGATTAGGATAACTTTTATAGACTTATAACCCTTTTTGTGTACTGGCGATGCGAGTACTGATAATCAGTAGAGAGAAAACCAACATATTTACTCAGAGGTAATGAGGATGTGGTAAATATGGGTCTAAAGTAGAGCCTCCCTACTCAGAGGTAATGAGAACGTAGTAGGAGTGGGCCTAATGGGGATACACAGAACAACTCATAGGTACTATCAACGTGGAAGTTCTATGTATTGGGTGGTTTGTTTGTGATGGACGGAAAAACACCTCAGAGGTAATATAGACGTGGTTATTTTTTTTCCATTGGGGCATTTTGTGGACCTATTACCCTTTTTGTGCACTGGTGGTACGAGTAATAGATTTTGAGGCAAACTCTGGAGGAAAAAAGCATTTAGTGTAGAAGTTCAGAGGTATGACCAAAAGATGATATATGAATCCACTCGGAGCAGTCAGAGAGTAAGTTCAGTGGTACCTGAGGGTACATAACTCAACAATCTGGGAGATTTGAGGTCAGAGTATAAGTTCAGCATTACCAGAGGGTACATAACTCACAATCTGAGAGATAGTTGGAAGATATCGTTTAGACATAATATTTCTTGAGGAACTTGCCATTGATGGGCATCATGAGCAAGTCTCCATTTTATTTTGCGAGACGGTACACGTCATTGGAGAATATGGTCTCGATAATGAACGGACCCTCCCATTTAGGCTGGAATTTGTCGGGGGTCTTGTGAGTCATGACCATTGGTCTGCGAATGGCCAAGACGAGATCGCCGACTTAGAATATTCTCTGTTTGACTTTCTTGTTGAAAGTCCGAGAGATGCGCGCTTGGTCGAGCTCAATGCTTTGTTGAGCTTACAATCGTTTTTCATCTAACGCTTCCAACTCTTGTAGCCGTCGGCGGTAGTTATCGTCCGACGTTAACCGGTAAGTAAGGGCCACTCAAAGTGAGGGGATCTGAGTCTCCAATGGGAGGACTGCCTCGCTCCCGTAAAATAAGAAGAATAGTGTATTTCCTGTAGCCGTCTGAATTATGGTAGGATACGCCCATAAGCACTCGCCAAGCTTTTAATTTCAGTCGCGTTTATTTGAAGATACGAACTTTTTGAGGAGCTTGATTATGGTTTTGTTGAAAGCTTCAGCCAGACCGTTAGCCGATAGGTTATATGCTGTCGAGGCCATGTTCTGAATCTGATTCTTGTCACAAAATTGATAGAAAGTGTGGCTTGTGAACTGCGGACCATTGTCGTGAATAATCCTTCGGGGCAGTCCAAAACGATAGATGACGTGATATTTTATAAAGCTAATCATGTTCGATGTCTTTACCTCTGTATGTGGAATAGCTTCCGCCCATTTGGAGAAGTAACTGATGATTGCAAGTATGAACCGATGCTCTCTAGACGACGGTGGGGTGATTGGCACAATGATGTCCATTCCCATGCTTCAAATAGCCAAGAGGCCACTGTCGGGTATAAGAATTTGGATGGCAGATGTATGAAATCTGTATGGATCTGGCAAGCCTTACACTTCTTTGCATAATCAACTACATCTGCTACCATTGTGGGCTAGTAATAACCCATCCGACGAAGACGATCCTATAATTTTGGGCCAGGTTGATGAGTCCCGTAAGCACCATCGTGAGCCTCGCGTAAGGCTTCTTTGGCTTCTGCATTTGACAGGCATCTTAACAGTAGTCCATTGTAGGATCGACGATATAACATTTTCGTTTTTGTATCATAGAAGAATCTGAGAGAGCGCCTTCTGATTGAAGTTGCTTCCTTCACATTTTCCGACAGAATTTCGTAGACTGCAAAGTCGAAGAGCGGGCGTCTCCAGTCTTGTATGTCGTTGGTTATCTGGACAGAGTAACTCGTACCCAGTTGAACATTGTTCTTGGGACAGACCAGCTCATGGCCTATTACGTCGACTAGATGATGAGTATTATTTGAAAGCGCCAAGGAAGCGGCGAGGCCTGCTAAGGCATCGGCTTTGATATTTTGGAGCCTAGGAACATGCTCTATAAAAAAACCTTCTGAGGTTGCAATGATGGAAATTGTTGTATGATAGTAGGGAATCAGGTCCTCGTTGCGAACCTCGTATGAACCTCGGATCTGGTTAACAACCAACTGCTAGTCGCCATATGCTTCTAGGTACTTGATCCTCACTTCTTTTGCGAGTTGGAGTCCGATGACTAAAATATTATATTCGGCTACGTTGTTTGAACAGTGTTCTATAAGAGAATATGCCCGATTGACCACCAATCCAGAGGAAAAAATTAATACTACCCCGACTCCAGCGACGATATCACCTTGTGGCCCCTTTCTTGAAGCACCGTCAAAGAACATTCACCAAATGGCGTCATGCGAAGTCATGTTTGAGGCGACGACTTCGTCGAGGATTTTTTTATAAATTCTGGCTGTTTCTGAGCCTGGATGGGCTGCTAAGAAGTCGGCCAAGGCTTGACCTCTGACAGCCTTCTACGGAACAAAAACTATATCGTATGGGGATAATAGTATCGCCCAGGTGGCTAGACAAGAACTGAGTGCTCCTGGCTTGGTCATGAGAACCCTGAGAGGATTAACTCATGAAACAACATGGATGGTCTTCCCTGTCACATAGTATCGTATTTTCTGAATGGAGAACACTAGGGCAAGGTACTCCTTCTCCACGGCGGTGTACCTATGTTTCGGTCCTACTATCATCCAGCTGAGATAGTAAATGGCTTGTTCATGTCCCGCATCATTATTCTGTGCTAGCAAAGTACCGAGGGAGGGTTCCATCGCCCGTACATAGAGCAGGAAGGGCTTTCCGGCGACCGGGGCTACCAGAACTGGCAGATTCGTTAGGTACTCCTTAATGTCATCAAAAGCATGCTGACATTCCTCGTTCCATACGAAAGAGACACATTTCCTCATGAGTTGAGTGAAGGGTTGACATCGTCCTGAGAGGTTAGATATAAACCTCCTGATATAGGCTAGTCTTCCCTGAAGGCCATGGAGTTCACGGAGGTTCCACGGTGGACTCATCTCCAGGATTACTTTTGTTTTATCGGGATCTATGTGAATGCCCCGGGAAGTAATGACAAAGCCCAAGAACTTCCCGCTGGACACGTCCAGTAAAGACTGGGTAGGATTCATCTTCAGGTTGTGCGCTCGCATGAGGTCGAACATTATTCTCAAATCATGTAAGTGATCATTTTTGGAGCGGCTTTTGACAGCGATGTCGTCAACGTAATACTCCACCATCTTGCGCAAACGATCTCTGAAGATGACGCTCATAGCACGTTGATATGTAGCACCGACATTCTTTAGGCCGAAGGACATGACCGTATAATAATACACGTCGATCGGTGTTCGAAATAATGTATGCTTTTTGTTATCAGAAGACATATTAATTTGATTGTATCCTGAAAAGCCATCCGTAAAGGACATGTGCTCGAAGCCACACATATTATCGATCATTATATCGGTAATCGGAAGAGGGAATTCATCCTTAGGGCATGCCGCATTCAGATTGCAGAAATCGATACAAATACCGATCTTTTCATTTTTCTAGATGACTGGTACTATATTGGCTACCCAGTCTGGGTGCTGCTCTTCACGGTTGAAACTGCTAGCTATAAGCTTGTTTACTTCTGCTTCAATGGAGTTTATGATGTCTGGACGAAACCGCCGCTGCTGTTGTTTGACTGGTTTTGTGTCCGGGTAAATGTTGAGCTTATAAATTATGATCTCGGGATTTAACCCCGACATGTCTTCATAACTCTAGGCAAAGACGTCAATGTATTCTCTGACGAGTTGCAACAATGACTCCCGCTCGCCGTCTGTCAGGCTTTTACTGACGAAGATTGGCTTTGGAGAGGATTCATCATCGAAGTTAACTTGCATGACCTCGTCTTCAGTGGGAGGATCATAAAGTTCAAAGCATTTCTCCCATTGTGCATCTAGTTGCTGGACCCACGGCTCCAACTCAAGTAGTTCGAGTAGATCTTCGTCTTCCTCTTCGATATCAGCGGATGTCATGTCGACAGTTAATGTTTGTCTGAATATATCTCCAATACTGCCATCGGAGTCGTAAGTGGGTGACTCGGATGAATGAGAGTGCCATTCGCATTCTTCATCGAAACTCTCGGGCATTATTACTGGTGTAACATACCCGAGGATATGTCTGGATTTGCCGTAATAATCTCGAGGTTTCCCAGACAGAGTTGAGAGCTGCAGAGGCGATCGTCGACCGTTGCCGTAATTCTGACCTGGGGTAGCCTCCATGTCATACCCCTGCTTTTGCATGAAGTACTTGGCCTGAGGACTATACATGTAGAGCGATAGCCTTATAGTATCGGGTTCGAGATCAAACTCTCGAGGCATGAAGGATTGAGGACCTTCTTTTCGGCCAAAGATGATCGTGTGATCTCCTTCTCTTCTGCTTGGGACTAGGAAGTAGGCATCTTTAATGGGAGCAAGTCGATTTGTGGTATGGACGGTTGTCACCTGTGTGTGTAGGTTAATGTCCCGACTGAGTCCCACAATATACATCAGATTGAGTTTATTACACTCAGGATAGTTCAATGGCAGCCTCTTATTAATGAAATAAGGAATTTTGCCTACGGAGATTACATCATCAGGAGAGGGGCTATCTACCTGTGCAACCATATGTACTTGGCGAGTTCTACATCCTCTTTGGCTATCCCCTACGTGATCGGGGGTCGGGATGCTGTCTTGGACAACTTGATCACCAAGGGTTCAGCTTGTGGTATCAGCTTGCCAGAGGATGTCGAATCAACACTTAGTTGTCGGCTCATCTTGGGAAGATGGATGACAATTGGCTCGGTAAAGGACTTTGCGTCTTCCGGTTGCCTTTGAGTAGATTTTGGCAATCGGATCACCATCGGTGTCATAGAGGGCCTTGCATCTTCCTGTTGCCTTTGATTGGATTTCGGCAATCGGATTACCATCATCCCTACAATGGGTTTTGGCTCCTGGCTGGATCTCGGAAGCCGGATGACCATCGGTTCTAACTGTGAAGGTGAGGCAGGAGAACCGGGTACCTCTTTGTGCACAGCTGCGACAAGGGGTACAGTTTTGCCCGATTTATGGTCCGGAAGATAAATTCTCAAGGGTTCCTCTGGCCATGTGGTGGCCTCCAGTTCGTCAGTTATGTGTTTCTTGGATTCGTCATATAGACAAGCCTCTGAAGAGTAATAAGATTCAACCCCTTTGAAGCAATCGATGTTGGCAAATTCTGTCTTCACGAAGCCATGCTTACTGACATACTTGAAGCACTGGTGAAGTGTGGATGGCACGATCATGTAGTCATATATCCATGGATGCCCCAGGAGGATGTTGTAGGACGTGTCTACATCTATGACGTAGCAGGTAACCTCTATTTTTAGGTCGCCAATCTGACATTTCAAGCGGATCTTCCCTAGGGGATAGCTCCATTCCGAGTTGAAACCGCTAATGGCAGTGTTGGTCGCCGCTAGGCGGTGCATAGGGATGCCCAGGACTTGAAGTAAGCTTTTTCGGGATGATATTTATCGATGAGCCAAGATCGATATGCATCCGATCCACCTTGATGTCGCCAATGTATCCAGTGTAGTACAAGGGGCGATCATGCATGTTGGTCTTGATCAACATGTCCTATGGAGTAAATATGATGTTGGGCATTGCATCTGTGCTATCGCTGCCCTGTAGATATGCTGACAAGTCTTCCCCTGGAGGCGTAACCTCAGCTACGTAGGCGTCAGCATTTTGGAGTGCTTTGATCAATACGACACGAAGATCCTTGGAGAGCCTTAGGAGCTCGTATAACGACAACTTTGTCGGCGTATTAGCCAATTGTGCTAATATGTCAAAGTTGTAAGGTCTCTCCAGCCTCTGAGGTACGTCGTTACGGAGTGGCCTCTCGAAGCGGGTTTCCTTTGGCTTGGACTTATCCGCCGGTGGAGGCTGAGACAGCCTTGGAACATCAGAAGGAGGCAACGTTGCCGGCTGAGGATCTTCGACTGAGCTGCTTAGTATTGGCTGGACTTGTGCCCCAAATCGGGTAACAACGGCTGCCGCTTCTCCAACTTTAGCTAAAATTGTGTGGCAGGATCTTGACTTCCTGCCCTTCTTCTCGTTGGTAGGAGATGACACCGCCTGGGTAACTTCGAGCACTAAGTCCGAATATACCCACATGATCTCTTCTTGCGATGTGGTGAGAGGTACCAATCTAGATGTCTGGTTTCGGAAGGGTGGAAGATTAGTAACCTCCATCGTTGCCCGAGGGACAGGTATTATCCCGTCTGGAGTGCTTGTTAGAAGAAAGTTTTCGAACTGAATTGACACGATATTCGCCGCCACAGTAACTTCTTCGAAGTCTATCGACAGAGCTTTAGAGTCAATAATACTCTGGATGTACCATTTTAATTGGAAACAGTCATGAGTGGAAAGATGGACATAGCAGTAGAATTGACAATATTTTGGGTCCTCTATTTCTGCCGTTCGGGGCTCGCGCCAGCATATCGAAGATAGGTTTGACATTACTATCTTCAAATGAGTAATTCACCTTGGGCTACTGACCTTCCACCTATTTTTGTTCAGGCTTCTGGGTCGCATCAGCGACTATGGCCTGTTTGCCTTTATTATCCCAGTTGGAGGTGCCGCTACTGTTGTTGTTGCTGGAGGTGGAACCAGGACGTTTGTGTTAGGGTTATATACTAAAAGCATCACTTTTGCACTAACCTTATTTCCTTAAATTTTGAATGAGAATCATATGGGCAAATATTTGCATATTGTATTTGTTACAAGTGTTAATACAAATGTCTGATATTCTATGTTGTAGATAATATGGTGTGTGGTGTCACAAAGAAGATCATATTATCAGTTCCCTATGGAGTATATAAATAATTCACAACCTAGATGGACTTGGACAATCTATTGGAAAGGTTGTAGTGTAATCTGGTATTAGTCTATCTTGACTATAGGTTTACACTAGTACACTTTGTGTGTATTGAACAGGACCACTTGAGGTTGTTCTCTTTGTACTGACTACATAAGAGAACAAACACCTCTGTTATTATGGATGCTTGTGCTCTTAATTCGGATATAATAACGGACATGTATATGTAGTGTGCATTACTTTGACACATAAAAGAGTGAGATTCATTATGGATCAATAACCTCTATGAATTGGGTAATAACATTGTATGTATGATGGGCTATTGATTATAAATGGAATCCATGTTCCGATACATCGGGTTGATGATGTCCCCTTAAGGAGCTCATAAGGATTGTCATGTAAACCCTGCAGGTAGATTATATCCGACATGACAAATAAAGTTGAGCAGTACTACTTAAGGATAAAAGATGTCGAATCAATATAGTTGTCAGTAACTTAATTTGATCGACGAACATACGATATCTTAACATAGGGAGCCAGACGAGCATATAATAAAAGGAGCCCACAAACATAATTTAGGATTAGGGAGGTAGTGCAACAATAGCTCATTAGTGGATCGAGCTATTGTTAATGGGCCTGGATTGTGTGTTCGGGCTGAACACAGGATATCCAGATCCGTTAGGAGGCCTAACCCTAATTTCTCCTCATGGTCCATGTCGTAGCCTATATATATCCTCTATTCTCTGGCCGCCAGATTACTGATCAGAAATATAAAACTTTCTCTAAATTCGTGATTCACGTAAGGAGAGAAAGAGAGGGCTGCCAAGGAGAAGAAAAGGTTGGAAGATTGTCGCCCATACTACGTCTAACTCGAGGAAGGAATACGTGCAGAAGATCTTGGGGTCGTCCGCTCGAGATTGCCATGAGTTACTTGTCTCCTTTCTGCCGCAAGTATAATTCGTGAACCCTAGTTTTTGCCTATGAAGGGTTAGAACACGTATTAGATCTGTTTAACTTTCTATCGATCAATATGTACACCAAAGGAAGGGTCCTGGAAATCCCCAGTTCCATCAGTTTGCCCTTATCCTCTTCATCTGAGATGTATAATCCCAGCTGGCTAGCCTTCTTCAACTTTGCCTCTGCATTGGTAGCACTTATGATGAAGGTCGTCCAATCCCTGAATTGATCGTCACCCATCCAGAGGCTAATTATGGGGAGCAACTTCTTCTGGCAGATTTCAATCAAGGAGCTCTCGGGATTGCCTTGGGGCAATCTCATTACGGTTTGGCAGAACCGCTTGATATAGTTCCTTATTAGCTCCCTCTCTCCCTGAACGACGTCCATAAGAGATAACATGGTCACATCATGCCCCACTTCGTAGAATCTCTCCAGGAACATATGCTTGAAGCCGTCAAAAGAATAGATGCAGTTGTCGGAAGGGTTGCGGTACCAGTCGAACGCGATGCCCTCCAATGCTCCGATGAATAATCGTGTGAGGATGGCGTCACTATGCGACAATTGGTCAGTTGTGACCTCAAAGTAAGTCATGTACCGACTAGCAGAGGTCTTTCCGTCATATGAATCGATATGAAACGGCTTGTACCGTGGTGGAAAAGGCACATCTCTCCATGCAACAAGATACGGCTGTCGTATTCTGAGGTCCTGAGAGGAGTCTCAGGCATTGAACATTGCTCGAAGCTCCTGGACTTCCCTCCTCGCCTCTTTGGCTTCGTCCGTAGCTGAAGGAACGGATGCTCCTAAAGGATCATCATCCGAAGGAGGGGCAGTTGTGTTGGAGTCCACGTTGACTACGGGTTCCAAGCTAGTTTGTCCGGGCATCCTTGCTGGTTGAGTTGGCAAGACGGCTTTGATTTCGTCTACAGACTTGACCAAGGATAGGAGCATGGCTTTAAGTACCTCTAGACGTTGTCGGTCAGTAGGTGCTTCATGATCATCGTTGGCCATAAAGACTATCCTCACGTGGGTAGAGGTGGAAGGGATCGTAGCAGAGGTGCTTTCTGTGTCGTACCCTTGTACAGAAAAATCGTCGAAGAGTATCGGAATGTCATCTTCCTCGGACTCGAAAGGGGTGCTACCCCCTGTGCAGGAAGCTGCATCGTCCTGGCGAGGGTGATGGTCCTCAGGGAAGTCCAAGTATGTTGCGTAGTTCTGGAGGATCTCTACCTCCCGTGTGTGCTCTTGGTACACCGGGTTATCGCATATATTGAGAGGACTGCTACCCCCAGCTTCATATACTCCCAAGGAGGCCGAAGGTGCATCCCTAGGTGCTGGAAGCTTCTTTTTGGAACGAGTGCCTAAATAGACACCCCCTGTGGTTGTCGGCAGCAACCCTCCAGATGAGAGTTTCCTTGCAATATTGGCCAAGATTGCCAGGCTGGAAGAGCATGTCTTCTTTCCTTCCTTGCCGGAAGGAACCTTCTGAGTTGAATTAAAGGAGGCGAAAGGAAACTCCTCGTCTCCCATAATTTTCATCTGTTTCTTGAGTTGTTGTCGGACAGGTGCTGGCTGCTGCAGTCGTTGGAAAACTTACTGCCGATCTTCAAGTGCTGTCGACTTATCGCAGCAGCAGTAGATGATGACTTGGGTGCAACGACGTCCCGAGAGGGACTCATCGCATGCCAAGGTTGCCTCCTTGCATTTGTGAGTAATCACCTCACACAAGTCGATAGCAGGATGATCTACCTTTGCATCAAACTTGTGGACTCGGGTATCCCGAGCACACAGATGCGTAAGTATCATATTTATTCCCAGATCCGAGACTAGTAAAAGCACTTGCTCTCGATCGTTGGAGGGAGACTTTAAAGACCTACCCTGTTCGTTAGCCCTGGGGAACTGGACACGGGTGGTTCTGTACAACTTTCCATCAGGATCCCGTATAACAGTTAATGGTGCCCGCTGACGGTCAGTTGCTTGGACAGTTGACTGGGCTTGTTGGGCCCGTACTGTCCTGGACTTCTTCAACTTAGCACCTAAAGGCGCATAGTAAGAAGAGTCCTGATTGGAATGTTCTACATTCTCAATGGGCCGCATAGAGTCGGGCCCGTAAGAAAGACGGTAGAACATAGAGCTTCTGACAGGGCCGATGAGACATCATGTCTGAGGCCAGGATTGGCTGCAGCATGGGCTATCTTCCTACGGCCAGAGCTGGCTACCGCATGGGCCATCTTCCTGCTGCCAGAGTTGGCTGCCGTATGGGATATCTTCTTGCAGCCAGAGTTGGCTGCCGTATGGGCCGTCTTCTTGCAGCTAGAGTTGGCTATCGCATAGGCCATCTTCCTACGGTCAGAGTTGGCTACTGCATGAGTTGTCTGCCTGCGGCCAGAGTTGGCTGCCGCATGGACAGACTGCCCATTTCTCTTATGCGGCCTCTTCTTTGTCCGCATGGATTTCCCTTGTGCCCCTAAAAACTCAGCATCATAGTGTTTTTCTTTGCTGGATTTGGGGACAGTGGGGTCCTTTGCGGTCGGAAGCAAAGCCACAGGAGAGCTTCGATCACCGTCTTGGGCTGCAGAAGGTGCTTCTTCGAAAACTTGGTCAGGTGCAACAGTTTTGTGTGCCGACGTCCTGTGAGTTCTCTTTGGGTTGGCTCGCTTCTGTGACGGGCTGACGCTTCCTTCAGAGAGCATTTCTTCGAAGGCTTGTTGGTCAAAATGAACCACAAGAATTTGCTGCATAGAGCTGAGCTTGGACGTGTTAGATTGCGTCACCAGCTTCTCATCAGAGGAGAAGGACGTCCCCAACAGAGTCGCCATCGTGTTTGCCATTAAATATCAAAGACAGGTATTACAAAAACACTAAAATTGATTGCAAACTCGCTTGTACAAAGAAAAGCCTAGAAAAAAATCCTAGGAAAAAATCTAAGTACAATTGTTTAGTTTTTGATTATGTGGGGTGACGGTGGAGGCTCGGAAAAGTGTATCAACTCTGTCTTACTCCTTGGACTATCCGACGTAGTCTTTAGCTCTTGAAGAAATTGGCCTTCGAAGGTTGCCAGCCTTTTGTAGGTGTGTGGCACCCTGCTATTTATAGTGATATATATTTTGAACCGCATAGATGGCCTGTGGCTACGTGGCTAATCAGCACGTGAAGACCCGCTCTTTGGCCGCCAGCTGTCGATTTGTTAGGATTTTGTTGCAGCAAATCTTAGTGGTTGAGACTTTGTCAGTCTGCCACGTGTCCTATCGCAGGATAGAAATCATTTCGAGCCGCATGAGTCTCTCAGTTTTCGGCCATGTTGGGCCGTATAAGACACATGCGGCTTAAGTCGCAATCTTCCTTAGTGTGCATATAGCTTAAGGACTTTTAAGCCGCATAGATTCTGTATTTTGGGCCGCATAAAGCTCATGCGGCTTGGATTACAGTCATCCTTGGCCGCATGAAGTTCGGAGACTTTGAGGCCGCATATGTTTGAGCCGCCTAAGGTTCATGCGTCTTGGATAACACTCCTTCTGGCCGCATGACTATGAACCCTGCTTTTGGTGACATGACATTTTCTCTGCTCATGTCTCATGTCTTATCTTTTTTGTCAGAGTGTCAGAGCTGTCATTTTTATCAGTTTTGACAGAATTTGTCACCTTTATCAGACGAACTGATAAACTTGGCCGTATATCTTTCTTCTGCGGCTCGAATCAGTTTGGTTGTCGACGGGCCGCATAGGGTGTTGAATCTGTCATATGTCACTCCTTTACGCGGACCTGTTTGGTCCAAAGTACATATATGGCAAATTGTGATCCGCATGAATCCCATATTTTGTATGCTTCTATAGTAAGACACCCTAATTTCTTGTAGTGTCTCCATTGTCTCTCCCTCACTCTACTAATACTCTGTCATGCCCCAAAATTAAAATACTAAATAGCGGGGGCGGAACTAGGCCAGCTATGCATACAAGTGTACACTGGTACCCCGAGATAGGATCACGACTATGTAAGACATGGGGTTACTGTACAATCCAATACTGAAAATTGGGTCAAGCAATCTTAGATGTCTCAATCACAGGCAAACAAGTAAAATACAAGAAGTATGATCATTCGAACATAAAATAGTATAGCATCCCAAACTATGTATACATAGATGATCATAGAGCTAGTAATACAATATAAAGAACTAGCAAGGATAATAGTCATACATAATCAGCTCTAGCTATTATCTAGAATAACTCTCGTAGGCTAGATGTCAAGTCCAAAACACGATCTAAACATGTGCTTGGAGGCTAAACACCTTAAAATATGTACATATACTAGTGGAGGAAGGAATGAAAATCTACTCATGTACTCTAATACTCTGGGTGGTCACCATCAAGTAGGAGGTACGATAGATCCTCCGGCTCTGCTACTAAATCTGTCCAAACAAAACCAGTAAAATTAGGCCCCAAATAGCAAGTACCACAAATGAAGCCAACTATGAACTAAAATCAGCATGCAAGTATAATAAGGACATAACAAAAAAATAAGTAACAACCAAGATAATAGTAAGGTACATAAGGAAACATGAAAATAAAATAAAAAAGTGTGAAATAAACAAGAACATGTAAGCTGTTCGCCATCGAAAAAGGGGACACAAAAGGTTTTTTTTATTAAAACTTTTGTATTTCGATTACAAACAAAACAGTATACAAAGTAGGACTTAGATCTAGTCCTTTGAGTACACTTTTGTTTTTATCTGGGAACAATATCGATGGAGCGAGTGGTAATGCGTTGACTCCATTGACGACCTGACGACGATTTTGAATTCTCTGAAGGTCTGGGTTGCTCTGGATGCCGAAGCATTTTGAGAGGAAGAAGACGTGAAGTGTCTCTCCTGATCTCTAGATATGATCTGTGGATATCTATCTGTTGAAGGAATGGTCCTTTTATTTATAAGCAGCAGGCTGAGCTGCCTCTGTGTGCATATGTAGGATGCGCTTGGATGTGGGAATGCCACGTGGCTGATGCTGGCGGAGGCGTATGGATGATGCGCCTCAAATCTGTTTGAACTGCTGTATTGGGCTACGGTGGAGGTGACACGTGGCAGTTGAGAGGATTCGATTGTTTCTGAGATCTTGGGTGGTTAGCACCCATTCTTGAGCAGAACTGAGTCAAAAGACACATGGCGGATGTCTGTGGCTTCAAAGATTTTGGATTTGGGGGAGAGTGATCTGTCTTTATGCGCCTAGGATCTGGCGCATGGAGAGGACTAAGCTGCTATCTTTAGGAATCAGGAGCGAGTCCGGCCGCATGGCTTTTGAGGCGCATGCAGGGCTTCACAGTAGGATGCGCCTAGGATCAGGCCCATGGGGTGACTTGGTCTATGACTTGATCTGTTGAGTTCTTCTAGGCGTTAATGGCTGCCTTGATTTTAGCAAAATACGAAGAGACAGGTTCATTTTTATAAATGCAAATTTATTGCACAGAAGTCGAAGATCCTTCCACTTGGCGTTCGATTGTGGGCTGCCCAGGTCTATAAATAGTCGCATGAAGGGAAGCTTATTTCCATTCTTCACTTGTCTTTCCTAAAATGGAGATGAACTCAATCTGTCCCCTGCCTCGGCGAGCTGACGATGAACTTCTTTCGAGGACGAAGATGCGCCGAGTTGATTTTTTCACCATCGGCCCTGTGAAAGTGCCTGTTGCACCAAAAGATCGGGGCCGTCGTATCCCGACACAGGCTGAAGGTGCCTGTTGCATCCAAAGATTGGGTTAGTCGTACCTCGATTTTTGTTATGCTGGAAGAGCCACAGGTCGGGGCTATCATGCCCCGACTTTGTTAGGCTAGAAGAGCTACTCCTCCTGCTAGAGTGCCCGCACGTTAGCAAGGAAGTGGTTGTCTCTGACTATGCACGGGGTGCGCATGCAAAGAGATGATGAGTTGATACGCCTGAGTGGGACACCAAGATGATGCGCCTGACGGGTGATGCGCCTGACGGGTGATGCGTCCGGCAGTAACTTTAAGTGATGTGCATGCCAGTTGCTATCAGGATGCGCCTGTAGCTTTTTAGGATCTTTCCTTTCTTTTTTGTAAAAGAATTCTCCTTTGTAAAGAGTTTTAGACATGTAATAGACTTTTATATGAAATAAAAGCCTAGTTTATTGATGTCTTATAATCTTTGTTTGTGTTTTGCTGCGTCGAGTACTCTTGTCTGTTCTGGCGCATATCAGTGTGGGGCGCATGAAAATTTATGGCACATAGGGTCTCTGGCCTAAAATATCATGCTTATACAAGACCCCCTTCAAAGTTTCCAAAACTTTTTGCCAAGTTTTTGGAATACTTTGAACAAGAAGCATGAGTAGCTATCTTGGGCGCATATCCTCCTCTGAGCGCATGACCTCTGAACGCATGCCCTTTTTTGCGTATAACTGTGAGGGCGCATGCTGTGGGGGCGCATGCTGTTCTCGAGAAGAGATAACGCCTCGAACTTTGGAAAGATTACTAAAATCTTTTTTAGAAGATTTACAGCCGTTAGTTTCACGAGACCCGAAGCGTTTGCTGACGTCACGCCTCATCGGTTTATGTGCATGATCGGGCCAATAAATAGGCGGTTGAGGGAGAGAGGGGGTCTTCTTTCCTTCTTCTTCTTTAAAACACCTTTGTCTTCTTCTTTAGAGCTTTCCCTCCTTCTTTTTCGTTAGAGAGATGGCTCCCAAGACTCCCCGAGACGGTGCTGGCCGAGGCAAGGGCAAGGGCAAGGAACCTGTGGAGGTCGACATGGAGGATACCCCCATCGTCATGGTGACGCACGTCGACATACAACCGGAAGTAATCAAAGGGTACTCTCCTGCCTTGGTGTCTTCGCTCTATTGCACTACTGTTAAGGGAGCGTAGACGTGACTGTAAACGTGTCGCATCCCGATGACACGCCTAGGTTGATGTGCATGGACTTTGTCCTGATGATGCATTGAGGCTCCTTCTGCTGACGCGCAAAGGTCCTGATGATGTGTCGAAGCTTCTTCTGCTGACGCACATGGACTTAGGTACTGATGATGCGTCGAAACTTCTTCTGCTGACGTACATGGACTTAGGTCCTGATGATGCGTTGAGGCTTCTTCTGCTGACGCGCATGGACTTAGATCTTAATGTTGCGTCGAAGCTTCTCTTCAGTACGCCTGGATATTGATCATGTGCGTTTTTGATGAGGCTCCATCTGTGCGCATAGGTTTCGACCCAGTTGATGCGCCAGATTGTTGATGCACCTTAGATGCTCGTTTTGAGCTTCTAAGTCTTTTGCTAATCTTTTGGAGGGGCTTTTGATCTTTACTGACCACTTTGTTTTATTTTGCATGACTGTGTCGATGACCATCCCTCTGCTGAATAAAGTCCTGCTTGACCCTACTCTCTGTTAGATGGGCCTGGACTTTAACGAAAATGTTGTTAATCTAGCCAAGGCTGCCATTATGCTGGACCAGCCTCCAGAAAGAATGGCCCAGATTCGCGACCAGCACTTTGTTGTCCTCCAACGTATGATGGAGAGGGAAAAACTCAAGTCTGTTGAATCTGACATATCTTTTTTAAAACCGGAGTTCCTGTTCGGTGACCATCTGACCACCACCGAATCAAAAGTGCTGAAGATCAAGGAAGACTGGTTCTTCAAAGCAAGGAATATGAATATGTACATCTCGAAGATGGAACGTCAGTTGCCCTTGACGGCTTTCCGTAGTCTAGCTTCCAAGAGGAGGATGAAGTGGGAGCTCACTCCATCTCAAGGAGGGGCCATGGCTGGCATCATACAGATTGATACCATCTCTAACCAGAAGGATTCCTAGGCCGTTATGCGGGCTGGAACTTCCTATCTTTGGTGAACTCTACGTCCCGGGAGCATATACATCGATGTCCTCCTAGCTTTTTTGCCTTCAATGCCTCAACCTTTGTCAATTGCATGGCGGAAGCCAAGATCTCGTACCCCAAGGAAGAGTTTTGGGTTGAGGGTTGGTGCCACTATGTGCAGAAGTGGAACGAGCTGACACTCTGGGTTCTAACAAAGTTTAAGACTGAACTTAGAGAGATTGGTCTGACTGCCGCGCTTCGTGCTACTCAGGGAGGCATAGAGATAAATCGGCCGATGTTTCTCGCTCTCTTGGGGATGTACAACACTCACACCGGTACCTTCTTCACTCCCGTAGGGGAGTTAGGTTTAGCTTTACATGAGATGTATGAAGTCTCGAAGCTTCCTTGGGGGTCTGAACCCTATGAGGAGTACTTTCCTACAAACGAGGAGCTCCTGGCCTTAGAAAAGAAAAACTCTGGCATGATGGCAGTCTTTAAAGAAGTTGCGAGCCATCATTACATGGCCCAACGAAGGTAAAAAGGTGGGGCACAGCCTCATGTGACCGCTTGGAGGGAGTATGTCTTCAAGCAAGATTTGGCAGACCGCTCGAAGATCCATTTTGTCACTTCCCAGGGGCTTACCCATGCTGAGGTGCTCGCTGAAATAACCAAACTCAACGAGAAGAACCCTCGTAAAAATGAGAGCCAGGAGCCATCTAAGCACATCTACAGCTGCTTTTGGCACTGTGCTCATAGGATGTCTCCAAAGACCGTGTTGACGTCCTATCTGATGTTACAGCTCTGCGACCACGTATTTGCAGGTAGTTTCGGTTCCGTAGAGAGGATGTCCAGAAATCTTATTTTGTCGACTGTGTCACGACCCGCACCCACTGTGAGGGTACGAGAACGTAACAACGCCCAGCCTACGCCGCAGTGTCGGCGGTAGAACGCTGTCCTAGGTCAACATACATCTAACAATATTTATCTAAACAGTTTATACTCCCCGAAATGGGGTTGACAATAGCAATAGTAAACTCAATCACAACTAAGGAAGAGATAGCACGATATGAAATAGAACTCAAGGAAATGAAGTAGATAAAAGTAGACTAAGATAATCCCAGCAATATCCAACAGAACAAGGTCTCAGATACAAGAATATATACAACTGCTCTCCAAATAAAGTCTAACTAACAAGTCTCCAGACTACAAATGATAACAGACTATCTAATCTAGTCTAAACAGTCGGAGGAAAGTCCTCAGCTACTGCTGGATCCTCCTGGGAGTCCAGCTCACAGGTGTCATCTAAGGCTGCCCCGTAGTAGGTGTCCAGGCAAGCCTCCTCCTCGTCCTCTGTAATATTTTCAACAGGTCCAGTTAGGACAGGAGCGAGCACAGTACATCTCAACAATTCATAGCAGGTTAGAAAATATGAACATGCAGTAAAGTAAGATACAAGTACTGAAAGAAGTGCAGTATAAAAACAGAGAGAGAACTGTAATAGAAATATCTACTATACATAGAGAACTAACATGTGGCTAGTGAGTCAGAGTACAATATGAACATGTAAATGGCCTGGGATGATTCTGATGCTACACTATGGAATGATTCTGATGCTACACTACTGGTGTATTATTCACATGTCCATTTATAATCTCCCGTACCCCCAATCAATACACAAGGATCCAGCCAGGTTATGTTATATGATGCTATATAACAGACCCCGAAGGTGGTAGACCCCGAAGGTGGTACATAGTAGTCCCATAAATGGGATAAGGATTCTAGGAAGACTCTGTGATCATAAGAGTATATGTCACAAGTGATCGAAGAATCAACGAAGCATAGTGATACGCTATGTAGGTGAAACGCACAGAACATAGAGTACCCGATGCTCCCTAAGGATAACATCTCAAGAAGGGATCCATATAGTACCAATCCGTGTAACCAACGTGCCAGTACAAGTAAAGTAATCTACTGCAGGAAATAATTCTAAGCAGGATATGAAATGATCAGAGAATGTACTCGCCTGTAACTGAGTGTCCAATATGAAAAGTACCGTCCAAGGAGTGGTGTCTGGCTCCTAAACAGAACAGCACAAGTCACAACAGGTCCAGAATAGCAAAATGGAGTCCTACTATGCATTCTACATGATTCTAAGTTAATCTAGACCAAAGTCAACTCTTGGTCAACTCTGGTCAACCCTAGAAGTCAAACTAGGTCAACCAAATCTAATTTGATCTAAACTAGGCTATCTAGGTCTAACAAGACATGCTAGCCTTTAACAAGTCTATACTAGACTACACACAACATTCAAGCACTCATACCCTATGCATATACAACCCTATATATATACACAATCTAGGTTAATAAAAAACCTACATCACTAGCTAACAAGGAATATATATATATATATATATATATATATATATATATATATATATATATATATATATATATATATATATATATATATATATATATATATACACTCACACAATCATACACATAAACATTGAATGCCTAAAACAACTTAGCCTACAACAACCAAGGCCTAAGTAAGACTTAGAACATAGAGAAAGGGAGAGAGGTGCTTGTGTGTGTAAATGTGTCCAAGTGCAGGAAATAAATGTGACAGGAAAATAAAGGGTTGTGTGTGTGACAAATAACAGTGAAGGGAAATACATGCCTAGGATAACCATACCTCATTTGATTCTCATTATCTACAACCTACCATTATCATAACCTATAATTTAAACCACACTTATTTTACACTATATATATATATATATATATATATATATATATATATATATATATATATATATATATATATATATATATATATATATATATACATATATTATAGACATCCACATATAGTATGTTCCTACATGTGAATTAAGAGAGAGGGGAGGCATGTGTGCTTGGGCTGTGACATGCTAAGTGAAACCTGGACTTATCCAACAGTGTACAGGAATAACAACTGCAGGAAAAATAAGTGTGCAGGCAGTTCATCAAGAGGAAAGTGTGTGATACAAGACATGACAGTGCAATACAAGTGTGCAGGAACAAAAAGGTGAAGGGAAGTACTCAGGAAAACAGTGTCAAAGTGCAGGAAATATAACATGAGAGGAAATAAGGGTGTCATGCAAATTTCAGAAAACAACAGTGAAGAGGAGGCTGTGTACATGAGTGTTCAGGAAGAATGCAAGCAGGAAATACTCTAGTGTGCAGGAAAAACAAGGATACAGTGTGCAAGACATCAATTGTGACAGGCAAGTGAAGTCCAATAATGGACTGCTAAAAAGAAGGAGTCAATTAACTGACATTCAGATTTCAGCCACCCCTTAACCAATACAACATGTTCTCAGGTTAATTAAACAAATGACAGTTAACTACAACTAAAACAGGTTTTACATCCCCAGGTTAAATAGGTACTGAAAAGAAGGTTGACAGTAAGGTAAGCAGTGTAATTCAACATGGCAAGTGCAGGAATTTATCTGAAAAGGGAAGGGAAATCACAGGGAATACAATGTGTCAACCAGTATACAGTGCCTTGAGTGTACAGGAATTAACAGTGAGTGAGAGAAGATAACACATCAATTAATTTCAGGTTACTTATAAAATCAAATGGCAGTAAACAGTGAGAGGAAATAGGACAGTGAATCAAACAATGGAGAACTTATTGGAAATCAAAACAGTAATCCAAAGGATTAGTTCCTTAATGAAAATTTCAAGAATGATTCAACAGTTCATAATGCAATTGACATCCCAACCAACCCACATGCCAAATTTCATAACACACTATATCATTTCAAATCTTGAGTGAACATACTTAGCTAATATGATAGGTAACTTGGGGGATCAGTTTTAGTTAACAAAACACAATAGGACAATGAATTAAATGGGTTGGAACATGTAGTAACAGCCATGTATCAGTGAGCAGCTATTGATCCTGTTTTCGAGCCAAAATACTACTTAAACCCAAACAATTATGTAGCTCCATAAAAATAAGGATTAATCATGATGTTTAGGATCCAAACCATCATTAAAACATGAATTAATAATATTTAAAATTGATCAAACAACTGGAACCAATTCCAGAACACTCGGCCACACAGTGTGTCCCCGTGCACACACGATTTCGCGTCCGACACGACACGAGAAGTCGTGCCACTTGGGGAGTGTCATGACAGACACTGCCCCATAGTGTGTGTCAATTTATACGTGTCCAAGTGTCGTGTCCACTGAGATATTGCCCCCGAGTAGCAGGGGAAGGTGACAGCCCCGAGCCCAGTGCACACGACCGTATCCAAACCATTTGCACCCGACACGGACACAAAAACACCAAGGTCCCTTCATGAAAATTAAAGAGCACACCTAGATCTAGAAACCCATTCAAACAGAATTTAAAAATAACAAAATTGAATCCTCAGAGGTATTTAGTCGAACACCTAGAATACTAGGCTGATATGTGTCCGATACGGACACGAAACGAATCCAAATCCTAGGTTTAAGCTATCCTACAGTAGGGGTAGGGCTAGGGCCTTCCTAAAATGGATTTGGACAGAATTTTAATGGACTATTGAGAGATTTACCTATTGATTCACAAAGGGTGGAAAAAGCCTCCAAAAGCAATGAGCTCCTCAAGCAACAAAGTGTCCAAATTGTTTCTTCCTGTACAACAATTAATTCCAGCAGCAAGAGGAAGGAATTTAGGTTCTAATGGAATTGGTTTGAAGGAAAAAGGAATTAAATTGGATTTCTTATGATTTTTGAAAGATGTAACTCACCTTCTTCCTTAGAAATTTGCTAGAACCCTAAAAGAGGCTAGCCCTAAAAACTAGGAGAATATTTATAATGGGGGAATCCCTAGGTTCAGCTAGGGATGGCTGACCACTTGGCTTTGGGTTAGGTTTGAGCTAGGTTTGAGTCCAATCTAGCTAAGTCACATAATGACTTGTGAAACCACAAGCCATTCACCAAATCAAATGATTTCTAAATTTCTAATTCTAGTTCTATGAATCACTAACCACTAACTTGAGTCACACTAGGTTAGACTAGGGTCACTTGACCTAACCAAGCCCAACTAACCATGGTTAGTTCCTAGGTTGGTCTACATGGGTCAAAACTGGCCAAAAATCAAACTAGTCCAAATAAATCCAAAATAAATTCTAAAAATTCCCATAAATTCTAATTAATACTAATAAATTTAAATAATAATTAATAATTCCAAATAATTCTTAAAATTACAAAAATGACTAAAATACCCCTCAGTCTGGAAATGAACACTAGCAAGGCACCAAATCATAAGTCGTGAGTTTAAATAGTTTAAAAATAATTAAAAATCACTAAAAATCATAACATGAAATAAATACTATTAAATAATAATTATAATTACAAAATTTCAAAATTACCCTCTTCTGAAAAACTGGGTGTTACAGACTGTAAAGCTGGTCTTTGGTCATCCTTTGGCTCTACTTCCCGCTATGGTTTGCAACCTGAAGCGGGGCTTGAGGGATTTCATGGATAATATGATAAATGAGATGGGCAAGAGGGGCAATTTCCCTCGTGCAGAGTTGCCCTTTCATTATCTGATGGGGTGGTTGATCTTGCACCATCCGAATACAATGACTCATGGGTCGGAGGAGGAGCATGTAGCTGGCGATGCTTTTATCCGCTGCTTCTGTCACGCCCGAGAACCAGAATACTGGAGAGTGGGGGACAGATATGGCCAGCTATGTACATTAAAGTGTAATCTACCTTGACGTACGGTCACGGCTATCTAGATACATGAGGGTTTTACTACAAGCCAACAGTTTCTTATGGTCAATATCAAGCTTAGTGTCTCAATCTCAAGCAAGCAAGTAAGTGTAACAAGATGGCAGATCATCCGACATACAAAGTAAGGCATCCCATACATTATATATTCAGATGATCATGAAGCTAGTCATACAAAATGCGAAGACTACCAAGAGTTTAAGTCACACATGATCAACCCTAGGATTTGTCAATCATGTTATATCCCTTAGGTAGACAGGAATGTAAATTTAACACGAGCTAACACTTGCTCGGCGGCTAAACACCTCAAAAGAATAATTTACAATGGAGTAGGAGAGCAAAATAAAACCCACTCGTTGCCAGGGTTGTGCGTAGTGTTCACCATCTGGCTGGAAGACTGGGAGATCCTCGGGTCCTTCTCCAAAATCTGGACATACAAAACAGCTGGGTCAGACCCCAGAAAGAGCAAGTGCCACAAGGGAGGCTTCACTTAAGAACTAAAACCAGCATATTAGCACATAAAACATAAAGTATAATAAAAGAATGAGTTAGAGAAAAACAAGATGATAAACGATAAGACGACTAAGGGACCATTCCGGTAGACAAGTTATAACCCGTAAACCAAACAAGGACCGGGGTTGTAACCCTTCACCTGAACAGAGCTTAGTCACCAACCAATTATCGACAAGAGTAAAGCATGAACAAGCATGTACTGAAGTAATCATAGACTGGCATTGCTTAGACAAGACTAGACTGGACTACATCCATCAATCACGGCCAAGCAAAGAGTACGGCTTGATACTTTAACTAGCTAGGGTTATCATAAGTCTAGTTACTAGTAAGATACAATGAGATGTTCCAGCAGTCACAGGCCCTGCAGCTATCCAGGTTATCCAGGCGAGGATGATTACCAAAGTTATCCAGAATTATTAGATGGCTTAGAGTGCAACACATAACAGTGTACCTTGTACTTGTTTCATGAGTGTGTCCCACATGACAGTGGACTAGAAATGTGCCCTACTCGATGGCAGGCTACAAGTCCATTTGGTGTGGCCGGGATAACGGGAACGCCTGTAACTGGAGAAATCTTCCTTAGAATGAACTACTTGATCAATCTAGTCATTAACCTTAATCAGATTCAGTATGAATCTTCGACCGTGGTAACCAGGGACTCATGTCCTAGACATGATGTAAGACGAGACTAGACTAGTAGCTTGTATAAACAAGTTTCAAGCAAGCACCCACGGTGTCAAGACGAGAATTTACTTAACGAGTCGAGGTAGCCGTCGCAACGTCGTTCAAGGTTATATGTCATATTTAGTTGTCAAGAGTGTACCGCAACGGGCCACTATCATGTACTGGCATGTCATGTTTTTGTCTAGAGTGCGCCACGACGGGCCACTGTCATGTTCTTGTCTTGTCATGTTCTTGTCGGGAGTGCGCCACGATGGGTCACTGTCATGTTATTACCACGTTCATGTATCATGCCGTGTTCATATATCATGTCATGTACAGATTATCATGTCAATATTTTTTGTCAAGGGTGTGCCACCGCGGCCACCATCAAGTGTTATCATTCCATTTACATGTCATGCTCACATCATGTTCATGTCGAGTTCATATCGAAAAAATCAAAAAAAGAAAACCTGGGGATGTCATGCGCCCAAGGGGGTGCATGCGTCCACACATGGGTCATAGGGCCATGCGCCCAAGGGGAAGGGGCAAGTCAAATCAACATGCACTACAAGCCTCATAGCCATATGCGCCCAAGTCAGGAAGCCATGCGCCCACTATTGGAGGCCATGCATCCACATATATGCGCCAGCATATATGCGCCTAAAGAGTGGAGCCAGGATGACTTAGAGAAAGTCAGGAGACTCGCTCAACAACAAGTGTACTGACAGGGTCTATGCGCCCAAAGGGGGGCATGGTGCACTTGTGCGCATACAAAGTTATACGCCCAAGCCAGGGGATGGTCAAGGCAACATGCGCCCAAATGGTAGCATGCGCCCAAGGGGGTTATGCGCCTAGCGCCCATGCGCCCACACAAATCGTGGGCGCATAGTTATGCGCCTGCACTGCTCTTCTTCTCCAAAATTTTATGAAGAAGGCCATGGAACCCATAATCTTCAAATGATCATAACTCGGTCAAAATACAATAAAATCTGACTTTTCAAAGTCTAGGTTGTGTGAAATCAAATTCTCTACCACATGCAGGAACTCTTAGTTTTCGAAAACAAGGTGGTTTACTAGATCAAAACACAAGAAAACCTAAAATGCATCAAACTTAGATCTACAAGAAATAAACCATCAAAATGGAAAATGCTAAGAACTAAAGTAGCTTAGAATGTTACATAGAAGAGATTAGAACAATAAAATGGAGGGTTCCTTCATGAAGCAAGTTCTACTTGCCTAAGCTTGGTGGGTGGAGAAATTTATGAAAGAGAAGAAAGAAGAAGTAATAGAGGAGAGAGAGAGGGTTGGTGGCTTTTAAAGGGCAGGGGGGTTTAACATGATAAAACAAGGAAATAAACCAAGCCAAACCAAAATGAACCAAGTCAAACCATGATATGCCATGATGAACCTAAGCAAGATTAAACCAAAATTAGCTAGCAAGGCAAGATATGTAAAAATACATATCAGGATTCTGTACACGTATACTGGAAATACATATAACAAAAAATGGGGGTGACAGCTTCTACAAACGAAAGTGGCTGCATACAGGCGTACCTGTCTGTAGGAGAGTTATGTCCTACCTCTAGGGATGGAAGATCATAAAGGTTTCCCCAACTTTCAATGGCTATGAGGCAGATGAGGAGCTGGAGGACGCTGATGAGGACGCAATTACTTCGGCTCCGTGGGAGTTTCACTGGCTGCAGAGCATTCAGCCTTCCCACCTGGTGTATCGGAATAAGAATCGTTACTACCTGGAGCCGTACTTGCTAAGTCGCTTCGTACGTCAATTCGGCTATACATAATTAATGCTGAGAAACCCCAGTAATTTTCTCGGGTTCATTTGGAGTTTGTTGGATGGAGCCCGGGGATGGCAATATTATAATATCGGGTGCATGGGAGTACATTTTTCCTTGCCAGTTCATAATCCTCAGCCGCATATCTTGTATTCCGTGGCGAAGCTCTATTGTGTCATGAATATTATTTCTCTTGGGTATGACCGGGAGACCAGTTTTATTATCGGGACACAGCTCGAAGATACAAAGAACGTGCTGGCGAAGGCTCAGGCGTATCGTCCTCCTGATGTGCCAACTTACAGGGCTACCCATGCGGTACCGGCGGGAGGTTCTCAAGAGGAGCCTTCAGCAAGTCACCTGAAGAGGCGTGCCTCGACGGAGGCAGATTCATCGGCTCCCAAGAAGCCCAAGAAGATGTTAGCCACTAAGGATGGGGGCATAATACCGCCTTCGATGGCACCAACAGAACCAGCTCCTGTAGTGGTATGTAAATTAGCATCTGTCTGACTCGTTCTTTCCTTTTGTGCTTATACGTCTTTTCTTTGTAGGAGGTGTTGAAGAAGAAACCCCGATCTTTGAGGCCGGGTTCGAGCAAACTGAAGGAGGTGGCGAGCTCGTCTGATGAGCGTATCCTTCCGATTGTGCCATCTCCGGTGGAGAAGACTTTGAATGATGTCCCCGTGGAAGTTCCAGCCTATTTGGACCACGGTGGAAGATGCCGCAGATGTAGCGGCTCGTGAGGATGTTGATCCCTCTCCGTTACCCGTCGGAGAGGCGAAGCAGGATCTTCACAGGGAGTAAAGCAAACTACTGTGGGACCCCCAAAACTGGTGCAGGGGTTTTAAAAGAAGTAGCTAGACAAGTCCTTCCTGATGAGGAGAAAGAATGGGGCTCGTCTTTCCCGGATGACGTCCCCGAAGAAAATATTAGGGGTAATCCCGCAACAGGTAGGGAAGAACGTGCCCAAGAGTCGGCAACTGAGCCCTCTCCTAGAAGGTAGAGGACCCAGTTTCAAAGGATGCTCCATTGCCAGGTCCTATTTCTGTCCCGGTAGGAGACACGACTCGATTGCCGAGTCCGACTCCTGCCTCGGAGATTGAGGTTGGTAAAGAGGAAGTGATTCGTCTGCTGAGTCCTACTCCGGCTTCCAATGAAGAAGAGGTGGGAGGGTATGTTCTCCGCCCCGATGCTGAAAACCCTCTGTCGATGGTAGGAGGATCCCCCCTTGTCGCAGACGTTGCTGCAGGGTCTACTGTGGTGGACCCGACTGTTATGAGGTTGTCTGGGGCTGGCTCAGACAAAGACAAGGGCCCCTTGGTGGACGACACACCCTCTATTCCTTCTCCTTGGGGGAAGGTGTCGGGTCCCCCTGGAGGTTCGGCTCCGATGATGGAAGATTCAGAGGTCGTGACTGCCGAGGCTCCTGTCTCCGACCCTGAAGGTATGGTGGTTGAGGCTCCTACGAGCCAAGTAGTGGCTGCACCATCAGCCTTAGGTGTGGGGGCTTCTGCCGATTTAACTGCCCTCCGGTTCATGTAGTGGCTCCGGTAACTCCCGTGATGACGCCTCAAGTGTTGGCCGACATAGATGAATATGTGAGATTCATGGTCGAGGCCGTATACAAGGTGCTACGGAGGGGGGTATCGGCTGTGTTGGACGAAGGTGGAAGCTTTGCGACTGTGAAGTACATGGCACTCCCATTTATCTAGCAGATCCGTAGTCACTGAGGCCATGGCCATATGGTCGAGATCTTGGAAGCCTCTATCGCTGAGCTTGATCTTCGTCTTACAGAACTCCAGAACATTCGGCAGAATAAATTTTTTGCTTTGATAGAGGAGGAGCAAATCAAGCTGGATACGGCAGTTGAGTCAGCTTACTCCGATACGATGGCTATCTGGGATCAAGAGATGGCTGGCACTGAAACCAAGAAGTAGAGGTTATCCTCGTCGATAGAGGAGAAGGGCAAACTGTCTGAAGGTCAACATAACGAAAGTTGATAAGAAGATTCGTCTTCTTCAAGAGCAGCGGGCTCAGCTTCTCGCCGATTATGAACGGGCGCAGGATGAGCACGTCCATCTTATAGAAGAGACGGCGAGGTTCACTAGCCATGTGGCCTTCTTGATCCGTCAGAAAAAGAAGCTGGAAGACAAGCTTACTGCTGACCTTGGTCCTGAGGCTAGGCAAGCAATGCGCCATGAAGTCGAGCGTCGCATCTTGGCGACCGTGGAGACCAAAGCTCAGGACTTGAAGCATCGGATTGACGAGTTGTCTGATGATCCTTAGTTCCTCCATCCTTTTTGTTGTTTTTGGTTTAGAGACGCAGTTGTTCTCTCTTTTCTTTTTCTCTTTTTTTTCTTTTGCAAATATAGTCCTTTCACTTCTTGTTTTGAAGAAATAAAGGACTTCTGCTTTGTTCAATTTCTGTGATGTTTTTGGTGGACCCATTATCTTTTACGTACCTTGGTTTCTAGGTACATATAATAAGTTACTCATGGAGGACACCGACACATTCACTCAGAGGTAATATGGACATGGTAAATATAAGATAATTCTACTAGGAATTTTATGTAGACTTATCATCCTTGGCATACCTTGGTGTTAGATACGAATAATAAATTGAAAGAGAGGACCGACATATTTACTCAGTGGTAATGTGGACATGGTAAATATAGGGCTAAATAGTTGAGTTTTCCTACTCAGAGGTGATATGGACGTGGTAGGAGTGAACTCTGTAGGGATTTATAGAATAACTCAGAGGTGATATGGACGTGGATGTTCTATGGTTGAGGTGCAACAACTCAGGGATTGTTGTACGGGATGTTTACTAGGAGGTAATGTGGACATGGTAAACATAGTAACGAGCATGATCTTACGTAGTATAAAATCCTGCTCAATAGGGTGTAGAGAAGCAACTCAGAGGTAATATGGACATAATTGTTCTTCTACTGGAAATGTAACGGAACAGCTGGGTTCCAAAAGCACATGTTGTCAAAGAAAGGGGTGTGAACCTGATTTTGTCAAGTTCTCGAAGTTCTCTCTTCTGGGGAGAGGGTAGTACATTTTCGACGGGTGTCAAGAATAATACTTCTTCAGGAACTTGTCGTTGATGGACATCATGAACAAGTCCACATTAGGTTGAGCGAGACGATAAGTACCGTTTGAGTATACCGTCTCTATGACGAAGGGTCCTTCCTGCTTGGGTTTGAACTTTCCCGCTGACTTGTGAGTCATTACCATAGATCTTCTGACTGCCAGAACCAAGTCACCTACTTGAAAAGTCCTCTGTTTGACCCTTTTGTTGAAAGCCTGTGAGATACGGGCTTGGTAAAGTTCGATGCGCTGTTGAGCCTAGAGGCATTTTTTGTCCAACGCTTCCAACTCTTGCAGATGGCGACGTTGATTGTCTTCTTCCGTCAGCTGATTCGTGATCGCCACTCGGAATTAGGGTATCTGGATTTCCAGCGGCAATACTGCTTCACTCCTATAGACCAAGGAGAACGGTATGTTGCCTGTCGGGTTTCGTACCATTATGCGATAGGCCCAAAGGCATTCATCGAGCTTCTCATCCCAGTCGTGCTTGTTGGATGACACGACTTTTTTGAGTAGCTTGAGATGGTTTTATTAAAGCTTCCGCCAATCTGTTTGCTGCCGGATTGTAGGCAGTTGATGCCACATTCTGAATACGATTTTTTTCACAGAATCTACTGAATGCATGGCTGATGAATTATGGCCCGTTGTCATGGATAATCCTTCGGGGCAACCCGAAACGGTAGATGATGTGATGCTTGATGAAGCTGATCACCTTTGAACTTTTTTACTTTCATCAATGGCACTGCTTCTACCCACTTAGAGAAGTAGTCGGTAATTGCTAGGATAAAGCGGTGTCCCCTGGATGTGGGAGGGGTGATAGGTCCTATTATATCCATGCCCCAGGCTTCGAATGGCCTGGAGGCGACCATCGAATGTAGTATTTTGACGATCTGCGAATGAAGTCGGCATTGCTGGCAAGCACGATATTTCTTTGCATACTCAACAGCATCAGCCATCATGGTGGGCCAGTAATAGCCTATACGTCAGAGTCGGTCATGTAGCTTAGGACCTGGTTGATGAGCTCCGCATGTTCTGTCATGAGCTTCTCGAAGGGCTTCAGCAGCTTCTTCGTTTGATAGACATCGGAGTAGTAGTCCATCATAGGATCGTCGGTACAGCATTTTAGTTGCCGTATCGTAATAGAACTGGAGGGAACGCCTTCTGACTGAGACTGCCTTCTTCAGGTCTTCTGGAAGGATTCCGTAGACGGCAAAGTCGATGAACAAGAATCTCCAGTCTCTGACGTTAATACTGGTATCTGTAGCCATGGCATGAGTTGTCCGTATGTACAGATTGTTTCTAGGGCAAGCTAAATCCCAACCCACCACTGTAATAAAGTGTTGAGTCCCAACTGGTGCAGCCAATATGGCTGTGAGGCCAGCTAGAGCGTCATCTTCTAAGTTTTGCAGCAGAGGCATGTATTCTATGAAGAACTCAGCAAAGGTTCAGATAATGTCCAATGCTGCTTTATGATAGGGGATGAGGTCTTCATGGCGGACCTCGTATTGCCCTCGGACTTGATTGATGATGGATTTTGAGTCACCATAAGATTCGAGGTAATCTACTCCCAGCTGCTTTGCCAACTAGTATCCCATGATGAGGGCATTATTCTCCGCAACATTGTTGGAGCATGGCTCTAAGGAGAGTAGGCGCACTGGATAACCAGCTTGTCGGGGGAGATCAGGACCACCCCCACTCCTGTAATGATCTGTCCTTTGGAGCCAGTTCTAGAGGCACCATCGAAGAACATCCGCCAAACGGGGTTCCCTTCGGTGATGTTCGATTCTTGCACTTCATCAGGAATATCTTCATAGAGTCTGGACGATTCCGGAATTGGGTGCACTGCTAGGAAATCAGCCAGAGCCTGGCCTTTGACTGCCTTTTACAGGACGAATACCATGTCATATGGTGTCAATATTATCGCCCAAGTAGCCAATCAGGAGTTTAGTGCCCCCGGCTTTGTCATAAGGACTCTGAGTGGATTGACTCGGGAGATGAGATGAATTGTCTATCCCGAGACATAATAACGAGTCTTCTGGAAGGCAAAAACCAGAGCTAGACATTCTTTTTCGACGGAGTTGTACCGGTGTTCGGCCCCGACCATTGTCCTACTTAGGTAGTAGATAGCCTGCTCATGGCCCGCTTCGTTGTTTTGGGCCAACAAAGTGCCAAGGGAATGGTCCTTTATACGGACGTAGTGCAGGAATAGTTTGCCTGTGACGGGTGCCACCAGAACTAGGAGAATCGTCAGATAAGCTTTGATGTCGTCAAAAGCTTTCTGACATCCTTCCGTCCAGACATAGGAGACTCCTTTCTTCATGAGCTTGGTTAAGGGTTGACATTTCTCGAAAAGGTTTGCAATAAACCTTCGGATGTATGCGAGACGTCCTTGTAGGCCTCGAAGTTCTCTAAGGTTCTTCGGAGGATCCATGTCAAGGATGGCTTTGGTCTTCTCGGGATCGACGTGAATGCCCTTTGTAGTGATAATGAAGCCCAAGAATTTTCCACTAGAAACCCCAAGAAAGGGTTTAGCAGGATCCATCATAAGCTGATGCACCCGTATGAGATCGAAGACTGTCTTCAGGTCTTGTAGGTGATCATTCCGAAGATGGCTTTTGACGGTAATATCGTCAACGTAGAACTCGACTATTTTGCGATGATGC
The DNA here is from genome assembly GCA_029216955.1 of Iris pallida. Classification (NCBI taxonomy): domain Eukaryota; kingdom Viridiplantae; phylum Streptophyta; class Magnoliopsida; order Asparagales; family Iridaceae; genus Iris; species Iris pallida. The sequence goes on along the minus strand of JANAVB010030420.1, from coordinate 5,071,955 downwards.
TGACGAAAAATGGTGCCCATTGCTTATTGGTCTGTGGCACCTGCATTCTTCAAGCCAAAGGGCATTACTGTGTAGCAGTAAACCCCCTTCGGAGTCCTGAACGACGTATCTTTCGTCATCTGGGAACATCTTAATCTGGTTTAGCCCGAGTAGCCGTCCATGAAGGACATGCGCTTGAAACCACATGGATTATCGATCATTATGTCAGTGATCGGGAGCGAAAACTTGTCCTTCGAGCAAGCTAAGTTGAGGTCCCGAAAGTCGATGCAGACCTGGATCTTCCTATTCTTTTTAGTGACGGGAACGATGTTGGCTACCCAGTCCGGGTGTTGTTCTTCACGAATAAACCCGTTGTCCAGGAGTTTATCCACTTCTTTATCGATAGCGTCCATGATGTTAGGACGAAAACGTCGTTATTGCTGCTTAATAGGCTTAGCGTCAGGTAAGATATTAAGCATGTGCATCGCGACTTGTGGATCGAGGCCTGGCATGTCTTCGTAGCACCAGGCGAAGACGTCGATGTATTCTTTGACCAGCTGGACCAAGGATTCTCGGTCCTCCCCAACAAAACTTTTGCTGATGAAGATAGGTTTGGAGGAAGATCCATCCCGAGGTCAATTTGCTCAACTTCATCTTCAGTAGGGATTCCCGTAGTTCAAAGTGAGATTCCCATTGTGCACCTAGGCGTTGAGCCCAGGGTACTTCTTTGAAGAACTCTACTGCCTGGTCGTCGTCTTCACCTTCTAAAGGATGTACGAATGTCATGTTGGCTGACAGCACTTTTCTGAAGATTAGGCCGATGCTAGTGTCAGAGTCCCAAGTAGAAGCTTCAGACGAGTGAGAATGTGTGACATCCTTTGCGTCTGAACTCTCCAGGGTTGTCGGAGGCATGACGTAGCCCACCCCCGTCGAATATGGTAATAATAGTCCTACGATTTTCCTTTCGACATGGGAAGTCATAGGGGAAGATGTCGACCTTTGCCATAGTTCAGACCCTGGCCGCTTTTCAGGTTGTAACCCATCGTTTGGATGAGATATTTGGCTCGATTATTGTACCGATAAATTTGCATTTTGTCAGTGTCGAGTTCTGGCTCTGCCGGTAGAAGGTCTTGATGACGCTCGACTTTGTCGAAGATGATAGGCCACTCGTCCTGGTTCCGAGGCAAGATTATGTAACAGACTCTTTGGTATATGACGACTCGATTTACATGATTTACAGTCATTATTTGTGTTTGCAACGACTGTAGGACATTATCTAAAGTATATATTGCATTCCAGTGTGGAAGACTAGAATAATTGAAAGATACCCCTTTATTGATAAAATATATAAAAAAATTTGGGAGATTACATCATCAAGGGATAGAGCATCAATATTGGCTGATATGTACTCCTCCAGCTCTTCGCCAGTGAGCACTGGAGTAGCTTTTGGCAGTTCAGGAGAGTCTATCGGGAGCTTGACCTATGCTGGCTCTTGGGTTTGTGCTGAAAAAGATGCTGGGGCCTTCTCCTGTGGCCTAGCGGTGAGAGGTGCCGACGACTGAGGAGATCTGCCTTTAAGCCGCACCTTGAGGGGTGCCTCAGTTGTTATTCTGGTGGCTGGTGTCTTTCCCCGTAGTTTGGCTACGAGGGGAGCCACCACTTGAGGAGGTTTCCCCTTAAGTCGTATCTTCAAGGGGACTTCAGTGGATGCTCTGCCCAGAGAAGCTGGTGCCTTCCCGCGAAGTTTAGCCACCATAGGAGCCGGTGTTTGAGGTGTCTTCCCCTTGAGTCGTACTTTCAAGGGAGCGTTGATTATCATATCCGCCTCCAAGTCGGCTTTGTCTTCAGCTTCATCATCAGCGTTATTGGCTTCATCTTCGAGATGAATTGACTTGTATAGGTTCGAGTCAGTGAAGAAGGCTTCAATCCCTCTAAAGGGATCGACATTAGCGAACTCTGTTCGGACGACGTCGTTGGTGGATACGTACTTAATATATTAATGGAGAGTGGATGGTACCACAATGTACTCGTGTAGCCATGGGAGCCCTAACAGAATGTTGTAGTTGACGTCCGCATCCACAACATAACAAGTCATCTTGTCACGACCCGCACACACTGTGAAGGTACGAGTACGTAACAGCGTCCAGCCTACGCCGCAGTGTCGACGGTAGAACGCTATTCTAGGTCATGAACTATAACTAACATAATATGAAATAATCTCCAAAAGGAGGCCAATCATAGAAGGTACAACTCAATCACAATCTAAAGGTAGAATATAACACGATGGAATAGATAGGAAAATCCTCAGCTGAGGTACAACCAAGTGAAATAAACATAAGTCTCAACATCTCCATAAACATACAACTCTGAAATCAAAGACAACAACTAACATGAAAGGAAAACAGTCTAGACTATCTAAACTATACTGGGTATCATCCTCAGCAGCTGCCTGAACCTCCCCAGGGGTCCAGGTCGCGAGTGTCATCTAGGCAAGCTCCATAGTAAGGGGTGCAGGGTTCCTCATCATCCTCTATAAAATTTTCAACAGGTCCAGTCAGGACGAAAGCGAGCACAATACACCTCACGCAGATCATAACAGGTTAGAAAATATAAACATGCAAGAGAGTACGATACATGAAACTGAAGGAAAGTACATGATGTAAATAGAGAGAGAACTGTAATGGAAATATATACTATAAGTAGAGAGCTACCAGTGACTAGTGATTTAGAGTACAAGTCGACATGTGAACGGCTGGATTTGCACATGAATATACTAAAGAGGCGCATATGGTTATACTACTTCGGAATTGTTCACATGACTATTTATACTCTCCCATACCCCAATCAATACACAAGGATCCAGACAAGTTATGTTACGTACATAATTTTCACATGAAAGTCCATAGATGGGTGTACATGAAGTATACATGAGGGCTCAGAACTGAGTGCACATAAATTCCACATGAAGGCCCATAAAGGGTACACATGAAGTATAGGTTATACATGAAATACACGAGAAACATGAACGAACATGAGAGCACATGAGAGTACACGAGCGAGCATGAACGAGCATGAAGCACATGAGAAACATGAATAACATGAGAACGAGGAATACATAATGTACATGAAACACACGACATGATGTATCCGATGCTTCCGAGGGGGATAACATCTCAATATAGGGATCCATATAGTACCAATCCGTGATAATATCGTGACAGCATCAAATAAGGTAAACTAGAGCAGGAATATAATCCTAAGCAAGTTATGAAATAATCAGAGAATGTACTCGCCTGGTATCTGAATGTCTGTGAGAATATACTGCCCGAGATGAGGTATCTGACTCCTATTTAGAGCAACACAAGTCAAGATGTATACAGGGGATGATAAATGTAATCTATAATGCATCTGCACGCTGTCTAGGTCAAACTAGACTAAAGTCAACTCTTGGTCAACTCTGGTCAACTACACTAGTCAAACTTGGTCAACTAGGTCAAGTCCTAGCCTAACAAGTCTCACTAGACCTAACCAGCCTATTCTTAGCAAGCACACATCATTCACAAGTCACCCAAGTCTAACAACATACTAAACTCAGGTATATACATTCATATACACATAGGCTACACTATATAGGCTATATGCCAACACAATAATATAGGCATGCACACACATTCAATTTTCACTTATTCATACATGCTAATTATATAGGCAATATGCATATATCTATAATACTTTATATTTATCACACAAGGTTATATATTATATATGTTTACATATACATATAGATAGATAGAGGGGATACATGTGTATAGGTGTATGTGGGTGACACATGAGTGTGTGTCAAGAGACAGGGAAAAATAGTAGGGTGTATCTTAGGTTTAGGGTGTGTACATGTAATAGGGAATGTAATAGGATATGTGTAATCTAACAGGAAGGGGGTGTATATATCTACAGGAATTTCAGTGTGTACAAACTCAGGAATTAGCTAACAATGTAAAATTAGGAAGTATTAAGTGATAGGGTGTCAATATGGATTAATGTGTGTGTGTATGATATCTAGAAAATAGTGTGTGTGAGTGAAATGCAGGGCAATGTAGTGTGTCAATGTGAAACTGAAATCAGTGAATGGTGCATGGTGTGTCAAATGACAGTTAACAAATAGGGTTTTTCTCAGAAATCGGTGAAATGAAATATGTGTGTGAACATAATGTGTCAATGTGTGTGTCAATAGGAAATAGGTTAGTGTGTTCTCAGGAATGGCAAGTGACAGTTTCATTTTTATTCAAAACAGTGCAACATCCAATCTTCTATTCATTATCAGGTTTTTGCATTAACATGCTCAGTGAATCTCAGTCAATAACATATGTAATTTTAGGTGTGACATTCAACTTAGGCTTAACATTCAAATTGGAATTCTCAAGATTGATATTAAGGTAAAACCACATTACCACAAATCATAAATCCTATTGAAAATAACTCAATTAAGCACATTAAATTCTCAGGTTTTCATAAGGTTTCTCAGGTTCGAATTGGGAAATTTCTCAGTAAAATAGTGCAATGCACATGTGTTCTCAGGAAATGACAGTCCATGTGTGTGTGTGTGTAAAACTGTATATATGTTCAGTTACATTGCATACGCATCCAATCAATTTCTTATACATGAACCTAACATGTTGTCTATATATATAGCAATGAAACAACATGTTTAAATATGGAAAATTGGCATATCAACTGGGTTATCATTCTAAAATCAGAGAAGAACACATTAACTGTACAGATATTCTGAAATATCCAATTCAAAGCATCATATGAACACAAAACACAAACAACAACTCATGAAATAAACCCTAACTCATTACACATATATTCAGCATGCTTTAACATATATAACACATAATTTTACATTTCTAAAGTGGTTAAAACCAGGTTGAATGCACAGAACACTCGGCCATATCGTACGTATCAGGAATCCCAATTCAAACCCAAAATTCAAACAAACCCTAAAAATTCAAGTGTGTCAGGAGTGTACAGTCATAGGGGTACACCCCACATGTCCAAGGGAGTCCATTCATGTCCAGAAAACTGGACACGAAGTGTCCAAATTCGAAATGGAACAACTATCTGAAACTGGCACTGAGGACCGCCTCGTGCAACCATGTCGAGTCCAATAGGACTCGACACACAACACAAGAAGGGTCATGTCCGTGTCCAGTGATAGAGTGGGTCTAGGGCTAGGGAATCGACATACTGAATCGGGTCAAAGCCGTGTCGTGTCTGAGCTGTATGTGCGTATCAGTGATTTTCGCGCGTGTGCACACAATGCGTGTCCAGTGCGCGCGCGATTTCTCCTCGTGTGGTGAACCATACGCTCCCAAATTTTGGGAGCATAGTTTCAGTGATTGCCCCATCACTCCATAAATTTTTGTGTCACCACGTGTCCTATACATTGAGTACTAGGGCCCGATAGGCAGGACACCTAGCCGAGTCTCGCACACCGTGTCCAACACCAAAAACAGACACGAAAACGATACAACACATTTCAGTCTTCACAAAAATTATTACACATACCTAGATCTAGGGATCCATGTAATTAGTTTTACAAAAATCAAAAATAAAATCCTATGTTACATTTTAACAAACACCTACACATACAATATGATACGTGTCCGATACGGACACAAAATGGACATGAAATCTACCCAAACTTTAGGGACAGCTAGGGGACACCTAGATCTAGCCCTAAATGCAAAGAAAACTGAATATTAAGTCAATTTGAGGGGTTTTACCTATAGGTGCAAATAGCAAGAAAAAGCCTCAAATTGGGGGTGTTCTCCTTGATAGCAAAATGCTCCAAATTTGTCCAAGGCTGAGATTACTCTCCATGAACAACAAGAAGAGGTTGATTAGATTCATATGCAAAAGATTTGGGTCAAAAAGGATTAAAAATGAGGAAGTTGTGAATTAGGGAAAATTACTATATACCTATTTCTTCAATTTGTGTTGAAATATCACAAAGAAGCAAGAACAATCAATGAGGAGGTTATTTATAGGGAGGGGAGCCCAAGTGGCTGGTCATAAATTGAAAGTTAGGGTTAGGGCTTCATGCTATGGGCCATGGGCTTAAGTCATAAGTCATGAAGTGATTAAATCACAAGTCATGAATTAAAATCATAAGTCATGAAATAATTTCACTTAATCTTAATCCTCCTATTTCAAAACTAGTTTCTAATGACTCAAATAGGTTACCTTAAGTTAGACTAGGGTTACCATAGCTAGGGTTAGCTTCTAGGCTAGTCTACGAAGTCTCAATAAGTAAAAGTCAAATCAACAACCGTCAATCCTATAATTAATCAAATAATTCTAATAAGTTAAAAATGACCAAATTATCCCTAGGCTAAAAATAGTACATAAAAATCCCAATCACATGGTTAGGCTCTAGGGCAGTAAGTCTCTAGGGTTTCACTAGCTACACATCAAAATCATAAGTCATGATTTTTAAATAGTTTTTAAAATGATTAAAAATCACTAAAAATCATATTATTATTTAAATATCATAATTAATAATTAAAAAATCACAAAATTTCAAAATTACCCTCATTTAGAAAATTGGGTGTTACAAGTCTACCCACCTTAGAAAAATTTTGTTCGCAAAATTTAAGATGGTAGTACTCCTTCTAGGTCAAATACCCCCACTATCATAGTCTCAAAATCACACAGTTTGACAATCATATGCGTCCGTCCAAAATTATGATACTCAGAATCTTCGTCATGCTAGTGAGCAAGGCTACGATAATCATAGAGTACTTGACTAAGGCACATACCTCTAGAATCATGGTATTTAAAATTTTTGCATTGTCGCATGCTTGGCAGCGAAAACCTTAAATTCCCATACTCGAGAAATACGCCATAAATCCGACTATATGTCCTCACTATGCCAGCTAACACGACTATCGAAGATTATAGATCCCATAACTGAGATAACCTAGCCCATATGATTTATCTCAGAAGAAAATCAAACATAACACAAGAACATCAGGACAAAATTGATCAATCAATAAGGAACAGAGGGAATTGAATTTCAAGACAGTTATAAGAGGCAATTGCGAAAATAAAATCAAGAAGAACAGAACCTACAGTAAGATCTCTAATGGCCTGTGCATCCTCGACTGTCCTGGCAAAAGCTCGCCCCTGCTGACCACCTCCATTGTCGCCTTCGAGATGGGGACAATACCATATCGAGCTGTGGTAGGCAGCAAGGTGCCGAACTGGAGCGACACCATATTGGCCGAGAATGTCTTCTTCTGGTAATCATCTGAGATGACATTCGCATTGATCATATGCTGTATGTAGTCTTTGAGGATGTAACAGTCTTGAGTTGGATGTCCAACGAATCGATGGTAGTAACAGTACCTCGGGTAGCCGACTCTGCATAACTCATCAGAATGCTTTGGATCAGGCAACTTGATTTTGTTGCTCTGCTTCAGCATCTCGAAGAGTTATAAGGCATCCTCATCATTGAAGGAGTAGACAATCTTTGGTCTTGGTGTAGGTGGAGGCTTCTGAACGGGGCCCTGCATACTTTTAAAAGCATTGACAGTCAATGCCTGCTTCCCTTTTGCCTCACACCCACTGTTGCTGGTAGCAGGCCGCTTGCCTTTGTCGTCGAAGGCGAGGAAGTTAACTCCCAGAAGGCGAGCATTACGTGCCTTCTTTTCAGCGGCCTCAGCTTCGATAATCAATGAACTCCAATCAGGAGACAGAGCGGAGTTGAGCCAGAATTTCATCGCAGGGATCATGTTCATGCTGCATGAGTCAATAAGTGCATGTTCTGGCATACCCGGAGGTAACCTTATGTCACGACCCGTATCCTAGAGTAAGGTCACGAGACGTGGGTACGTCCAGCCTACGCCGCAGTATCGGCGGTAGAACGCTGTCCTAGGTCAAACATCTAACAATATAAAGGTACCAGTACAGTATATACACTCCTAATGGAGGTGACATAGCAAATACAGTCTCAATCACATCTAAGGTAGAGCATGATAAAAGATAGACAGATAAAACTGAAATTCACAAAAAGATACAGCAGATAAAAGTCTAAGTGTCTAAGATATCACAAATCCAGAAAGCATCTCAAAGCTCAAATACAGTAATCCATAGGATAATACAGCTAAGACAACTAAAAACAAGTAAGAAAAACCCTAGCTATCTATACAACCTCTACTGTGTCTCCTCTAGGCTAGCAGGCAACCTCCAAGCTATCTGTAAAATTTATCAACAGGTCCAGTCAGGACGGGAGCGAGCACAGTACATCTCAACAAATTATAGCAGAAAAGGAAATATAATCATGCTAGAGATTAAAATACAGGAACTGAAGAATAGTATAATATAAAAGAGAGACTGTAAGTAAATATCTATGATATATAAAGAGAGACAGCGCTGGTGATTCAGAGTACAGGATAAACATGTGAATGGCTAGGGACTGATTCATGATTACACTACGGAATTGATTCATGATTACACTACTTGGAATTATCCACATGTTCATTTATACTCCCACATTCCCAATCAATACACAAGGATCCAGTCAAGTTACGTTAAGATTCAGGATTATACTATATTGCCCATAAAGGATTATTCATGAATTGATTCGTGAAGGCTCGGTGATCATGAGAGTACATGAGTCACTAGCTGATTCCCGAAGATTCATGATAATAGAAGCATGAGATACGTGATGTAAGTGAAACACACGAGACAAGAGTATCTGATGCTCCCGAGAGGGATAACATCTCATGAAGGGATCCATATAGTACTAATCCGTGTTACCAATGTGTCAGCATCAAGTAAGATAATCTAAAGCAGGAAATATAATCCAAAACAAGATATGAAATGATCAGAGAATGTACTCGCCTGATAACCTGAATAGCTGATAGGTATAGAGGTCCAAACTGAAGCCACAGAGTCCTATTTAGAGCAATACAGGTCAAGATGTATACGAGAGATGATAAATGAAATGTACAATGCATCTGCATGCTGTCTAGGTCAAACTAGACTAAAGTCAATACTTGGTCAACTCTAGTCAACCACACTAGTCAAATTAGGTCAACTAGGTCAAGTCCTAGCCCAAACAAGTCTAACAAGTCTCACTAGGCCTAACCAAGCCTAGGCTAGCATTCACACAATCACAAGACAATGTGAACCATAACAATGTATAATATAAAATAGATAATATATATAAATACATACCTTCATACATACATGCATATCCATATTACATACATATTTATATATATAGGCATATGTTACATCATGCATATTTACATAGTTATACAGATATACATTTATGCACATTTACATACATACTTTTATACATTATATATGTTAACATTCATTACAATGTATTATATTTTACTTATACCTTTGATTGATTCATTCATTCATATATGACATTCATTCATACAATTATACATTCATTCATATCCCATATGCATGCATATTTCAGTTCAGGCATTATATCCATTCATATATCATTAAGTTGCATACATATACTTATTTTTATTACATACATGTCATTCATGCATATTACATACTTACATGCATCTATAAATTATATACAATATATACAACATGTAAAAATAGAAGAGAAAAAAAGGGGAAAAAACTGAAGTAGAAAGGGAAGGAAAGGAAAATATAAGGAAAAGGAAAAACAGTGGACATATACATGCTTGCATCATATATTCTACATTACCATACATGCTATCATTATATATTGCATTATATTATTTATATATTATGTATTCATATCTATCATTACATGTATACCTTGTATTCATATCTAGCATTCATTATATACTTTCATGCATACATTGTATATCACTCTTTTATTCATTCATTTATGCATTGCTTACATACATTATATTAATTGTATTCCTACATGCTTGCATTCAACCAAATATATACATTAATGTAAAGAGAATATATATCATATATATATCATTTCATTCATCTAACATATCATGTAATACATACTCTATATTCATTTAATATCCATACTATATAGGCTCATAGGATACACAAAATACATATATCGTATAGTCACTCTTCTACTTAAAACCAATACTGTACCAATTGGGCCTCTACTAAATTCTAGGATTAAAGTATGTTGTATTCCTTCGTGTTAGCTTTCCGAAAATTTAAACGGATCGCATTTTCGTGTCCGGAAGCTCCCGAAATCGCGAAAATACCGAAACACGTTCGTCTTTCGTACAGCTGACACTCAAATAATTCTACAGAAAGTTACAGAAAGAATTTGGCTTATTAAAATATATATTTGGAAAGCTAACTTCGATACGCTTCTTTTAAAAAAAATGGGAGATAAATCGGAGTTCTAAGCTAAAAGTTATGACATTTCTAAGTTGCTTTGGTTAATAAAAACGTGGATGAATATTATGACGAATTTGAGTTGTTTTGGACAAAAGAACACATATAGGCCAAGATACTTGGATACAAACATAGGTATCCAAATGAAACTCATTCTAACCATCCTAACTAAGATCAATCCACTCGCTAACAATTCTAAAACTGAATTTAAATATCTATTTAAACTATTATCATACATACATACACATGGGGTGTCCTAATTTGGGATCTATCAAGTAGGACACAAGACACATATCTAAAATCCTCAAGAGAGCTCCAAATGGCCTCAAATTTGAATCTAAATGGGACACATGCATGAGGATGGATCCTACAAATTCAAAACTAATTTATATGCAAAGGAAATCGATTTAGAGGATGGATTTTATCTATTGGGAGTGGAATCCCAATGAAATCCTTTAGGACACGGCTTCGATACGAAGATCCCTCAAAGTGGACACTCCTCCTTGCACTCCTCTTCCAATCCTTGGTAGCACCCTTCCCTTGGAGAATGGGAATGATTGAGGGAAGGTTTGGTGAAGGAATGATTTGATTTGGAGATCAAATCAATGGAAAGGCTCTCTAAAATTAGGGAAGAACAAAAGGAAAATAAAAGAGGCAAGATTGTAATGAATGAAATGAATCATTCTCTCCTAAAGGTGGCTGCCATAAAGAGTCCATTAGGGCTAATGGGAAATGTCCTAATTGCCCCTCTCTAGTCTCATATGGTTAAGCCTAGACTAGGTTCAAGTTTGGGTCAAAATGATCTAGTTTTGAGTCTCTAACTTAACCATTCTAACATGACAAAAATTAGTTTAATTAACTAACTTAAATGTTGGGTTTTGTGAGCCATGCTTAACTTAATATTGGGTCCCATCTAGAGTTTAAGCTACCCGGATCACAATACAAGTCAGAACGAGACGAAACTCAAACCCGACTAAACAAATCCAATAAAATAATATTAAAAATATAAAATTTTCCCAAAATATTAAAATATAAAAAATGACTAAAATCATAATACATCAATTTAAATTTTATTAAAATAATCTAAAATTCACCAATTAATCAAAATCTTAAATAATTCAAAAGTCACAAAATGACCAAAATACCCTTAGCCTAAAAAGTTGTAAATAGTCATTCTAATCACATGGTTAGGTCCCCATGGTCATGGTTAGTCTCTAGGCTCAACATTTCTAGAGTTCACTAGCTAACACATCAAAATTATAATTCACCAATTTTAAATAGTATTAAATTAATTAAAAATTCTTATAAATCATAAATCCTATTATTAAATAATAAACTTTTACAAAAGTTCAAAATTATTCTCTTTTTAGAAAAGTAGGTGTTACAAGTCTACCCTCCTTAGAAAATTTCGTCCTCGAAATTAAGATGGTCGTACTTCTTCTAGAGTCTCGTCCCCAACAATCAAAGTCTCAGAACTTACCTAAATCATACAATTTAAAAGAATGGCATACAGGGTCATGGCATACGGTGTAGTGTAAGTCTCATCTAGGTATACTAGTTACACTAGACCAAAACAATCATAGGGTATCAAAACTTACAAGCAATCAGGGGTGTTAAATTAGAAGAGATACAGAAATAACAAATCATCAAGGCTTTAAGGCATAATCAAAATCAAAATTTAAAGCACAAATGTCGAGCATTAAAATTCAATCACAATATATATATAGAAAGAGTGTTAGAAGGGGAAAAGATAGCATTATGTAAAGGTTATGTGGTTAGTGTGTGTATGGGTGTATGTGGACATGTTCATAAGGTTAGATAGTAGACATGTGTTTGTGTGTGTAAAATATACATGAAAGTGTATAGGAGGATTTGGGTTTCAAAATAATAGCTATCAAGTTACGCTACTCATGGCATATTGGTTAAACAATCTACAATGCACAACCTATTTACTCATAACATGCATGGCTAACCATATATATACATATATCTATATGTATAGAGAGGTAGAGATTTAGTTATGTATCTATATACATTATAACATGTATGCATAAACTATATATATATATATATATATATATATATATATATATATATATATATATATATATATATATATATACCTATATAGATATATGAACATAACATAGAGATGAAGGGTTAGGTTTACATGGTTGTTGTGAACATTAGTGTACATTAGTGCAGAGTGTCAAGAGTACAGGGGTTATAACTTAAAATGAAGGGTTCAATCATTCAGTTCAGTTTAACATTACATATTAAATCTGAAATTAAACTAAACATTTAAAATCAATGTGAAAAATGTTAACATGTATTCAGTTTCAGAATTTTGAAGAAATTCGAACATCAAAACCAACCCAATGTTCACCACAACCACAACCTAACATGTAAGAGTATGAAACCTAAAATTATATCCCTACATACAACAATGTATATGGCTCAAAATATTACATTTAAAAACTGCAAATTGAACTAATCACTTAGAATCCAGTGTTAAAGGGTTAATATACACACAGTCTCAGATTTGACAAATTCAAACACAAAACTTAACCAATTTCTTTAAGAATTGAAACCCTGTATATAACATATATGTGCAGTAATGTAAACAACAACTAATAATATGAAATTTATATTTAAATTATGAATTTAAACTGAAAAAAAAATAGAGAACTAGTCTCTGATACTGTATTGTGTCAGAGATATTGGAGTTTTGAGAATTTAACATCAAAAACATATTAATGTGCATTTAGATAGGTTGGTAATCAAAGTGTAGCATGTATACGTGTCAGGCAAGGTGTCTGTGTCCACTATATATATATATATTATATATATATATATATATATATATATATATATATATATATATATATATATATATTATATATATATATATATATATATATATATATATTAAAAAATATATATATATATATATATATATATATATATATATATTAAAAGGTGATACAAGAATGATGGCAAGAAGGAAATAATGATAAAATCTGTTCTGCTCATCTGTTTAAAAGAAGGAACCATTCTGAAACCAGAGCTATAATATCAAATCCAGATAAGGTCTAGCAAAATCATCAATTTATTATATTATGAAGAAATTCGTAGCAAGAAGTTACATAAAGGTTCATAATAATAGCTAAAGCTACTCCTACTCCTAAGTTAAATAATGAGAAGCAAAACAAACAAACAACAATTTTTTTAAACTAATACAAGTAATAATGGCAAGAAGAAAATAATGATAAAATCCTTTCTTGCTCAATCTGTTAAAAAAAAAGGAGACCATTTGAGATCAAAGCTATACAAACAAGTCTAAGATAAGGCCTAAGACAATTCGTCAATTTATTACATTAGGAAGGAATTATATCCAATAAAGTTATTCAAGGGATTATATCAACAATTAAAACTATTTTTTTACTCCTAAGTTAAGTGATGAAGAAATAATTTTTTTAAGGCTGAAATACAAGGTAGAGATGATTGTTTTTTTTTAAAAGCTTTAGAGATATAATCTGATAATCATATGCGTCTTCCCGAAATTATGTTGTCAAAATTCTACCACGCCAATAAGCATAGCTGCAATAAACGATAGAGTCCATAATAAGGCATACACCCTATAATCATGTTATCTAGAATTCTTACCACGCCATCCGGTATGGCTGCAAGAAAATCAAGATTTCATAACTAAGATAAGTATAGCTATATCAGGCTCTACGTCCTTGTCATGCTAGCAAATATGACTGCAATAAATTCTAAATTCTATAATAAAGTAGACTTTTACCTTTCTTACTGTCCTTATCAAGTATGTTATCAGGTTATACCTTAATTCCAAAAAAAATGTATATATATATATATATATATATATATATATATATATATATATATATATATAAATACAAACTCAAATTCAACAACTAACATCAAGATTCAAAATTCAATAATAATCCATCAAAAATCATATAAATACAGACTCAAATTCAACCACTAACATCAAGATTCAAAATTCAACAATAATCCATCAAAAATCATATAAATACAGACTCAAATTCAACCACTAACATCAAGATTCAAAATTTAACAATAATCCATCAAAAATTATATAAATACAGACTCAAATTCAACCACTAACATCAAGATTCAAAATTCAACAATAATCCATCAAAAATCATATAAATACAGACTCAAATTCAACCACTAACATCAAGATTCAAATTTCAACAATAATCCATCAAAATCAAGTTCAATAACAGGAAGTAAAGGTAAATCAAATCAGGGGAAAAATAGATTTAAAATCGAAGTTAAAATAAGATTCTCAAGGGTCGTCCTAGGAATCTCTCAAGGAGGCCTAACTGTGATTGAGTACCTTCAAAAATATATCATAATCCTACTGCAGGCTGTAATGATACTCTAGTTCGAATACCACTACATAAACTCGACCTGCATGGGCCACCACTAAAAATGTGTCACGACCCGTACCCTAGAGTAAGGGCACGAGACGTGGGTACGTCCAGCCTACGCCGCAGTGTCGGCGGTAGAACGCTGTCCTAGGTCAAACATCTAACAATATAAAGGTACATGTACAGTATATACACTCCGAATAGAGGTGACATAGCAAATACAGTCTCAATCATATCTAAGGTAGAGCATGATAAAAGATAGACAGATAAAACTGAAATTCACAAAAAGATACAGCAGATGGAAGTCTAAGTGTCTAAGATATCACAAATCCAGAAAGTATCTCAAAGCTCAAATACAGTAATCCATAGGGTAATACAGCTCAAGACAACTAAAAATAAGTAAGAAAAACCCTAGCTATCTATACAACCTCTACTGTGTCTCCTCTAGGCTAGCAGGCAACCTCCAAGCTATCTGTAAAATTTATCAACAGGTCCAGTCCGGACGGGAGCGAGCACTGTACATCTCAATAAATTATAGCAGGAAAGAAAATATAATCATGCTAGAGATTAAAATACAGGAACTGAAGAATAGCATAATGTAAAAGAGAGACTGTAAGTAAATATCTATGATATATAAAGAGAGACAGTGCTGGTGATTCAGAGTACAGGATAAACATGTGAATGGCTAGGGACTGATTCATGATTACACTACAGAATTGATTCATGATTACACTACTTGGAATTATCTACATGTTCATTTATACTCTCCCATCCCCAATCAATACACAAGGATCCAGTCAAGTTACGTTAAGATTCATGATTATACTACATTGCCCATAAAGGGTGATTCATGAATTGATTCGTGAAGGCTCGGTGATCATGAGAGTACATGAGTTACTAGCTGATTCCCGAAGATTCATGATAATCGAAGCATGAGATACGTGATGTAAGTGAAACACACGAGACAAGAGTATCTGATGCTCCCGAGAGGGATAACATCTCATGAAGGGATCCATATAGTACTAATCCGTGTTACCAACGTGTCAGCATCAAGTAAGATAATCTAAAGCAGGAAATATAATCCTAAACAAGATATGAAATGATCAGAGAATGTACTCGCATGATAACCTGAATAGCTGATAGGTATAGAGGTCCAAACTGAAGCCACAGAGTCCTATTTAGAGCAACATAGGTCAAGATGTATACGAGAGATGATAAATGAAATATACAATGCATCTGCATGCTGTCTAGGTCAAACTAGACTAAAGTCAATACTTGGTCAACTCTAGTCAACCACATTAGTCAAATTAGGTCAACTAGGTCAAGTTCTAGCCCAAACAAGTCTCACTAGGCCTAACCAAGCCTAGGCTAGCATTCACACAATCACAAGACAATGTGAACCATAATAATGCATAATATAAAATAGATAATATATATAAATACATACCTTCATACATACATGCATATCCACATTACATACATATTTATATATATAGACATATGTTACATCATGCATATTTACATAGTTACACAGATATATACATTCATGCACATTTACATACATATTTTTATATATTATATATGTTAACATTCATTACAATGCATTATATTTTACTTATACCTTTGATTAATTAATTCATTTATATATGACATTCATTCATGCAATTATACATTCATTCATATCCTATATGCATGCATATTTTAGTTCAGGCATTATATCCATTCACACATCATTAAGTTGCATACATATACTTATTTTTATTATATACATGTCATTCATGCATATTACATACTTACATGCATCTATACATTATATACATTGTATACAACATGTAAAAATAGAAGAGATAAAAAGGGGGAAAAAGGGGGAAAAAGGGGGAAAAAACTGAAATAGAAAGGGAAGGGAAGGAAAATGTAAGGAAAAGGAAAAACAGTGGACATATACATGCTTGCATCATATATTCTACATTACCATACATGCTATCATTATATATTGCATTATATTATTTATATATTATGCATTTGTATCTATCATTACATGTATACCTTGCATTCATATCTAGCATTCATTATATACTTTTATGCATACATTGTATATCACTCTTTCATTTATTCATTTATGCATTGCTTACATACATTATATTAATTGTATTCCTACATGCTTGCATTCAACCATATATATACATTAATATAAAGAGGATATATATCATATATATATCATTTCATTCATCTAACATATCATGTATTACATACTCTATATTCATTTAATATCTATACTAAATAGGCTCATAGGTTACACAAAATGCATATATCGTATAGTCACTCTTTTACTTAAAACCAATACTGTACCAATTGGGCCTCTACTAAATTCTTAGATTAAAGTATGTTGTAGTCCTTCGTGTTAGCTTTCTGAAAATTTAAACGGATCGCATTTTCATGTCCGAAAGCTTCCGAAATCGCGAAAATACCGAAACACGTTCGTCTTTCGTACAGCTGACACTCAAATAATTCTACAGAAAGTTACATAAAGAATTTGGCTTATTAAAATATATATTTGGAAAGCTAACTTCGATACGCTTCTTTTAAAAAAACGAGAGATAAATTGGAGTTATAAGCTAAAAGTTATGACATTTCTAAGTTGCTTTCGTTAATAAAAACGTGGATGAATATTATGACAAATTTGAGTTATTTTGGACAAAAGAACACATATAGGCCAAGATACTTAGATACAAACATAGGTATCCAAATAAAACTCATTCTAACCATCCTAACTAAGATCAATCCACTCTCTAACCATTCTAAAACTGAATTTAAATATCTATTTAAACTATTATCATACATACATACACATGGGGTGTCCTAATTTGGGATCTATCAAGTAGGACACAAGACACATATCTAAAATCCTCAAGAGAGCTCCAAATGGCCTCAAATTTGAATCTAAATGGGACACATACATGAGGATGGATCCTACGGATTCAAAACTAATTTATATGCAAAGAAAATAGATTTTACCTATTGGGAGTGGAATTCCAATGAAATCCTTTAGGACACGGCTTCAATACGAAGATCCCTCAAAGTGGACACTCCTCCTTGCACTCCTCTTCCAATCCTTGGTAGCACCCTTTCCTTGGAGAATGGGAATGATTGAGGGAAGGTTTGGTGAAGGAATGATTTGATTTGGAGATCAAATCAATGGGAAGGCTCTCTAAAATTAGGGAAGAACAAAAGGAAAATAAAGGAGGCAAGATTGTAATGAATGAAATAAATCATTCTCTCCTAAAGGTGGCTGCCATAAAGAGTCCATTAGGGTTAATGGGAAATATCCTAATTTCCCCTCTCTAGTCTCATATGGTTAAGTCTAGACTAGGTTCAAGTTTGGGGTCAAAATTATCTAGTTTTGAGTCTCTAACTTAACCATTCTAACATGGTAAAAATTAGTTTAATTAACTAACTTAAATATTGGATTTTGTGAGCCATGTTTAACTTAATATTGGGTGCCATCTAGAGTTTAAGCTACCCGGGTCACAATACAAGTCGGAACGAGACGAAACTCAAACCCGACTAAACAAATCCAATAAAATAATATTAAAAATATAAAATTTTCCCAAAATATTAAAATATAAAAATGACCAAAATCATAATACATCAATGTAAATTTTATTAAAATAATCTAAAATTCACTAATTAATCAAAATTCTAAATAATTCAAAAGTCACAAAATGATCAAAATACCCTTAGCCTAAAAAGTTGTAAATAGTCATTCTAATCACATGGTTAGGTCCCCATGGTCATGGTTAGTCTCTAGGCTCAACAGTTCTAGAGTTCACTAGCTAACACATCAAAATTATAATTCACCAATTTTAAATAGTATTAAATTAATTAAAAATTCTCATAAATCATAAATTCTATTATTAAATAATAAACTTTTACAAAAGTTCAAAATTATCCTCTTTTTATAAAAGTGGGTGTTATACCTTAGGCATGCTTGTCAGAAATGCTCGATGAAGGTTCGAACAGTTTCCTTTTCTGTCTGACAGACTTCTATGAGAGACGACATGGTCATGTCTTTTCCACCGTCATAGAACTGATCGAGGAAGAGGCGTCTCAAGCCATCGAAGGATGATATGGAGTTGTCAGGGAAACTACAGTACTAGTCGTAGGCGACTCCTTTTAGTGCCCCAAGAAATATGCTTGTGAGTAGGTCATCTTCCTTCGGGAGATGCCCCGTCTGAGACAGGAAGTATGTCAGGTACCGGCGAGGGAGGAATCCTTTCTGTCGTATGGCGTCAGTATTTATGGTTTATACTTGGGAGGATATGTTGGCCCAATGATTATATTGCGTTTTTGAATATGGCTAATCAGTTAAGTTTAACATAATGATGTCACTAATATTCATATACTCACTATCATGTTGCTACTTAAACTTAGCATTGTCCTAATTGTCCTATATTATATTGCTATGCTTGTATCGTACTGCAACATATTTTGTTGGCCTAACATGCTATCATGTTGTTACTTAAACTTAGCAATGTCCTAATTGTCCTGTATTATATTGCTATGCTTGTATCGTACTGCAACATATTTTGCTGGCCTAACATGTATTTGTAGACATGCAGTAAGCATGATCAAACATGATCAAACAGGACATAGGCAATGAAGAATTAATGATGGAGCGAAGACGGCGTCATACAAAAAGATTTCTCCGAACCGCCTAGCGACCTATCCGGGGCCTCGCATCGGGGGTTCCGCTGCCCAGTCAGCGGACAGGGGTCGAGGGGGCAGCGCCCCCCTTCGGGGGTTCGGGGGCGAAGCCCCAGAAAGGTATTCAGATTTTCAGATCTGTTTATCTTCGGACGACTGCTGTCAGGGAAAAAGATGACTTCAGGGCTGCTCAAATATCAGAAGAAAGGCATCATCAAAGGGCTCTTGGTTTTCCTACTTGTTCCAAGTCTGTAATCTTCAATTTATTGAGTCTAGGAGAATGTGTACGTTGAGTCGCACTGAGTCATCTCAACCCCTAGACATATCTCTCCAAGCTCTACCATACAAACAGACCAATTCCTGAACCAAGTCCAAGCTCCACAAAGCCCAATGGACCAATTCAATCTTCTGAAGACAGAGTTCGGGCCGAACTCTGCCTCCACACAGAGTTCGGGCCGAACTCTGTCCCCTGATTTCCAGTACCCTGATTTTTAGGGCCTGCTTGCTACAAGCTGTCCAACGGCCAAAAATTTGAATTATTTATACCAAATTCTGGCCGAATTCTGCATGTCCCGAACCCTATAAATAGGCCTTGGTTTCTCTCATTTGAATCCATCCACTCTTCTATTCTTTTTTTCTTACATAGCCTATATAGTCAAGAGCCTTACTCTTCCAATCTACTAGCCACAAAACTTTCTAAGTCCCAAGGTGCTCAAGTGCGATTCAGCTAGAAGTTTTTGTGCAAGAGTTGAAAAGAAAAGTCACTTGGATAATTCCAAGTCGCTTGGAAAAATCCAAGCAAATCGCCACTGCGATCCTCTGTAAGAAATTGACGTGCTCTTCTGAAGAAAAGGCACGGGTTGTAAACTACTATTTCACAAATAGTGGATTTGAATCCTGAGCTAGAGTTCTCAGGCCTGGACTAGTCCTCCACGAGGGAAACCAGGTTAAAACTGCTGTGTTTGTGTATGCTCTTCTGATCTTTATTTACTTTCGCATTTCTCTCTGATTTATTTACTATATTGATAGTTGTTTTGAGGAGGTGATATAGAGTTAATTTTTATTTGGTGATTATCGACACAAACTCTATTCACCCCCCTCTAGAGTTGCCTACACGTTATTTCAATTGGTATCAGAGCAAGGTTTCTATTGTTAGGCTTAACATCCTTAGAGTAGATCCTTGTTTATTTGTGTATGGCATCGTATTCTTCCTCCTCCGATGAAGAGGGTTTTACTTCTAGTAGCATAGACAATCATGTTTCTTCTAAAGGCAATAAGTGCTCTAAGTGGAAAGCCATGGCTAACCAATCCTTAAAGTTTGCTAAGGCTTTTCATTCTACAAATGAAGAACTTGTAGACAAGGTTATTCATTTAGAAGAAGCTAATGAGTTTTTGAGAAATGAAAACAATATTTTATTATCTAGACTTGACTCTCAAAACTCATCTTGTGTTTCTTTAAAGAGTTTGAATGATTCTTTAATTTTGAAAATCAAATCTCTTTTCTCATCAATAGAAGATCTTAAGAAGCAAGCACATGAGCTAAATCATTTGCATGATTCTTCTATTGACTCTTTAAAGAAACAAAATGATGATTTTATTTCTAGAATTGCTTTATTTAAAAAAGAGAATTATGCTTTAAATGCTAAATTTGATTCTCTTACTTGTTTGCATAATGATTTGCTATTAGAACATGATATTCTTAAGACCAAATCCATGCATAGTGATTCTCTTACTTGTGTGCATAATAATTTACTATTAGAACATGATAGTCTTAAGACCAAATCCATGCATGTTCACTCTAGAAATATTCATCATTCTAGTATGTCACATGTTCATAATCATGCTCATTCTGATACATGTGCACACACTAGTATTAGGTGCTTCTATTGCTCTCGCATTGGACACATGAGTGTAACTTGTCCTATTCGTAGGAGTTTTTCTACCAATGCTAGAGTAAATAGTATATGGGTCCCTAAAGCTAACAAATGTGGATCCAAGTTTATTTGGATACCAAAGTCTTCGCCTAATATTGTAGGTGGAGCTACTTGTATCAGGACATAGCACCGAGGAAGCGTGTTGGTGGTTGCAAAGCTCAAACGTTATCTTCCAAGCAATTGCACCAACACAAGTGTGGCCACTAGAGCCACTTTGGTAACATGCTAAACGATTCTCTTTAAATGGTTTATATTTGTTGAATCTAGCATGTTTCTTTTGATGTCTTGCTACTAGCTCACATTGATATCTTTTAGTTGCTTATTATATAAATTAATGTGAGATATAATACTAGCATGCTTAGTTGACTTTCTTTCTATTTATTTTATATAGCATGACTAGTTACATAGCTTTATATGATTAGTTCACACTATGTAGTTTATCACTCATTTTCTAGTAGTATGATACATTTATATATGCATGCTCGTTATTCTTAATCCTTATTTACAAAGCATGCATATCACTCTAGTCCATATAACCTTGGTTTTGATTTGAGTTAATATGATTTTAACTCTTCATCTTTAAAAGTTTTGAGATAGTTACTTCTTGCCGATTTGTATTTAATATATCATTGGTATTTGTGAATATATGTGTTTAGCACAAGCTACTTATAATTTGATAAGTATACACTTATACTTCTATTTTAACCTTGTGCTTGCATAATATATTCATTATCGATTCTTATATCTTATTTTGATTATCCTATTGAGAATCAATTATGTCTTTGCCTAATAAAGTCTATTTATATGTGTTTTTGAATTTGTGATAGTTTTTCAAACATTCATTAAGGATACATGACCATATTCATTAAATCTCCATTTACATGTAGGTCATGTATTTCTTATATTGATATCTATTTTTTTGTATAAATATCTTTATGTGGGCATATGAGTTAAGCTCAAGTTTCATATTATTTTGAAGAGTATATATTCATACTTTTGCTTACCTCATAATTTAGCTATTGATTCTTTTGCCTAAATTTGTGTTATCTCTACTTGAATCAATTAGCTTATTCCTTAAAGTCTTCTTTTTGATGATATCTTATTGGCTTTTATTTGTTGACTTTATGGATACATGTCTTTCACTCTTATTTTGATCTTTTTCGCTTAACCATTTTTCAGCCTGATTCCAGTTCTGTCACCAGAATCCGGAATTCGGGCCGAACTCTGCCCTTACCAGAGTTCGGGCCGACTTCGGCCTGGCTGTTCCAGAACCGGAAACAGCCTCAGCCGTTGATCATATTATAGATCCAATGGCCATTATTGATTCCAAATGTTGATATTTATTTATTCAAATGCCTTTAAGTTGGAATGTTGAGAGAAAATGCTTATTAGTGTCTTGTTCATGACTTTTATGGAAGTTCTTTTAAGAATTGCTTGGTTTTGTGCTTTACCTTACTTGTTGAGATCATCATACTTATTTTGAGTATGAATCTTCTATATATTTATTTTCATAAAGTGTATTATGAAAATATTTATTTTGAAAATATTCTTAGCAAATTTTGATGATCATTCTTTCATTATTATTTGGGTATTTACCTCTCTTATTCATAGGGATTTTTATACTTTGATGTTGTTTGATGATATTGCATATATTCCTCTAAATCTAATTTCTTAAAAGTAAAGAACATTTTGGGAACAAGTCGAAAGGGTCCTTCTTTCATACAGGTGTAAATAGCCTGAAGCGACACGGTGCACTAGTCTTCGGACTACCGCTAGCGGGGAACCGGGCCCTACAGCTAACCCAAAGTGATCAACACTTTATAGACTTAAGATTTATTAAGGTCTACTTGCAACCATTATCTAGTTCTGGATCCTCTCCTAAGTTCCAGAATACTTCATCATATCTAGCCTTATATTTGAGCTATAAATATTTTATTATTATTGTCCAATGATATTTTGTAGCACATGAGAATATATATAATTGATATATCGTACTTCTCAAGTCTTTAGCTACTATGGGTTGAACTTTTACTTTGAGATTTTCCATTTCTAGAGAATACACTTTCATAATGGTTATAATTTTGCATTCTCTAGATCAATCTATTATTTCATTATCTTGGGTTAATCTCAATATTTGGCAAAGAGATTTGCTCCATTGTGTTTTCATGAACATCTCTTTTGTCTTTTACTTGATGAGAGTCTAATTCAATTTACTTGCTATCTTATACTCTTATCCTTGTTTAGCAAAGAGTATATAAATCATTTTGATCATTCAAAATGTATTACCCTTATTGTGAACTCTATGCTTAAGCATGTTTTTTTTTGTGTGTTAGTGACTTAAGATTTAATGAGCACATTTATTATGTTAATGGCCTATCTCATTAATCTTAATTAGTTATGTAGCTAGCTTGCTTATTTGCGATGTATTGTTAAGCTACATAATTTTTGTTCACTTTCACTCATCTAGCTATCTTCTTGAACTTCAATCTATATGTGATATGCTAGTTTACAAAAACAAGATTTATGAATTCTTTCTGATTTGTATTCTATTTTAGATACATATGTTTGGTTTCTAAAATTAGTTTGACAAATTTTTTATTTTATCTTGTTTCCATTGAGATTTGTGATTCATCGCTTTAACTTCCTTTCATACTAGTCATTGATAAGCATCTCTTAAATTTCTCTCATCTTTTGAGTCATGATTCTATTATATTATCATTTCTTTGGAATAAATTTGCAATCATTTAAATGAGATTGACTCTTTCCCATATTTTCTTTTGCTTTGTAAGATTTTATTATAAATATGGATTTGGAATTTTATTTTGAGATTCGTTGGATCATGTTTACTATTATTGATAAATGATCCTAATGGTTGAGTAGTCCTATATTATCTAATTATGTGGTTATCAAGTTAATTTATTACTCTACTTTGACTACTCATGGATTATCACATATGTTCTTTGCTATTTGAACTTCATTGGTTTCTCATTTAGTATTAGCAAGGTTGGATTATTACCCATTGATAGGTACATATGTGGTAAAACATACATAGTCCATGCAAAGCAATAAATTGGTTGATCATTTCTTAATTAGATAATCATGGACATGATATTTGAGTTTTATTGGATCTATATTCATGATTGATTTAATTGACTTTATTCATTTTTATGATGATATTTTTCTAATGGACCTTATTTCTTTTCATGATAATTTTTTTCTCAAAAGGTAACATGCATTGATCTATCATATTTAAATATGAGATTCTTCTACATAGGCTAATGTATGTCATCTTTTGATTAAATGTGCTTAATTAAGATATTATTTTGATCGTTCATCTTTAGTGACTATTTATTGGATATCTCTTCTAAAGATGACATTATTTGTTTTATGACGTCTTTATAGCCTTATATGCATTGAGCAAGGGAGAGAAATCAATACTTGATTTATCCCTAGATCTTGAAGTTATCATTTTTTGCTATAAGTGCTTTGGAAACTAGGTACGCATATTTTAAGGGGGGAGCAAATAAATTGGTTCAATTCATTTATACCCTTTAATATATCGTATACCTAGTTCATCATTGACCCATATTTTTATTTACATCTTAGTGATTGAGGTTATGATACTGTTATTTTGTGAAAGGTTTATGAGAGTTTATGCAATTGTTTTCATCATATTTCTTTGATATGAGTCATTTCGTTAATATTTAATTTCGTATTTTATCTTGATGACGATTGTGCTTTCTTTGATTTGGCTTTCTTTGTATGTTTCATTTGGCTTTCCTTGTTGAGGACTTATCCAAAATTCATGATTTTATCTATATTGGTCATAATTTGAGGGGGAGCATTCAATTCGACTGAATTTCTCCTTCTCAAACATTGTTTCTCCTTTACCTTCATGTTTATTCATATAGCATGATAAGGTAATTGAGTTCAAATGCATGAATTTTGGATAAGCAAATAGATTTGCAAATAATGAGATCTTTTTATATCAATTGCTTCTATTTTACATTGATCATTCATTTATTTTGTTTCACTATTTATCTGTGGACAATTATGACTATCATAGTTTCATTAATCAATGTTTCAAGTTTATATATTTCAATTGATAACAAGTTTGTCTATTTCAATATCTCAATTGGTATCTTTCTACTTTGATATCTATTATTTGCAATTATCTTATCCCTATGGTTTTTGACTGAATTTTTTTTTCTTCCAAAAGTTTTTGGATGTCTTTCTTGGATTTCATGTAATACTATGTTTTTGGATGTCTTTCTTGGATTTCATGTTGGTAAACTATCTATTGATTATTTTCAAATTCTTTTAGTTTTACCAACTATTTGTGTTTTGACAAGCTATTTTCTATTTGGCACTCTATATTGGGTATGTAGTTTCTATACTTGTCTTTACACACTTCTCCCATTGTTCCTCATTTAGTATATCTTGATCATGATTGTCTATGACTTCCTCCTTTACTTATGCTTGAGTTTGGTTTATCTCTTATTATGGGGGAGCTTATTTTCTGATCATGTCAAAGGGGGAGAAATAAGTTTAAGTTAGCACACAATCTTCTCGTAGTATGTGTTTATTAGTGATATATGCATCTATCGTATCTGTCTTAAACTTAACCGATTTGCCATAATCAAAAAGGGAGAGATTGTTGGCCCAATGATTATATTGTGTTTTTGAATATGGCTAATCAGTTAAGTTTAACATAATGATGTCACTAATATTCATATACTCACGATCATGTTGCTACTTAAACTTAGCATTGTCCTAATTGTCCTATATTATATTGCTATGCTTGTATCGTACTGCAACATATTTTGTTGGCCTAACATGCTATTATGTTGTTACTTAAACTTAGCAATGTCCTAATTGTCCTGTATTATATTGCTATGCTTATATCGTACTGCAACATATTTTGCTGGCCTAACATGTATTTGTAGACATGCAGTAAGCATGATCAAACATGATCAAACAGGACATAGGCAATGAAGAATTAATGATGGAGCGAAGACGGCGTCATACAAAAAGATTTCTCCGAACCGCCTAGCGACCTATCCGGGGCCTCGCATCGGGGGTTCCGCTGCCCAGTCAGCGGACAGGGGTCGAGGGGGCAGCGCCCCCTGTCGGGGGTTCGGGGGCGAAGCCCCCGAAAGGTATTCAGATTTTCAGATCTGTTTATCTTCGGACGACTGCTGTCAGGGAAAAAGATGTCTTCAGGGCTGCTCAAATATAGAAGAAAGGCATCATCAAAGGGCGCTTGGTTTTTCTACTTGTTCCAAGTCTGTAATCTTCAATTTATTGAGTCTAGGAGAATGTGTGCGTTGAGTCGCACTGAGTCATCTCAACCCCTAGACATATCTCTCCAAGCTCTACCATACAAACAGACCAATTCCTGAACCAAGCCCAAGCTCCACAAAGCCCAAAAGCCCAATGGACCAATTCTGTCTTCTGGAGACAGAGTTCGGGCCGAACTCTGCCTCCACATAGAATTCGGGCCGAACTCTGTCCCCTGATTTCCAGCACCCTGATTTTTAGGGCCTGCTTGCTACAAGCTGTCCAACGGCCAAAAATTTAAATTATTTATACCGAATTCTGGCCGACTTCTGCATGTCCCGAACCCTATAAATAGGCCTTGGTTTCTCTCATTTAAATCCATCCACTCTTCTATTCTTCTTCTCTTACATAGCCTATATAGTCAAGAGCCTTACTCTTCCAATTTACTAGCCACAAAACTTCCTAAGCCCCAAGGTACTCAAGTGCGATTCAGCTAGAAGTTTTTGTGCAAGAGTTGAAAAGAAAAGTCACTTGGACAATTCCAAGTCGCTTGGAAAAATCCAAGCAAATCGCCACTGCGATCCTCTGTAAGAAGTTGACGTGCTCTTCTGAAGAAAAGGCACGAGTTGTAAACTACTATTTCACAAATAGTGGATTTGAATCCTGAGCTAGAGTTCTCAGGCCTGGACTAGTCCTCCACGAGGAAAACCAGGTTAAAACTGCTGTGTTTGCGTATGCTCTTCTGATCTTTATTTACTTTCGCATTTCTCTCTGATTTATTTACTATATTGATAGTTGTTTTGAGGAGGTGATATAGAGTTAATTTTTATTTGGTGATTATCGACACAAACTCTATTCACCCCCCTCTAGAGTTGCCTACACGTTATTTCAGGATAGACCATATTGTTCCACTTGAGGGGGTAAGGATGTGAGATTCCCATCTTCTGACGCTCTTCATGCTTATTTCTAGCCTCGAAGCGCTCACTCAAGTCTCTAATCATCTCGACCAGATCTTCTGTAGAGCTGGGAGCCGGTGAAGGTGGTAGATCCTGAAGTTGGATATTGGAAGGAGTCGATGTCCGGGGAGCGGTGTGATGATCTGTACCCGAAGATATCCGTTGAGGGGGTATACTTGATTCCCCATTGGCCACTAGATCAGGACTGGTGAAGACGTGCCCTTGCTAGAGTGGTCCGAATCTCGAACACTGCTTGAGTCAAAGTCTGCATAAAGGCAGAGAGGATTTTGAGGCCCCTTCCAAAATGTATATGTGTTGCACGATGTCCAGAGCTGGAGTGTTTAATTCTCCTTCATCATCACCCCCTGCCATGTAAGCTGTCATGACATAGATGGAAGTGGGTGGATTGGTTGAAGCCTCACTCTCGACCTCACTTTCCTATGGAAGGGCCTCTTCTTCCGAGGCCTCGTACTGGCTACCCCCAGCTATGTCGAGGTTGGTTCCTTGGGGGTTTTCTTGTCATTAAGAGAAGGATTGTCAGGAATTTGACTACCCCCAGCCACTGCTTCAGCCAGAGACTTCTTTCTTGCCCGGGTGCTTTTGAACACCCCTGAGGACGGGATTACCGTCTTATTCTTCCTCGGCTGACTCTTGGATGACGTTGCAGAGGTCGAGGAGTTGGCAGTTGTCTTTCTTCTGGATGAGTAAGAGTTGGTAACAACATGGCAGGAAGCGATCTTAGGCTCCTATTCGTTTTCAATTGGCACTCTCTTACCAAGACGACGTCGGATGGGTGCCTAGATTACAGTCGCTGAAACACGGAGTGCCTTTGTGGTGGAGCTACTGTCTTACAACAGCAGCAGTTGATGGTGACCGTGGCACAAGTTTACCCTGTGAGGGGCGCATCATGCTTATTGGTCAACTCTTCGGATCTGTATTTGTTAGTGATCATATTATGCAGATCATGATGGGAGAGTTCCACTTTCACACCCCCTTCAGGCGCATGGCAAGGCTAAGCGTCGGGGTGGTCATACGAATGTTGTGCCCCCTGATCTAGTTCACGTGCATGTGATACGCCCAGATCATTGGTGGAGGAACAACATTTATTGCAACTTGAACCCACTTCATGCGCACCACTCAAGTAGGCGCATGGGTTCAACGTCGTATATTTTGTCCTGTCTGACTTGGTTCGAAATGCAGTAGATACGCCCAAGCGAGACAGGGACTTTAAAGGTCGGCTCGTATCTGGCACAAATATGCCCGAGTAGCCCATGCTTCTGGTTTGCTATTGGCATAGCACGTTTGGGGCGCATGGCCTGTGCTGCCTTGGATTTCTTTGTACTAGCCCACGAAGGTACATAGTACTCAGAATCCAATTCTTTTTCGCCATGACAGCAAGTGAGTCTGTCAAAGACATATGTTTTCCCCTACACACCAGAGTTCATGTGCGTAAGATTGGCTGTACCTCTGCTCTGTTGGCGCATCTTCTTCGACTAGGAAGAAGATAATTGGGGAATGCAGTCAACATCGTATTTTCCTGAAAGATGTGCTGCACCAGTGGGCACATCTTGGTTGCTGAGCACGTCATCAGGAAGGGTCAGCTGCAGTGGCGTATCCCCTTTAGCGATGGTGCTGGGTGCATCGCCTGTTGATTGAGGCGCACCACAAGTATTTTGTGGGAGGAGCCCAGCTTGATGTCGTCAGATTGTAATACAACCTTCTTGTTGGAGGAGAAGGTGGTCCCAGCATAGTCGCCAGCTTGTTTGCCATCGAAAAAGAAGACAAAAGTTTTTTTGATTGAAACTTTTGTATTTCGATTACAAACAGAATAATATACAATGTAGAACTTAGATGTAGTCCTTTGAGTAAACTTTTGTTTTTATCTGGAAACTGAGTCGGTGGAGCGAGTGGTAATGCGTTGACTTCATTGACGATCTAACGATGATATTGAATTCTCTGAAGGTCTGGGTTGCTCTGGATGCCGAAGCATTTTGAGGGGAAGAGGACGTGAAGTGTCTCTCCTGATCTCTGGATATGATCTGTGGATATCTATCTGTTGAAGGAATGGTCCTTCTATTTATAGGCAGCAGGCTGAGCTGCCTTTGCGCATATGTAGGATGCGCCTGGATGTAGAAATGCCATGTGGATGATGCTGGCGGAGGCGTATGCATGATGCGACTCGAATCTATTTGAACTGCTACATTGGGCTGCGGTGGAGCTGACACGTGGCAGTTGCGAGGATTCGGTTGTTGCTGTGATCTTGGGTGGTTAGTACCCATTATTGAGCAGAACTAAGTCAAAAGACACGTGGCACATGTTTATGGCTTCAATGATCTCATATTTGGAGGAGGGTTATCTGTCTTGATGCGCCTAGGATTAGGCACATGAAGAGGACTAAGCTATTGTCTTTAGATATCAAGAGCGAGTCCGGTCGTATGGCTTTTGAGGCGCATACAGGATTTCACATTAGGATGCGCCTAGGATCAGGCGCATGGGGTGACTTGGTCTATGACTTTGAGGAGTCATTGGCCAGTCCAGGCGCATGGCTTTTGCGGCACATGCAGAGACTCGGCTTCTGTTACTTGAGATCAGGAGTAAGTCTAGGGGTCGTATGGCTTTTGAGGCACATGTAGTCTTCTGGGTGCATGGCTGCCAGGCACATGCAAATGAATGATCGGCCGCATGGCAAGGACAGCTGTAGCCGACCAAAAGTGTAATGATGATGTTGATGTCAGCGGCTCTTCTTTTTCTACAAAGGGCGGCTGATTGGACGGCACTTTGGAAGACGTGTTGCCGTTTTTGTCACTCAGCATTAAATGCTTGATGATGACAAATTTGAAAGGGGTGCATCGGATGATTCTAATCTGGACACATCAGTAGGGACGCATGATGTCGATGGTGCATCTGTCGTGTGTCGCATTCTCTTTGGCCCATCTGTTGAGTTCTTCTAGGCGTGAATGGCTGCCTTGATTTTAGCAGAATACGAAGAGACAGGTTCATTACCATAAACGCAAATTCATTGCATGGAAGTCGGAGAGCCTTCCACTTGGCGCACGGTTGTGGGCTACCCTGGTCTATAAATAGCTGCATGAAGGGAAGCTTATTTCCATTCTTCACTTGTCTTTCCCAAAATGGAGATGAACTCAATCGGTCCCCTTCCGCGGCGAGTTTGACGATGAACTTCTTTCGAGGACGAAGATGCGCCGAGTAGGTTTTTTCACCATCGGCCCTGTGAAAGTGCCTGTTGGATCCAAAAATCGGGGTCGTCGTGTCTCGACATAGGCTGAAGGTGCCTGTTGCAACCAAAGATCGGAAAGATCGTGCCTCGATTTTTGTTATGCTGGAAGAGCCGCAGGTCGGGGCTATCATGCCCCGACTTTGTTAGGCTAGAAGAGCTACTCCTCCTTCTAGAGTGCCTGCACGTTGGCAAGGAAGTGGTTGGCTCTGACTATGCACGGGGTGCGCCTGTGATGAGATAATGAGTTGATGCGCCTGAGTGGGACACCAAGGTGATGTGCCTGACGGGTGATGCGCTCGGCAGTAGCTTTAAGTGATGCACCTGCCAGTTGCTGTCAGAATAGGCCTATAGCTTTTTAGGATCTTTCCTTTCATTTTTTTATAAAAGAATTCTCCTTTGTAAAGAGCTTTAGACATATAATAGACTTTCATATGAAATAAAAGCCTAGCTTTTTGATGTCTTATACTCTTTGTTTGTGTTCTGCTGCACCGAGTACTCTTGTCTATTCTGGCGCATATTAGTATGGGGCGCATGAGAATTTATGGCGCATAGGGACTATGGCCTGAAATTTCATGCTTCTACATAAGCAATTACAAGATCATATTAGGTAGACATGAATACCATGTGAGTACAGGGTAGAACGACAAACAACTAGAGAACATGGGAACTATTCTGAATAAAATCCATAACCTATAAACTAAATAAGGACAGGCATTACAGACCATCTTTCGAACAAAATATAGCCTCTAATCACTCATTCGACTCATAGATCATAGACAAAAATGGGAAAAAGACAAAAATATAAGCAGAAAATGGACTCCATCTATCAATCACGACCAACCAAGAAGTACGACTTGCTGCATTAGTTAAATTGGCTATTACGAATCCTAGTTACTAATATATGCAATTTGCGAGTTTTCCAACGGTCACATGCTCAACAGTCTATCCAAGCTGTCCAACCAAAATACAAGACAAGTAGATATATCAGACGCACCACCTAGGAGATGTGCATCTTTAAAAAGAAGGTATTACACAACGGTGGGATCAATACACATCACATAATTGCAAGCTATGTCTGCTCTGCGCGACAATGAGCTAATAATAATAAGCAAGTACATGATACCTCGCTCAACGATGTGTCAGAAATGTGTCATCCATGATGGAAAGCTTAAAATCCATTCAGCCTGACGATAAGATAACGGGACTGCATGCAACCCAAACATCTTCCTATCAATGCTAGATAATCAAGCTAGTTATTAATCCTTAACATTTTTATTTTAGGATTTTGGGTTATGGCATTCCGCTGAATCCATCCTAGACATAGTACTCCCCTCGGGGATATGCAAGAGTAGACAAGATTTATCAATCACAAGTATAAGTACAAAACATAAGAAAACAACTACATTATTATAGGCAAGACAAAAGTGAACTACGACATGCCATAATAAAAATCATGACAAGAGCAAGAATGACATATCAAGATAGCAACTACGTGCTATAAGCAAGCCAGGAACAAGGAAAGACAAGGCAAGACAAGATAGTGCAATATAATCAAGATGGGTGCTCCAGCACATGATAAGTAAGCAAGCGTAATGTGATACCCCGTGCACCAAGCACGAGTACCATCGTAAATCAAGTTCATGCAATCATCAATCAGAGGTAAGAATGTTAAAGCAATAAGCATGTAAGCAAGAGAGTAAGATCGAATAGAAGAAACTCGACGAAAAATAGGAATTATGAAACTTGGGTGCATAACCGGTATATCAACGGTACAATACAGTACACTGTTGGTATGCTGATTTTATATCACAGTAGGTCTCTGTTATCCTGAATGGTTAAAATAGTATATCAGCAGTATATCGATTATCAGTAGAAACCATGGTAAATCCAAAAAATTGGGTTACGGGGCCGAAATGTCTTTCTGAAATCTGTCAAAAACAAGTCTAATCAATACCAGAGATAAGTCTCATATAGCATATAGACTAAGTTTTATGGTGGAAACTCTAGTATCACACCCGATACCAAGTTTTCCAACTATTTAGACATCAATATTTTACAGGAAATCAAAACCAAGATCAAACTTGTTGTTCCCGAAGTAGATATTAATATGGAAATCTCGATCTCTTAGAGAGACACGAAGATGAATACTTGTTCTCTTAGTGAGATATGAGGTTAATGAATCGGTATCTTTGTGAGAACCAGAGTTGAAGTCACAGTCTCTTTGTGAGAACCGGAGTTGAGGAAGACAACTTTGCTGGGGTTATAAAGATCACCGTTGCTCAAAGCAAGATTTGTCCTATAGCGATCTGCTCCCAGGAACCAGCAAGTTTGAAAGAACTTCTAGAACGCTCGTTGTCACCTCCTTCTTGGACTCGTTGAACTCTTTTGACACCAATGGAAGCCGCCTTTCTTCGTCTCCTTTTTCTAGTAAAAACTTTAATAAAGGCACAAAAAGAGTATTTATAGAGTTGGGCTGAAATCCTAACCCTAATTCCGGTCGTAACTGATTGCGAAAAGATAGAAGCGAATAATCGAAAGGTTTGAATGAATTAAATTCAAATCCCACAAAAGATAGATCTGATTAATTGACCTGATCTTTCCATAATCGCTGAAATCTTCCAATCAGTGGAATCAGGCACCATTTGTACCCCTGTACCCACCTAGCCCATCAGCTCATGCAGCACTGCATGTGCACAGTAGCATAGCAGTACAGCACCGCAGCCCCGCAGTAGCGCATGGGCACATATCTGCGCTTAGCCCACGCGTACCCTTGCACATATAAAATGTGCAAAAAGACGAGCGCACGAGCGCAACTAAAGTGCACAATGCGCCATGCGTCGATGCTGACGTGCTAAGTGTAAAGTGCACAAACAAAGCACCACTTTGTGCCCTTGAGCACGAGTCCGAGTCGCTAAGCCCCTACGGGGCTGAGCTCCATAGGAATTAATTTCCATGAGCATGACAAAAAGCATTAATGCTTCTTTGATGGGTTAGCCATCTTTTTACTAGAAAACACCTCCACAAGGCACCCATGCGCCTCTCCATCCGTCATGTGATTCTATCAACACAAGCAAAGCTTTACATAGAGATACGACCCATTTGGCCTAGGTAATGTGGGACTAACTTTCTAGTTCTCTAAGGCAAAACACCAATAATCTTCCATATATCTCTATATATGGGTTGAGAGTTCCCCATAGAGACTGTCCATCATGCATTAGGATAGATGTTGCTACGACTTGAATCTTCTCGCATAGGTTAAATAACAGTAGGATACAAGAATGGACTAAGCCTTGAATTATGCACCATAACTACAATTCTTCTCACTCACACAAAGACATCAACTGTGCTTCTGGCTGCACATTAAAGGCCTTGTGCCAGCCTGGTTTTGGTGTATGTATTTTAGGTTTCTACAATATTTCTTTCAAGAGACGGCCTACATCTCTATTCATACCCTGTAGGTGATTTCTTTTAAAGAGTGTTTGGGATGAAGCCTTTTGCTTCTGTGGTGCTATGCCGCTATGACATGGCCCAAAGTCGAGGCAATACCTCCTATGGTATCATACTACTGTAGCATGAGGCCTAGCCTCTTTGTAGTGTCAAACTACCCAGCATGAAGTCTTTTGCTTCCTTGCGGTGTTACGTCGTCGTGACAAGGCTTGCAAGGCCGAGGCACTGCCTCATGTGGTGTCACCCACTGTAACATGCGGCCCAGCCCCTTTGTAGTCCTGCCTACCACTCTTTATTATACAGAATTAGGCCTTCTTGCCTATGTACAGTGCTATGCCGCTGTGACTTGGCCCGAAGCCAAGGCTTTACCCTCACTAGGTACCTCATGTGGTGTCATCCTATTATAGCATGGAGTACTACACTCCTTTATAGTGTTGTGCTAGCCGTGCTTCCTGTAAAGCAAACCAGACATTTCAGATGTCCGAGAACTCATTAAGGCTTCCAAGTTATCCTTCCACGGGACTTTTTTCTTTACAAAGAACAATCAGTAGACAATAGTGGTTCTGGGTTCATAACCCCATAACATCCTAAAGGATTGCCTACTTATAGTAGTTATGGGTCTGAAACCCCATAATATTCCACAGGGATTCCCACTCGCAGTGGTTTTGGGTACATGACCTCGCAGTATACAAAAGGATTGTCCACTGCTCCTGATATTCTTCCAGTCAATGGTCCTTCTTTGAACTAAAAGCTAGATGCCCAATAGATTTTTCTTTGAACTAATAGCATAGAACTTTATAAAAGAATTATAAAGACACAATATCATATTATCTTCAACCCTATTTTACATGTTGTGTCTTCAACAAGCTGGCGCTTGAGACCTTTGGTGAACGGGCCTGCCAGATTCTTCTGACTCTGAAAATCAACTACGATAATGACTCCTATTTTAATAAGATCATTTACCATCCTGTGCCTTAGACACACAATCCTCTTCTTGCAATTGAAGAGGTCATTCGATGCCACAACTGCGGTCGCCTGGTTGCCAAAGTATATCGGTACCGTCGGTATCTTTGCACCAACCATTGGAAGATCATACATGAGCTTCCGAAGCCACTCTACTTCCTCCGCTGTAGCCTCTAATGCATAGAACTCAGATTCTATAGAGGAGTGTGACAACATAGTCTACTTCTTCGACTTCTACGATATGGCAGCTCTACCATGAAGAAGGTGAAATAACATGTAGGCAACTCTAGAGGGAGGAAGGTGAATAGAGTTTATGTCGAAAATATCCAAATAAAATTTAACTCTATCACAAATATAATATAATCAGAGAATTGAATGCAAAAATAATAAAGATCAAGAGAGCATACGCAAACACAATGATTTTAACCTGTTTTCCCTCGTGGAGGACTAGTCCAGGCCTGAGAACTCTTGCTCAGGATTAAAATCCACTATTTATGAAATAGTAGTTACACCACGTGCCTTTGCTCAGAAGAGCACGTCAATTTCTTACAAAGTTCGCTGGGGCGACACCTGGAATTTTTCAAGCAACTTTATCTGTCTCTTGCACAAACTTCTAACTGAATAGCACTGAGTACTTTTAGGCTTAGGAAGCTTGGCTAGTAGATGGAAAGGTTTTGGCTTGTATAAGGCTATAGGAGAAGAGAAGATGAGATGAAGAGATGTATGAAAATGGTTGTAATTATGCCCTATATATACAAGTCTGGAAGGCAGAATTCGGCCAGAATTCTGTCCTCAAAATTCAAAAATATGGCCGTTGTACCAGCTAGTAATTTTTAATCCTATAAATCAGTTCCTGGAAATCATGGGACATAGTTCGGCCCAAACTCTGTGTGGAGGCAGAGTTCGGCCCAAACTCTGCCTTCTAGGTGGCAGAATGGCCTTTGGGCTTTATTTGGCTTGGTTCAAGAATTGGCCTGTTTGTATGGTAGAGCTTGGAGAGATATGTCTAGGGGTTAAGATGACACAGTGCGACTGAATGTACATATTCTTCTAGACTCAATAAATTGAAGATTACAGACTTGGAATAAATAGGAAAACCAAGAGCCCTTTGATGACACCTTTCTTCTGATATTTGAGCAGACCTGAAGACGTCTTTTTCCTTGATAGCAATCGTCCAAAGATAAGCAAATCTGGAAATTTGAATACCTTTTGGGGGCTTCGCCCCTGAACCCCTAACGGGGGGCGCTGCCCCTTCGACCCTTATCCGCTGACCGGACAGGAGAACCCCCGATGCGAGGCCCCGGATAGGTCGCTAGGCGGTTCAGAGAAATCTTTTTGTATGACGTCGTCTTTGGTCCATCATTAATTCTTCACTGCCTATGTCCTGGTTTGATCATGTTTAATCATGCTTACTGCATGTCTACAAATACATGTTGGGCGAGCAAAATATGTTACAGTACGAGACAAGCATGGCAATATGATATAGGACAATTAGGACAATACTAAGTTTAAGTAGCAATACAATAGTGAGTATATGAATATTTGTGACATCATTATGTTAAACTTAACCGATTAGCCATATTCAAAAATACAATATAATTATTGGGCTAACAGAAGGTGTATCCTCCTGTGGATCTTTCACTCTCTACTTCTGAGCACCAGCTTGCATCACTGAAGCCTTCCACTACTCTTAGATCTCCGTAGTAGTGTAGTGCATACTTCTGTGTCCTCTTGAGGTATCTTATAACCCTTTTCACAACTTTTCAGTGATCCACACATGGATTGCTTGTGAACCGGCTTATCATCACTACGAAAAAAGCTATGTCAGGCCTTGTAGCAGTAGTCATATTCATCAAACTCCCGAGGACGCTAGAATACTCCAATTGTCTGACGCTTTTCCTTGAATTTGGCTTCAACTTCCTGTCACACCTATATGGCCTATAGATCCCTAGAAGATCCTGATACCCATAGCGTGTGACCATCTTCTTAATATAATGAGACTGTGACAATGCCACTCCATTTTCCGTTCGGATGATCTTTATCCCTAGGATAACGTCAGCTTCCCCTAAGTCCTTTATGCTGAACTTAGATGAGAGAAACTTCTTTGTCTCAGTGACACTTGTCAGATCTGTACCCAAGATCAGCATGTCATCCACGTACAAATAAACAAAAACTTCTCTTCCGTCAGTGAACTTTGTGTACACGTACTTGTCCGTCTCGCTGACCCTGTAGCCGTTTGATCTTATGACTTTATCAAAATTCTCATGCCATATCTTGGGAGCTTGCGTCAAATTATACAAAGAATTTACCAACTTGCAAACTTTGTCTTTGAGACCTTTGACGACGAATCCTTCTAGCTGCTGCATGTAAATCTCTTTGGTCAATTCACTATTCAGGAAAGCGGTCTTAACATCCATCTAATGAATTACCAGCTTGTGAATTGCACTCAGAGCAATCAACATCCTGATGGTCATCATTCGTGCTATTGGAGCATATGTGTAAAAAATAAACAATCCTCTACTTCTGAAAAAACCCTTTGACAACTAGTCTTGCCTTGAACTTGTCAATTGTTTCATCGGTCATCATCTTCTTCTTGAAGATCCATTTACTTTTGATTGATTTTGCTCCTTTAGGCAGATCGACCAACATCCACGTGTTGTTGGAGGTTATCAAGTCATACTCACCATTAATAGCCTTTTTTCAGAAGACATCATCTCTGGTCTTTATCGTCTCATCATAAATAAAAGTGGGTCTGCTTCTACATGATAGGTAACGAAATCCTCTCTGAAGTCCTTCTGTCTCCTCACTCGCTTAGACACTGGTTCTGCGAGTTCTGGTTTAACAGTTGTTTCTGCAGTAACAACTTCTTTTGGACTACCTCTTCGTAAGGAACTTGAGCCTTCTGTGCGCTCACGCTGTTCTTCGGAATGTCCACGAGAACAATATTTTTGTGTCTTGCAAATTTATCTTCAAAAAAATTTTGCATCGCGAGATTCAATGATATGATTTGACTCAACATCAAGGAACCTCCGAGCATCATACTTATCAGCATAACCCAGAAATATAGTCTTCGTAGTCCTTTTTTCCAGCTTCTGAATCTTTAAATCCGGAAGCTTCACATACGCTAGACACCCCCACACTCGAATTACATTCAAGTTGGGTCTGACCTTGAACCAGAGTTTATGA
The DNA here is from genome assembly GCA_029216955.1 of Iris pallida. NCBI lineage: Eukaryota > Viridiplantae > Streptophyta > Magnoliopsida > Asparagales > Iridaceae > Iris > Iris pallida. The sequence continues at coordinate 5,033,470 of JANAVB010030420.1, read as the reverse complement.
GGAGTGACTTTCGAAGTTGCATACGGCACTTCTTCAACATGAACATAGCCGTAAGCACTGTTTCACCCCAAAGCATTTTGGAAGACCCGCAGTCAACAATATTGAGTTTATCATCTCTGTTAACGTTCTATTCTTCTATTCTGCAACACCATTTGATTGAGGGTAGTACGGAACAGTTGTCTTGTTGACAATTCCATGTTCACTGTAGAATGATGCGAATTCATGAGACCTATACTCTCCATCTCGATCACTTCTGAGTCTCTTAAGTTGTTGTCCGGTTTGACGCTCAGCTTTAGCCTTGAAGTCCTTAAACTTCTCAAACGCTTTATCTTTAGACTTGAGCAGATAAACTAATGTATACTTTGAGAAGTCGTCGATGAAAGTAATGAATTACTTTATCTCGGCCTTTGTGGAGAACTATTTAACGTCACAGATATCTGAGTGCACCAACTCCAGAAGAGCTGTACTTCGTTTTACCCGTTTGAACTTTCTTATGATCTTAGTTTGCGCACAGATCTCATACTTCTCCAACTCCTTACCCCCACATTTAGAGATAAGCCCTATACTAGACATCTTGTTTATTCTTTTACAATGAATATGTCCTAGTCTATTATGCCACAACTCAAGAGAATAACCAGAAGAAGAAACTTTATTAACTTTCTTCATAGGAGTTACAAGTTGAAGTTTGGCCATCCTTTCGGTAAAAAAAGCCTTCCTAAAGTATGTTCCTATATACGACATATTAACCTGACCAGCGTTGATGTCCATCCTTAAGCCTGTATTGCAGAGCAGGCTTCCTGAGACCAGGTTCTTGGCTATAGCAGGTAGGTGCTTCAGCTTCTGAAGCATCAATGACTTCCTCGAAGTCATTTGTGGTACCACCGTTCCAATCCCAAGTACTTCAGCTTGTGTCTGGTTTGCCACCACAACCTTCTCAAAAATAGGTTGGTACGTGGTGAACCACTCATTCTTTGAGCAAACATGACACAAAACCCCAATGTTTATCCACCAATCCATGTCAACTCCAGCTGAGTCAACCTGTGCAATCATAGCAACGAAGTTAGCTTCACCTTGCTCCTTTTGTTTTGGTTTTTCCTTGCAGTCCCTCCTCCAGTGGCCTTTCTTGCCACAGTTAAAACAAGTCACAGGTTCTTTGGACTTGGGCTTGAACTGAGCTGACTTCACTTTTGGATGGTGAACGTCTTTCCTCTTCTGGTAGGGAGCCTTCTGCTTTCCTCTTGAGTTTTCTCCTTGCACCATGTTAGCCTTGGCCATCTACTTGGACAAGGTGTCCACTTTGAATTGAGCCCTCAACTCGTCTTTATCTACTTTCATCTTCTTGAGGTGCATGTCCGTGATAAAATTGCTCCACCCAGGTGGAAGCTTGGCGATAATATCCCCGACGACAAAGGCATCGGCCAAGGGCATGCCATCATCCGCCAGCTTCTGACGTAACTTGAGGAACTCCTTGACTTGAGGCTGCACGGTCTTGTCGTCCTCATACTACAAAAAAATAACATTTATTGACAGTTTTTATTGACGGACAGTTTTTTATTGACGGTCAGTAATCTCCGTCAACTATTCTGTTTTACTTGAAGGATAAGGCCTTGTGTCAACTAAACCCCTATTTTGTGTTAACTATACAATATTGGACCACTTTAGTTGACGGGTTTGGTGAAACCGTCACATAATCCACCACGTTTAGTTGACGGCTAGTTTAAAGCCGTCAAGTAAAGTGGAGGGGATTCTTGCGACTATTTCAGATACCATTATCGTAATTTTTTTGCTATTTTTGGGTTAGTGACGGTTTTCATGTTTAATCCCCGCTGCTCAAAGGCCCGCTCTTTTTCTAAAACATCAAAAGTCCTCTCCCAAAACTCTCGAAAATCCCTTTTCTCCCCCGTTCCTCTCAGAAAACCCTATTTCCTCTTAGAAATCCCTCCCCCTCCACTCCCTAAAACTCTCTCCTCGGCGTCTACGGTCTCCTCGGCGGCTGTCACCTCACTCTTCTTCTTTTTAATTTTAAATAATTAATCAATGGACCCTTTAGTTTGAGTATTGTTTTCTTCATGTATTTTTGAATGAAGCCATGTTTAGAAGACTTGGGCCAACATATAGCTTGGGCCTCTATTAATTAGTTTGCGCTTAGCCATTTAAGCAAGTCCTTAAGTTTCTTTTATTTGAATTTTCAAATTCAAATTAATAGAACAAACTTTCAAAATCCTTACACTCTGATCGAACAAATGGCTACAGTGGCACCACCACTCTAATTTCTGCCACTAAAAATTTCATCTGCCTATATGTCACGCCTCGCTCTCGTATGAGCGATCATGCTCGCTAAGGCGTGATGTCGCACGAGCCTAGATTGCGCTCGTGTAACACAGGTTCCATAACGGTCGATTACAGCGACTGCGACGGGGTCGTCGCACAGAAGTCCCAAACAGAAATATTGAAACATGCAGCGGAAATTTAAAGGCAAAACACAAGTTATTCAAAATGTACTCTTTATTGATATTGAACAATCAGATTACATTGGGGTGCAAGGCCATGATTACAAGTCTCTCAAGCTCACTTTTCTCTCATTTACAAGTCACTCTACTCTCTCTCATCTCTTGATTCAAAGCTTCAAGGCTACAAGTGCAGATTCTGGAGGATGGCAATGTCCATACATTATGTCCCATATAAGTCTTGACTCTACATGGCCGCACGCTTCGAATCACCAAGGAACTCTGCACCTTGATGCATCCAAGCGAGCTTCGCGCAACGAGCTTCTACCTGTGCCTGCACATAAAGACTGTGTGGGTGTCAGTACTCAACTATACTGGTGGAGTGAGCTCCTCGCCCACCCATACAAAACTGACATGTTCATTTACTTTGTGCAGCTTAATCTCTTTTTTGATTGTCTTGCTAGTCTTGCCTTAGGATCATTTTAGGACAAAGACGTCTCAGCCAATACATGGCAACACAACGACAGGGTCGTGCTATACTCTATTCGTGACTTCAACATATTCAAGGCAGTGCCTTGCCGGGCAGAAACTTATGTAACTCGACCGTGCCAAGACCTTCACTTGTTTTACGTGCCTCAAGACCTTTCTCGTGCCAACGACGTCAAGGTAACGACTCGTACAGGTCGTACCTCTAGACCTTGCTTAGACTTGTTCGTGCTTCAAGATTGAGGCCGTGCCTCGTAACTTATCAAGACTTATCTATGCTACCGCCTTGTGGCCTTCCTGTTCGACTCATAAACCAACTTAGACGAGACTTGTAAAACATAGTGTCGATTCATGAATATCCTGACGCCAAGTATCGTGCCAAGCACGGTGCCTATGCTGCAGCCCAATCTTAGGCCCAAACATTGTGTTACCAATAAGATATGCATTCAAGTTCTAGACTCAATCCAAAGGCATACACGCGATTTGCCGCTATTCTGCCGACCCATCTATATGAGTGGTCACTAGCAATGTCAAGCTATCTTGGACTGGCTCGGGGATATCGGCCCATCCTTCCGTGGGTAGCTAGCCCCGAAAGTGCCGAATCTCCCATGCGGTTATCCAGCATCCTACCTTGAGCTGCAACTCGCTTCTTCCGGGCCGACATGACCCCGGCGCACCGGCGATCATTCGAGAAGGCTACACCTTGTCGACAAGTTGTCCAATGACCATGCAGAACTCAACTCGATCTATCTTGTCCTTCCTTAACCATGATCATGCTTTCCATCTTTCTATCGAGACTCCCAAGTAGCGGGACCGATCTCGCATGATTCCTTATCGAGATTCTCAAGTAGCGGGACCGATATCGTGTGATTGCTTATCCAGACTTATCGAGACTCCCAAGTAGTGGGACCGATCTCGTGAACTTCCTTATCGAGACTTAGCGAGACTCCCAAGTAGCGGGACCGATCTCGCATGATTCCTTATCGAGACTCCCAAGTATCGGGACCGACCTCCCATGATTGCTTATCCAGACTTATCGAGACTCCCAAGTAGCGGGATCGATCTCGTAAACTTCCTTATCGAGACTTAACGAGACTCCCAAGTAGCGGGACCGATCTCATGTGCGAGACTTAACGAGACTTAGCGAGACTCCCAAGTAGCGGGACCGATCTCGCGTGCGAGAATTATCGAGACTTAGCGAGACTCCCAAGTAGCGGGACCGATCTCGCGTGAACGAGGCTTATCGAGACTCCCAAGTAGCGGGACCGATCTCGGCGACAACCAGTCGCGTGGACTTCCTTGTCTTGGAAATCATTCGAGCGAAAATTAAGGATTTGAGGTAATAACGAGTATGTCAGCGAGGTGATGCGATCGCACAAAGCCTTAGAATGTGTCACGCTTGGTTGGTCGTGACTTCGAATGTCCCGAACGAGATTTCGCTCGGACAACTTGTCAGTGGGCAACGCGAGTTAGAAAGCGATTCGGAACGACAAATAAAAGTGATTGTCTTGATCGAGGAAGCCTAGAAGATCGCAGTTATGATTTCGGATGTAATCGAATGGAATTGAGGTATATCCAATTCGGACAATAGCATCAGTTGTACGACTCGAAGTTCGTTACAAAGAAAGATCGTCAGGTTACGTCCATCATCGATGGTATTGAGGCATATCAAAGATCGATGTGCGATAACTCGGAGGTACTCTAATTCGAGGAACGATGATCGTGTAAAATGTTATTGTTCCGATGGATGCTATACTCAGGACATTAAAATGTGTCGAGGAAAAGATAGACTTGGCTCGAGGATTTTCTAGTTGAACGAATGACGAACAGACTATCGAATTGAGATCTTGGCTTGGATGAAAATAAAATATTTGGATTGCTTCGACGATAACCCCAACATTGACATTCTTCTCTTATGCGAGCGCAACTCCAGCCTCGCACATGCGTCATGCCGATTAGGGCGATCACTCCGCGTGAGCGCTGGTATAGTGATTCATACAACAGGGGTGATCGAACTTGCATGACGTGGCAATTTGATTGCTTCGACTTATGGTTTAAGGTAAAGGTGGACTCGATAATGACTCAGTATGCTTGATGATTGAACTTGAGGATTGAGTAGGTCCAATCCACGTATCGAGAATGAATTAGTCTAGACTCGCGCAAGAGTTATGCCCCGATGAAAATGATTATTCTGCGGGAGCGTTGCATGGTGAATCATGAACCACTGTGGATGATCGGACTCACGTAAGATTGGGGTACAACATATTGTCAAGCTAGATGACATCGTGATCGAATATATGAATTGGTAGAATTGGTGATTTGAAATAGATTCGAATATGTGCAATAATTGTCTTGATGCGAATTAGGTGATCATGCTCGATGTTTAGAAATCTGAGTGACGCGAGCATGGGTAAAAAAAACCTTGTATTATCAACATTGGTTGGCCCTAGGATTGGGGTCAGTGTTGGCATTATTGTTGGAAAACTATAATTCCAATCCTGATATTGTAATCATGGCCATGCGCCCCAATGTAATCTGATTGTTCAATATCAATAAAGAGTATATTTTGAATAACTTGTGTTTTGCCTTTAAATTTCTGCTACATGTTTCAATATTTCTGCTTGGGACTTCTGTGCGACGACCCCGTCGCAGCCGCTGTAATCGACCGTTATGGAACCTGTCTTGCACGAGCACAATCTAGGCTCATGCGACATCATGCCTTAGCGAGGACTATCACTCCTACGGGAGCGGGGTACGACATAATGGTATCAGAGCACGGCTTTACGTCCTTGGACTTCAAGTCGAATCTTTCAGGTTTGAAAACTCGTCGTTGATAAAGAAGTGTACGCTCTCTCTCAAATGTCCCGTGGCATATCCATACAATAAGTCTAAATATTTTCAAAAGCTCGTACAAGTGTTCAATTGAATGCATCGGTAGGTAATGCCCTTTGTGCCGAACGGTGTCAAACTTGACTAGATAGAAAACACATGCTAAAGTTAGCAAGTCGCGTGCGTGCCCAACTAGTCCTACATCGACATTAGCAAATGAGCGTGCAAACTCGGAGTATAGCCCGTACGGAATGGTTATGCACACGGCCTTTTGGCTAAGTTGTGCCGTGTATCGCGTACCTCGACTTTTTGGTGCAAACGATTCGCGAGCAATATTAAGTATCGCTCGGTCGGGAATAGAGATACACTCAGAGTGTATATCAATAGAAACACTATCGAACTAATGTTTAGGCGTGCAAGGAAGATTGGTTTAGATTTTGAGGAATAGTGCGAACGACTTAGTGCGTCGATACGACGTAAGCAATTACGCTAGAGATTTGTCGAACGAATCTGAAAGATGTGTTAGCGAGTAATGTGAACGAGAATTGGACTAGATCGGATGGCTCGATTCCTGAGTGTTGTATGGTTTGTCTTGGAAATCATTCGAGCAAAAATTAAGAATTTGAGGTAATAACGAGTATGTCGACGAGGCGATGGATCGCACAAAACCTTAGAACGCGTCACGCTTGGTTGGTCGTGACTTCGAATGTCCCGAACGAGATGTCGCTCGGACAACTTGTCAGTGGGCAACGCAAGTTAGAAAGCGATTCGAAACGACGAATAAAAGTGAATATCTTGATCGAGGAAGCCTAGAGGATCGTACTTGAGATTTTGGATGTAATAGAATGGAATTGAGGTATTTCTAATTCGAACAATAGCATCAGTTGCACGACTCAGAGTTCATTGTAAAGAAAGATCGTCAGGTTACGTACATCATCGATGGTATTGAGGTGTATCAAAGATCGATGTACGATAACTCGGGGGTACTCTAATTCGAGTAATGATGATCATGTAAAATGTTATTGTTCCGATGGATGCTATACTCGGGACATTGAAATGTGTCGAGAAAAAGATAGACTTGGCTCGAGGATTTTCTAGTTGAACGAATGACGAACGGACTATCGAATTGAGATCTTGGCTTGGATTAAAATAAAATATTTGGATTGCTTCGATGATAACCCCAACGTTGACATTCTTGTCTTATGCGAGCACAACTCTAGCCTCACACATGTGTCACGCCGATTAGGGTGATCACTCCGCGTGAGCGCTGGTATGGTAATTCATACAGTGGGGGTAATCGAACTTGGATGGCGTGGTAATTTGATTGCTTCGACTTGCGGTTTGAGGCGATGGTGGACTCGATAATGACTCAGTATGCTTGATGATTGAACTTGAGGATTGAGTAGGTCCAATTTGTGTATCAAGAATGAATTAGTCTAGACTCGAGCAAGAGTTACGCCCTGATGAGAATGATTATTCCGTAGGAGCGTTGCATGGTGATTCATGAACCACCGTAGATGATCGGACTCGCATGATATTGGGGTGCAACATATTATCAAGCTAGATGACATCGTGATCGAATACATGAATTTGTAGAATTTGTGATTTGAAATAGATTTGAATATGCGCAACGATTGTCTTGATGCGAATTAGGTGATCGTGCTCGATGTTTAGAAATCTGAGTGACGCGAGCTTAGGTAGAAAACCTTGTATTACCGACTTTGGTTGACCCTAGTATTGGGGTCAGTGTTGGAATTATTGTTGGGGAACTATGATTCCAATCTTGACATTGACTTAGCCTTGAAAATTGGCCTAGCAGGTTAGACGAGATGCCCTGTTTCAAGAAGTTAGCCTTCGGAGGATTGATCTTGAGGATTGGTATGGATGGATAGAGTGAATCAAGAATATAGGAATACCCCTCACGAGATTCGGCAGACACGCATATATTTTAGGGACGCCTGAGTATATGCACGATGCGACTCGAGTGAGAATGACGAATTCTCTATCATGCGGCTTGGCTGAATGCATATATTTTGGGGACGCCTGGAATGCATGCACGGTCCAACCAAGTGATACATTGAGTTCAAGCAAGACTCGAGGAATGGAAAAGGGTCGAAGACTTTGAAATTGTGTTAAAGAAAAGATCGATAATAGTGCGAGCGTGGCTCGGAATTGAAGAAACGCGTAGGCAGAGTGTGTACGAAAGCCCTTGGATCAAAGTGGTCCATAAGTAAGTACTAAGCTAGTTTCGAGGATAAAAATTTTTCTGAGTGGTGTATGATGTAGTGCTCCATCCCGCAAAGTCAATCGGAGGAATCGAAACGCCAATGGCGTTCAGTCTTAGCCTTGCAACGGCTGCTTGAAGACTCGCTCGGTCGAGGCGACTTCTCGCTCAGGTGGGATAGTTTCGATGAACTTGCCTCATCTTAGCCTTCACTTAATTACTCGCATATTTTCAACTTGCACAATTTAGGCTTGATAATAACGCATCCACATAGCTAAAGGAATAATCCCGACGGGTCAAAATGTATTAGAACATGGAAAATGGTCCCACGGTCTGCTTAGAAGTCGGCTTAGCCTGCTTTTAAAATGACACTCGATCATTCGTCCTGTGGCTTGGGGAAAGGAAGTTGGCCTAAGTGGCTAAGTTGTCCCGACACTCGAATTAGCCTAAGTCATAGGCATCGCCTGTGTGAATGCTTGATAAAACATGTACGATCCCATCGTCCAATGCTTGGCATAGCCTTCACATGCCCAGTGGTTTAAGATGTGTTGCACGGCTTGTGGCCTAAGTCTAGGCACCCGAGAACTTGGTTGTTGAAGTCGAACGCGTGCACAGCTCGTTCCCTCGATACGAAGCTTGGCGTAGCCTTTGTTCGTCAAGTCGTTGCGGAAATAAGTTAGGCAAAGTTATGCCGGTCGGTCTACGCTATTTCTAGCACTGTCTTGCTCTATCTGCGGTTGTAAAGTCGTATAGTCCCTCGAGAACAAGGCTCATCGTATAAAGTATATGACTTGAGCGATAGTGTCGCCTAGAAAACAAGGCCTGTCTAAGGTACGAGCCATGGTAGATTTAGTAAAAAGTATGCCACGGACAAAGGAAGTCCACGCGACTGGTTGTCGTCGAGATCGGTCCCGCTACTTGGGAGTCTCGATAATTCTCGTTCACGTGAGATCGGTCCCGCTACTTGGGAGTCTCGCTAAGTCTCGATAAGTCTCGCACGCAATATCGGTCCTGCTACTTGGGAGTATTGCTCAGTCTCGTTAATTCTGGCACATGAGATCAGTCCCGCTACTTGGGAGTCTCGCTAAGTCTCGATAAGGAAGTTCACGAGATCGGTCCCGCTACTTGGGAGTCTCGATAAGTCTGGATAAGCAATCACTCGAGATCGGTCTCGCTACTTGGGAGTCTCGATAAGGAATCACGCGAGATCGGTCCCACTACTTGGGAGTCTCGCTAAGTCTCGATAAGGAAATTCATGAGATCAGTCCTGCTACTTGGGAGTCTCGATAGTCTGGATAAGCAACCATACGAGATCAGTCCCGCTACTTGGGAGTCTCGATAAGGAATCACGTGAGATCGGTTCCGCTACTTGGGAGTCTCGATAGAAAGATGGAAAGCATGGTCATGGTTAAGGAAGGAGAAGATAGATCGAGTTGAGTTCTGCATGGTCATTGGACAACTTGTCGACAAGGTGTAGTCTTCCCGAATGATCGCCGGGGCGCCGAGATCATGTCGGCCCGGGAGAAGCGAGTTGCGGCTCAAGGTAGGATGTTGGATAACCGCATGGGAGATTCAGTGCTTTCGGGGATAGCTATCCGCGGTGGGACAGGCCGATATCCCCAAGCTAGTCCACCGTGGCTCGTGCCTTAGACAGGCCTGGTTCTCTAGGCGACGCTATCGCTCAAGTCATATACTTTATACAATGAGCCTTGTTCTTGAGGGACTACGTAACTTGACAACCGCAGATAGAGCGGGACAGCGCTAGAAATAGCTTAGACCGACCGGCATAACTTTGTCTAACTTATTTGTGCCCGCAAAGTCAATCGGAGGAATCTAAACACCAACGTCGTTCAGTCTTAGCCTTGCAACGGCTGCTCGAAGACTCGCTCGATCGAGGAGACTTTTCGCTCAGGTGGGATAGTTTCGATGAACTTGCCTCGTCTTATTTGCACAACGACTTGACGAGCAAAGGCTACGCCAAGCTTCGCATCGTGGGAACGTGTCGTACACGCGTTCGACTTGAACAACCAAGTTCTAGGGTGCCTAGACTTAGGCCACAAGCCGTGCAACACGACTTAAACCACGGGGCATGCGAAGGCTATGCCAAGCCTTGGACGACGGGACCGTGCATGCTTTATCAAGCATTCACACAGGCGATGCCTATGACTTAGGCTAATTCGAGTGTCGGGACAACTTAGCAACTTAGGCCAACTTCCTTCCCCCAAGCCACGGGACGAAGGATCGAGTGTCATTTTAAAATCACGCTGAGCCGACTTATAAGCTGACCGTGGGACCATTTTCCATGTTCTAATACATTCCGACCCGTCGGGATTATTTTCTTAGCTATGTAGATGTGTCTCTTTTATTATCAAGCCTAACTTGTGCAAGTTAAAAACATGCGAGTTATTAAGTGAAGGCTAAGATGAGGCAAGTTCATCGAAACTACCCTACCTGAGTGAGAAGTCGTCTCGACCGAGCGAGTCTTCGAGCAGCCGTTGCAAGGCTAAGACTGAACATCGTTAGCATTTCGATTCCTCCTATTGACTTTACGGGGCGAGGCACTACACTATATAACAAACCACTCCTCCACATTCTTTCATTTGACAATTCCAGATCACTCCTCTCATTCTTCCTTTTCTATTGTTTCCTCAAGTCTAAACCTAATTTCCTAATGGTGACGACGCCGACGATCAGCTCCCCGAGCGGCGATCGGGCGGGCCGCGGCGGCGATTGCGGCTTTCCAATCCAGCAGCGATCTACTCCAAAAGCTTCGACCAGCTTCTCGCATCAATCTGTGAGGATCGATCGACTTCGAGCAAGATCTCGATCGATCATCACGAGAGGGACTGTTCGATCAACTCTTTCTGGCAATTTAAAGATCCATCGAGTGCCTCGAGAATCAATTGGTTGCAGAAGTGAGTTTTATTTGATCGATTCACTATTTCTTCAATTTCAACCGGATCAACTTGATCATTCTGATCTAAATTCTCAGATCGAGTTGCATTTGACCGATCGATCGAAGAATTATGAGCAGAAGAGGATTTCGGCTTCGACTCGGACGGATCAGTGATTGAAGAATTTTGATTCGTCTGTGAGTTTTTTTCTTGCAGTGTTGGAACGTTGATCGATTTCTTGAAATTCTTTTTGATTTTGTTTTCATCAGTGAAGAAGAATCGATCAGAATTTTGTGGTTTAAGCTGGAAGTGTTTTAAATCTTCTTTTGATTGGTGAGATTGGTTCAATTGATAATTTATGGTCGGACAAGTATAAGATATGATATAACTCAATCACAGCCTAAGCACGATAGGTGGGTACGCCCAGCCTACATCGTAGTGTCGACAGTAGAACGCTGTTCTAGGTTGCTAACTAAACAACTCACGCAATATATATAATGTATCTGTCACAATCTCAACCCTGAATGGAGGACAAGTATAAGATATGATATAACTCAATCACAGCCTAAGCACGATAGGATAACACAGAAGTCTATACTAAACTCAAAGAAACAACTTAAATAAACTTCTAAAATAATAATATCTCAAACAATCTCAAATACAACTCAAATCTCCACTTATTACAATACAAGTTCCAACAGAAAAAACTACACCATAAACTAGCAATCTACTCCAAGCTCTACTGGTCCTCTAGGCTAGCTGTGAATCTCTATGTTACCAGTAATATTTTCAGCAGGTCCAGTCAGGACAGGAACGAGCACAATACATCTCATGCAGTTCATATCATGTCAAAAAATATAAAGCATACAATAGAGTAAGATACATAAATAACTGAAGGAATGTACATGAAGTAAAAGAGATAACTGTAATGAAATATCTACTATAAGTAGAGAACTATCCGTGACTAGTGATTTAGAGTACAAGATAGACATGTAAACAACTGAAAATGATTCATGGCTATACTATAGAGTTGATTCATGACTACACCCTTTTGGAATTATTCACATGACTATTTCTACTCCTCCATCCCCAATCAATACACAAGGATCGAGACAAGTTATGTTAAGATTCATGATTTTACTACCTCATAAATGAGAGCACGTAAAATTGATTCATAAGGGCTCTGTGAATATGAGGATACATGATTCACCATAGGATATATGAATAGTGAAAGCATAGAGATACATGATGTAAGTGAAACACACATGACATGATGTATCCGATGCTCCCGAGGGGGATAACATCTCATAAAAAGCTCCATATAGTACCAATCCGTATTACCAACGTGACAGCATCAAGTAAAGTAATCTAGAGCAGGATTATAAGTTCTAGCAAGTATAAAACGGTTAGAAAATATACTCGCCTGATACCCTGAATAGCTGATATGAAAAGATGGCCAACTGGAGTCACAGAGTCCTAGTTAGAGCAACACAGGTTATAAAGAGTTCAATTTATGGTAATTGAAATTATAATGCAATCTATATGAGTCTAAGTCAATCTAGGTCAAAGTCAACTCTTGGTCAACTCTGGTCAACTATAAAGTTAAATTAGGTCAACTCTAGTCAATTGTGGTCAAACTAGCTAGGGTTGGGTCAACAATGGTCAACTAGTCTAGGTTAGTCAATTCTAGGTCTAAACAAACTAAGTCTATGCAAATCAAGTATCCAAGATAGCTACTAACTCATAGCCTAAGTCATTTGCTAAACCAAGCACAAAACTAAACCATAAGCTAACAAGGCACACAAACTTAGTCATATAATGTATATATATTATTCACATTCACTTATTCATATACATAGATATATATAGGAAAGCTATATATATAGGCACATACATATATATATATATATATATATATATATATATATATATATATTTTTATATATATATATATATATATATATATATATATTTAAAAATAAAAATAAAAAATATATATATATATATATATTTTTTAGGCACATATATATATATATATATATATATATATATATATATATATATATATATATATATATATATATATATATATATATATATATATATAAAAAATATATATATATATATATATATATATAGAGAGAGAGAGAGAGAGAGAGAGAAGGAGAGGTAAAAGAGTAAGTGAGTGAGTGTGTGTGTTTGGCATATGTGTGAAAGGATAAGTGTTAATGTTCTCAGATTTAGTGATAGGTAGGTGTATGTGACATGGGATACATGGTGTCAAAGGGTGTATGAATGCATGTGTGTAAAAGGTTATAGGTTAACTCAGTTTATAGAAATGTATACATATATACTTACAATGCATACATGTATACATACATATCATGTATACATATATACATTGCATACATGCCTACATAAATATCATATATGCATACTTGCATTCATTCTTGCACCTATACATACGTACATAGATGCATACATATATATTTGAATACATTATATACTTGCATACATTATATTCATATATGCATACTCTACATTATATTACATTCATTCATGTATACATGCATACATATAATATATGCATACAAACTCATATATTCAACTCAAAATATATGTGAATACATACATTACATTACCTTAACATATATATATATATATATATATATATATATATATATATATATATATATATATATATATATATATATATATATATATATATATATATATATATATATATATATAGCATTCATTCATTCATTCATTCATTCATATCCCATATACATGTATACGTCAGTTCATGCATTATATTCATTCACATATCATTAAGTTGCATACATATACTTATTTTTATTACATACATGTCATTCATGTATATTACATACTTACATGCATCTATACATTATATACATTGTATACAACATGTAAAAATAGAAGAAGGAAAAAAAAGGGGGAAACTGAAATAGAAAGGGAAGGGAAGGAAGAATGTAAGAAAAAGAAAAAATAGTGGACATATAGATGCTTGCATCATATATTCTACATTACCATACATGCTATCATTATATATTACATTACATTATGTATACATTACGCATTCATATCTATCATTACATGTATACCTTGCATTCGTATCTAGCATTTATTATATACTTTCATGCATATATAGTATATCATTCTTTCATTCATGCATTTATGCATTGCTTATATACATTACATTGATTCCATTCCTACATGCTTGTATTCAACCATATATATACATTAATGTAAAGAGGATACATATCATATATATCATTTCATTCATCTGACATATCATGCATTACATACTCTACATTCATTTAATATCCATACTATATAGGCTCATAGGTTACACAAAATGCCTATATCGTATAGTCACTCTTCTACTTAAAACTAATACTATACCAATTGGGAGTTCACTAAATTCTAGGATTAAAGTATGTCATAGCCCTTCGTGTTAGCTTTCTTAAACTTCAAACGGATTGTATTTTCGTGTCAGGAAGCTCTCGGAGTCGCAAAAATACCGAAACACGTTTGTCTTTCCAACAGCTGACACTCAAATAATTTTACAGAAAGTTTCATAACGATTTTCGCTTATTAAAATATATATTTGGAAAGCTAACTTCGATACGGTTCTTTGAAAAAAAAGGAAGATTAATCGGAGTTCTGAGCTAAAAGTTGTGGCATTTCTAAGTTGCTATGGTTACTAAAAATGTGGATGAATATTATGACAAATTTGAGTTGTTTTGGCCAAAAGAAACACATGTAGGCCAAGATACTTGGATACCAACATAGGTATCCAAATGAAACTCATTCTAACCATCCTAACTAATATCAATCCACTCTCTAACCATTCTAAAACTAAATTTAAATATCTATTTAAACTATTAGCATACATACTTACACATGGGGTGTCCTAATTTGGGATCTATCAAGTAGTACACAAGACACATATCTAAAATCCTCAAAAGAGCTCCAAATGACCTCAAATTTGAATCTAAATGGGGTATATGAATGGGGGTAGATCCTATGGATTCAAAACTAGCTAATATGCATAGAAAGTCAATTTAGAGGGTTGGTTTTACCTATTGGGAGTGGAATCCCAATGATACTCCCAAGGACAGGGCTCCGACACGAAAATCTTCCAAAAAGGACACTCTTTCTTGCACTTTGCACCAAATCTTTGCTAGCACCCTCCCTTGGTAGTATGAGAAGGTTGGATGGAAGTTTTGGTGGAAGGATGTAAGGATTTGGAGATCAAATCAAAGAAGAAAGCTCTCTAATTTGGGGAAGAACACTTTGTGAAGAAAAAGAGGCAAGATGGAATGAAATAAAAGGAAAGGAGGCTAACCTACCTATAGTGGCTGCCACAAAATGAATTAGGGTTAGGTTTAGATGTAGATGGGTAGTTGAGGTTTCTCCACCAAATTTCAAGTCCTCCCATTGCATCAATTTAGTCCTAAGACTTTCTTTCTACAAATATCCTAAGGAAAAAATATCCTACTTAGAAATATCTAGATATTGATAATCTTTTCACTTAGTAGGATATCGTAATCAAGATTCTAAGCTCAAGGCTAATCGAGATTAGTCTAAGATTCTAGGTCAAGTCTCAACTAAATAAATAGCACATATTTAATTAATAAAATTTTAAAATCACCAAAAAGTAAAAATGACCAAAATACACTCAAGCCAAAAATGTTGTAAATAGTCATTCTAATCACATGGTTAGGTCCCCATGGTCATGGTTAGTCTCTAGGCACAACAATTCTAGGGTTCACTGGCTAACACATCAAAATTATAATTCACCAATTTTAAATAGTATTAAATTAATTAAAAATCCTATAAATTATAAATCCTATTATTAAATAATAAACTTTTACAAAACTTCAAAATTACCCTCATTTTAGAAAATTGTGTGTTACAGATTTTCCATGAATTCCTCAAGAGAATTTCGGGAAAATCATCTTTGAATCCTTCTTCTAATGTGTCTTCAACCTGTTTGTCAAAATGCTTGATTAGGGACTCTTTAAGAACTGGACATGTGAGATTGTATTCGACTTTGTGAAGAGGCACTCTTTTAGAGTACAACTCATTTTAGGTAATTTCCTTTCTCGGATCAGTATGGCTTAATAATAGTTTAGCTTGTTTCTTAGAATGTGGAATTTTCTTTTGTTTGTGTCAGACCTTGGGGTGTCCGGTACGTTCGTGTCTGTGGGTGATTTTTGTGTTCAGTTGAACTGTGGAGTGTCGGGTTGTGTCCCTGTGGAGTGTCGGGTATCCTGAGCCAATCGAGCACTGGGAGACATCAAGTCTGTAGCAGAGTTGCCAATTGCAACTAAACTCTACTAGCCGTTGGAAAGTTTTTATTTCAAATTGAATAGATTTCTTTATGTACTACTGTGCAGGAATGGTTATTTGTGTGTGTTAAATATAAATGTTGGGAGTTGGTGTTTCTAAACTAGCAAGAGTTTTCTATGAGCAAATTCTTTACTGAAGAGGGTTGAGTTGAGCCTGGGTTTTGTGTGGAACATTGTGTTAATGCCTAGGTTGTTTAGATAAGTTCTCTGAGTTGCATGGAGAATACTTTTGGTGGGGAACATGAACAAGAATGGTTAAGTGCAGGCTTCTAGTATAGCCATATGTCTCTGCAGATTTGAGCTTGGATAGTTGGGATAGAGATGTTTTAACATATTAAATTGCTGAGCCTTATTTAACTGTTAGTTGAGGTTTTAGCTATATGCAATTTTAGAAATTATATTACAAAGCCCTATGTTCAATATTTCCAACAGTAGTGACTATGGTTAAACTATTTTCTGGTTGTATCTATAAATTATACTTTATTTGACTACCTGTTTGTTATACTATTTTTAGAGTACAATTATTGTATATTATAAATAATTATATTATATTTATATAGTAAAATGTGTAAGATTGATAAGTTTAATTATTTTTTTTAATTGTCTAAAATAGCTAAGAAGAGTTATAATAGGATAAACAAATAGCATTTTGTTAATAACCAACTTGTAATTTATAATAGGCAAACATCCAGCTCCAGTGATTACATGTATTTTCCAGGAGCAAGGCAAGTACATTTCTATAGTTTTTGTACATTTACATATCTTGTACTTTTCTCATGACACGATATCGTATACCCATGTACTTTCTTATTCTTGTACTTACTTGTGTCGGGTGGGGAAATACACTAGCTATGTGACCAAACACGGCTACTATATTCATGTAGATAGCTTAGGCCTCGCATCGTGCACGTGGGCCCTAAGCCGTACTGATATTCATGCACTCCTGTACATGCTCCTGTACTCACCCCAGTCGGTCACATAGGCTAGTTGTACTTTAAACATGGTGCACTTGTCATGTCTTGTACTTCAGGTTCATAGTTACATTCATGTACTTTATTTCCTGTACTTTTATTACCGTACTTTCCTGTTTATTTTCAGTATTTCATATTTTCCTTGTACTCATTACCATATCATGATGTTCTTATTCATTACCTAGAACTGTACTTTGCTCCACTCTTGACTAGGATATGTTGCAGGTGAGATGGAGGCTTTGTGTGATACATATTATGGCCGAGAGCCTGTAGATGCAGTAGAGCCAGCTGGAGTTGCTCTGGATTTAGAGGCTGAGGAAGCCTAGCATTTTACCCTTTAGTAGTCTATATTTCCTTGTATTTGAGACTATCAGACTTTATTTTTCATTTGCTAGAAATGTAATAATTCTGAGACATGTACTTTGATTCTGGGATACGTTTATAGATGTTGTGATTTGTACTTATTCTTGTTTATCTGGTTAGATTTTCCTAGATTGGTATAGCTTACTTCATCGTGTCCAACGATGAAGGCTGGGCGTGTCCGGCTCGTGTCCGATTATTCGGGAGCGGGTCGTGACATGTTTTTAGTGGTGGCCCATGCAGGTCTATCTTAATAGTACCTAGGTATTAGAGTACTATTGGGGGACTTGATTTAAACTAGGAAAACTTGAATCACAGCATAGGAAATCGGGTACATCGGGTATATATGGATATTATATAAACATTTACATTTACTTGTAGGATAGGTTTTTATCAATCACAAAGTTTTTTTTTGTTGCAGGATAGTCGCTACGAGGAAGACCGCTGATCAGCCTGGAGTTCCAGGCAGCTCGGGACAGTCTGCACCAGAGGTTCCGTTAGATCAGCTTCCGTCACCGCCTCCTATCTTTCCTCTGCTGCCCCCGATGATGACTTTCGACGGCGCTCAGGTGATGGCCATGTTCCAGCAGTTTATGGAGGCCCAAAACCACCAGGCCGTACAGTTTCAGGCGACAGTAGTAGATACGCTCAGGACTCGAGATCCGGCAGCACCAGCACCAGTAGAACCTCCAGCACCAGCAGCACCGAGACCGAGGACGGCCAGGGACTACTAGAACCTCTGTCCGATGGATTTCTGGGGCCATAAGGGGATTGTTTATGTGGATGAGTGGCTGGAGAATGCGGAGCGAATACTGAAGATGGCGCGAATCCCGGATGACCTGAAGGTGGAGGTGGCGAGCATGCGACTTTTTGATTTGGCCAGGGCTTGGTACCGGAAGGAGCCCCAGTTAGCTGAGCCCCAGGTTTCTTAGACAGATTTCAAAACTCTGTTCAAGGAGAAGTTTTTCCCCGATGTGGAGAGTGATGAGCTTCAGATGCTGTTCGAGGCGTTGTAGCAGGGGACCATGACAGTGGCGGAGTACACATCGGAGTTCACCCGACTCAGCAGGTTCACGGAGAACCTAGTCAGAGAACCGGAGGATAGAGCTTGGAGATTCAAGAAGGGCCTCACCAGGGAGCTACGGCATGCAGTGGCTATTAGTCAGGCAACAAAGTATGCAAGCATCCTCAAGATTGCTCTGGCTCTGGAGAAGGAGGCAGATCTGAAGCTGAAAAGGGACCGGGATATCGGTAGCAGCAGTTTTCAGACACCGACGAAGAGGACCCAGACTCAGATTCAGGCGAGGCCATCGCAGGCGACACAGCAGCATTATCGTCCATCCAGAGCTCTTACACATTAGCCTCAGGGACAGCAACAGGCAGTTACTTGTGCTTTCTGTTACCGGCCAGGATACCGCTTCGACGAGTGCCGCAAGAGGCTCGGGCTCTGCTTATTTTGCGGATCAGACTCACACCAGATGAGGGACTGTCCACAGGCTACAGCCCGACTGACAAGAGGACCTCGAGAAGCTGGAGGACCACCACCTGTACCACCCAGAGCTCTATCAGCTGCACAACAGAGGGTTCAGGCCTTACCTACTCAGCAATAGTATTTTGCACAGCACCAGCAGCAGTGGGGACCACCAAAGCAGGGACGTGCTTACGTCATGGCCGTAGTTGAAAAGGATGAGGCAGTTCTAGATGTGATTACAAGTTCTATCCTTTTATATTCATTTCTTACCATTGCATTATTTAATTCTGGAGCTACACATAGCTTTGTATCATATGAGTTTCTGTATAGACACGGCTTCACACCTAAGCCCACTAGAAGGAACTGTCAGATTATGACAGGAGGAGGGGTAGTGCCAGTTAGTGAGATGGTGGATTGCCCTATCACTATAGCTGGACGAGAGCTTAGGGCTCGACTTCTAGTGATGCCATTGCCTGGATTTGATATAGTCCTCGACATCGACTGGATGAGCGAGCAGTTTGCTGTAATAGACTGCCATGAAGGAAAGGTGATTTTCACCCCGCCTGGAGTTCCACCGTTCGACATCAGCAGAAGAATTACAGAGAGGCCAGAGGGAGTCTAGTTTGGAGCAGTTACAGAAGACCAGGAGTTGCGGCACCTGCTGATTACAGAGTTTCTCGACGTCTTTCCCAAGGAGTTGCCAGGACTACCGTCGGATCGAGAAGTGGAGTTCAGCATCGCTAGTGCCTGGATCAGCGTCGAAGTCCCAGCATTGTTACAAGATCAACCCGAAGGAAGCTGCAGAGTTGAAGGCCTAGATTGATGAGTTGGAGGGCAAGGGTTTTTTTTCGGTCTAGTGCTTCTCCGTGGGGAGCACCGGTACTCTTCGTGCCCAAGAAGGATGGGACTGTGAGGATATGTATTGATTACCGTGCACTCAATAACATCACCATCAAGAATAAATATCCTTTGTCGTGGATTGATGAGCTGTTTGACCAGCTTAGTGGAGCGAAGGTCTTTTCCAAGATTGCCCTTCGGTCGGGATATCATCAGATGAAGGTTCGGGAGTAGGATATTCCGAAGACAGCTTTCAATACCCGTTACGGCTAGTATGAATTATTGGTGATGCCATTCGGACTTACCAATGCCCCATCAGTGTTTATGAACTTGATGAATAAAGTTCTGGACAAGTTTGTCGTAGTCTTCATTGATGACATTCTGATCTATTCGAAGACCGAGGAGGAGCATATGGAGCACATGCGGATTGTGTTAGAGATTCTACGAAAGAAGAAGCTGTATGGGAAACTCTCAAAGTACGAGCTTTTCTTGGACAGAGTGGAGTTCTTCGGGCATGTGCTGACTGGAGAGGGGATTTCTGTAGATCCCAAGAAAATTGAAGTAGTAGAAGCATGGGCACCTTCCAAGTCAGTAGCTGAGATTCGTAGTTTCCTGGGTCTAGCAGGATACTACCGGAAGTTCATGAAAGATTTTGCCAAGATAGCAGAACTAATGACGAAGCTTACGTAGAAGGACGAGGAGTTCATCTGGAGTGACGCCTACCAGTCAGCATTTGAAGAATTGAAGAGAAGACTCACTACAGCGCCAGTTCTAGCTTTGCCATCAGGATCGGAAGGATTCGTCATCTACAACAATGCATCAGGAAAAGGCTTGGAATGTGTGCTTGAGCAGAACAAGAGGGTCATTGCTTATGCTTCTAAACAGTTGAGGCCTCATGAGAAGAATTATCCTATACATGACTTGGAGCTTGCAGCAGTCATTTTTGCCTTAAAACTGTGTAAGCACTATTTGTATGGAGAGAGAGTGGACATCTTCACGGACCACAAAAACCTAAAGTATGTCTTTTCTTAAAAGAAGCTGAATATGAGGCAGCGCAGATGGCTGGAACTCATGAAGGATTTTGACATCAATCTGTAATACCACCCTGGAAAGGCGAATATGGTAGCAGATGCTCTCAGTCGATATCATGTTCCTATGTTTCTCACCATGGACCGACATTTTCTAGAGGATCTCGAGAGTCTGGGATTGAGATTGTTCTTCTAGGAGTTGGAGGACAGCTGATGCACATGCAGATACAGTCAGGACTGATAGAGAAGATCAAGGAGGCCCAGTTTCTAGATGAGGGACTCCGATGTCTCAGAGGACAGGCAGAGGTAGGATTGCTGGACGATTTCACTATTATAGAGGATGGATCCCTGAGGCACGGAAACCAGTTGTGTGTATCCAAGGATTTGCGGGAGGAGGTTATGCAAGAGGCCCACCAGTCGCAGTATTCTTTTCATCCTGGGTCTACTAAGATGTACAAGGATCTGCGGGAGTATGTTTGATGGTATGGGATGAAACGAGAGGTTGCCAGATTTATTTCCAGATGCCTTGTGTGTCAGCAAGTCAAGGCAGAGCGCCAGAGACCAGCAGGATTACTCCAGCCTTTACCTATTCCGGAATGAAAGTAGGAGCACATCACCACGGACTTCGTTTCTGGTTTACCGCGTACGCCCAGTGGCAAGGATGCTATTTGGTTATCGTGGATAGACTGACGAAGTCTGCTCATTTTATTCCGTTCAAGGTAGGGATTTCGACAGAGAAGCTTGTAGACCTTTACATGCATCAGATCGTACGAATTCACGGAGTACCAATGAGCATCATTTCAGATAGGGATAGCCGCTTCACATCACATTTCTGAAGGAGTCTACAGCTGAGTTTGGGGTCACAGTTGAAGTTCAGCACCGTCTATCACCAACAGACGGACGGGCAGTCCGAGAGGACCATCCAGACATTGGAGGACATGTTGCAGGTTTGCGCACTCGACTTCGACGGTTCGTGGAAGGATCACTTGGATCTTGTAGAGTTTGCGTATAACAACAGTTATCAGGCTAGCATCGAGATGACCTCGTTCGAGGCACTGTATGGATGGAGATGTCGCATACCTCTATCTTAGGATGACGTTGGCGAGAGAGCTTTGCTTGGGCCATAGATGGTGGTAGACTCGGCTGAGAAGGTCAGACTGATCCGAGAGCGTCTCAGAGTTGCATAGGATCGGCAGAAGCACTGGGAAGACAGCAGCAGACGGCCACTAGAGTTCGCAGTTGGAGATAGAGTGTTCCTGAAGATCTCGTCGACTAGAGACGTCATTCGATTTGGCAAAGGCGGGAAACTCAGTTCGAGGTACATTGGGCCTTTCGACGTAACTGCGCAGATTGGCGAGGTGGCATATCGACTAGCGCTTCCAGCCAGCTTGGAGGGAGTGTATAATATTTTCCATGTGTCTCAGCTCCGACGCTACATTCCAGATCTGAGCCATGTGGTGGACAATTCAGAGCTAGAGGTGGGTCCGAGTTTGACCTACGAGGAGCAGCCAGTGGAGATCCTTGATAGGAGGGAGAAGCAACTGCGGAATCAAATTATTCCGCTTGTCCGTGTCATGTGGAGACACCACTCTCCGGGAGAGTCCACATGGGAGCGCGAGGATGAGATACGGGAGCGCTATCCTAGTTTGTTTGCTTGATTGTATTCTGGTTTTCAAAATTCTAAATTCAATAAATGACTTGTGATTAAAACAACTAATTGTGATTTTTATTTCTCTCGAATTTCGAGGACAAAATTATTTTAAGAGGAAGAGATTTGTCACCTCACTCTTCCCATTTTTTTTAATTTAAATTTTAAATAATTAATGAATGGACCCTTTAGTTTGAGTATTGTTTTCTTTATGTATTTTTGAATGAAGCCATGTTTAGAAGCCTTGGGCCAACATGTAGCTTGGGCCTCTATTAATTAGTTTGGGCTTAGCCATTTAAGCAAGTCCTTAAGTTTCTTTTATTTGAATTTTCAAATTCAAATTAACATAACCAACTTTTAAAATCCTTACACTCTGATCTACCACTCTAATTCCTGCCACTAAAAATTTCATCTGCCTATATAACAAACCACTCCTCCATATTCTTTCATTTGACAATTCCAGATCACTCCTCTCATTCTTCCTTCTCCATTGTTTCCTCAAGTCTAAACCTAATTTCCTAATGGCGACGACGCCAGCGATCAGCTCCCCGAGCGGCGAGCAAGCGGGCCACGACGACGATTGAGGCTTTCCAATCTAGCAGTGATCTACTCCAGAAGCTTTGACCAGCTTCTCGCATAAATCCGTAAGGATTGATCGACTTCGAGCAAGATCTCGATCGATCGGTGCGAGAGGGACTGTTCGATCAACTCTTCCTGGCAATTTGAAGATCCATCGAGCGCCTCGAGAATCAATTGGTTGCAGAGGTGAGTTTCATTTGATCGGTTCACTATTTCTTCAATTTCAACCGGATCAACTTGATCATTCTAATCTAAATTCTCAGATCGAGTTGGATTTGATCGATCGATCGAAGAATTGTGAGCAGAAAAGGATTTTGACTTTGAATCGGACGGATCAGTGATCGAAGAATTTTGATTCGTCGGTGAGTTTTCATTCTTGCAGTGTTGGAACGTTGATCGATTTCTTGAAATTCTTTTTGATTTTGTTATCATCAGTGAAGAAGAATCGATCGAAATTTTGTGGTTTGAGATAGAATTGTTTTAAATCTTCTTTTGATTGGTGAGATTGGTTCAATTGATAATTTTTGGTCGAATTTTTCATGAATTCCTCAAGAGAATTTCGGGAAAATCATCTTTGAATCCTTCTTCTAATGTGTCTTCAACCTGTTTGTCAAAATGCTTGATTAAGGACTCTTTGAGAACTGGACACGTGAGATTGTATCCGACTTTGTGGAGAGGCACTCTTTTAGAGTACAACTCATTTCAGGTAATTTCCTTTCTCGGATCAGTATGGCTTAATAATAGTTTAGATTGTTACTTAGAATGTAGAATTTTCTTTTGTTTATGTCAGACCTTGGGGTGTCCGATGCATTCGTATCTCCGGGGGGGTTTTGTGTTCAGTTGAGCTGTGGAGTGTCGGGTTGTGTCCCTGTGGAGTGTCGGGTATCCTGAGCCAATCAAGCACTGGGAGACATCAAGTCTATAGCAGAGTTGCCAATTGCAACTAAACTCTACTAGCCGTTGGAAAGTTTTCATTTCAAATTGAATAGATTTCTTTAGGTACTACTGTACAGGAATGGTTATTTATGTGTGTTAAATATAAATGTTGGGTGTTGGTGTTTCTAAACTAGCAAGAGTTTTCTATGAGCAAATTCTTTACTGAAGAGGGTTGAGTTGAGCCTGGGTTTTGTGTGAAACATTGTGTTAATGCCTAGGTTGTTTAGATAAGTTCACTGAGTTGCATAGAGAATACTTTTGGTAGGGAACATGAACAAGAATGTTTAAGTGCAGGCTTCTAGTATAGCCATATGTCTCTGCAAATTTGAGATTGGATAGTTGGGATAGAGATGTTTTAACATATTAAATTGTTGAGCCTTATTTAACTGTTAGTTGAGGTTTTAGCTTTATGCAATTTTAGAAATTATATTACAAAGCCCTATGTTCAATATTCCCAATAGTAGTAACTATGGTTAAACTATTTTCTGGTTGTTTCTATAAATTATACTTTATTTGACTACCTATTTATTACACTATTTTTAGAGTACAATTATTGTACATTATAAATAATTATATTATATTTATAGAGTAAAATGTGTAAGATTGATAAGTTTAATTGTTTTTTTAAATTATCTAAAATAGCTAAGAAGAGTTATAATAGGATAAACAAATAGCATCTTGTTAATAACCAACTTGTAATTTATAACAGGCAAACATCCAGCTCCACTGATTATCTGTATTTTTTCGGAACAAGGCAAGTACATTTCTATGGTTTTTGTACATTTACATATCTTGTACTTTTCTCGTGACACGTCATGACACGATATCTTGTACCCATGTACTTTTCTATTCTTGTACTTACTTGTGTCGGGTAGGAAAATACACTAGCTATGTGACCAAACCCGGTTACTATATTCATGTAGATAGCTTAGGCCTCGCATCGTGCACGCGGGCCCTAAGCCATATCGATATTCATGTACCCCTGTACATGCTCCTGTACTCACCCCAGTCGGTCACATAGGCTAGTTGTATTTCAAACATGGTGCACTTGTCATGTCTTGTACTTCAGGTTCATAGTTACATTCCTGTACTTTATTTCTTGTACTTTCATTACTGTACTTTCCTGTTCATTTCTAGTATTTCATATTTTCCCAGTACTCATTACCATATCATGATGTTCTTGTTTATTATCTAGAACTGTACTTTGATCCGCTCCTGACTAGGATATGTTGTAGGTGAGATGGAGGCTTTGTGTGGTACATATTATGGCCGAGAGCCTGTAGATACAGTAGAGCCAGCTAGATTTGCTCTGGACTTAGAGGCTGAAGAAGACTAGCATTTTACCCTTTAGTAGTCTATATTTCCTTATATTTGAGACTATCAGACTTTATTTTTCATTTGCTAGAAATGTAATAATTCTGAGACATGTACTTTGATTTTGGGATACGTTTATAGATGTTGTGATTTGTACTTATTCCTGTTTATCTGGTTAGATTTTCCTAGATTGGTACAGCTTACTTCATCGTGTCCAACGATGAAGTCTGGGCGTGTCCGACTCATGTCCGATTATTCGGGAGCAGGTCGTTACAGCGGCCTACGTCCCCTCTCGAAAACCCTATTCTCAGCGGCAACTTCACCCATGCGGCAGCTTCGGTCTTCACCAAGCAGTTGGTTGCAATTCTATTCCATATTTTCTCTCTTCAATTCAATTTTATGGTAGTGCTAATTGAAGTTAGGGTTTTTTGTGGATTTTTTTGAGAGTAGAGTTTTTTGACACTATAGTTTTTTGTGGATTTTATTGAGAGTAGGGTTTTATGTTTCTGGCTATTGTGTCATGTCCTAGTTATGAATCTGTAGGGTTTTTTAGGTCAAATTTGTCATGATGTGGGTTTTATTTCTGGCTACTGTGTCATGTCCTAATCACATGATTGTGTCGTATCCTAGAATTTGTGAATCAGTAGGGTTTTTGGGTCAATTTTGCCATATGATGTGAGTTTTCGTTTATTCACATAAATGTGTCTTGTCCTAGGGATTTTGTTTTTTCACAGGACTGTGTCGTATCCTAGGATTTGTGAATCAGCAGAACTTTTTGTGGGTCAACTGTGTCGTGTTGTAGGATATTTGTTTGTTAACACAGAATTGAGACTGAACTGTTGCAGTACACTAGACCAATATACTAATGATCTGCTGCCTCATTCTTATTGCGGGGAAGGAAGGAGCACCCAGCTTGAGGTCGAGATTACGATCATCTACAACTACTGCTCAGTTAGATTTATAACCTGGTTATATAATCTGCTTTGATTGTCGGGATTACAACCATGTCTAAGTCATGGATCTCAAAGGATAGAATGTGCCGTGAATATGAGGAAGGAGTAGAAGAGTTTCTTAAGTTTGAAAAGCCCCATTTAGATAATCCTATTTCAATTCGATGTCCATGCGAAAAATATGAAAATTTGATATTCCAAAAGCTAGGGGACGTAAGAAAACACTTGTTTAGTAGGGGTATTGATCGAAGTTATACAATATGGGTTTGTTTTCTAAGTTCTTCTCTTTACTTATGCAATATGTTTTTACTTGTGTGGAGACATTCCCAATGTCTAAAATTAGCAATTCTGTTAATGACAGGAAGAGAAAATCGAAAGAGATCTACATTTTTGTCAAACATGTTTCTTGTAGTGTGTCTCTACTATTCCTTGTATGTATATGCGACATACACACCTATAATTATACATTACCAGCGATAGTTCCCCTATTGATTGATACACACATATTAGCACTCACACACACATTTCCATATGTAAGGATCAAACCCTATAGGATACTCAAGTACAAATAGATACTCCACACAATCTATGATACTCTAATAATATATCACAAACCAAACCTATATGAACATATATATATATATATATATATATATATATATATATATATATATATATATATATATATATATATATATATATATATATATATAACATACCTATCCCTAATTGTTTTGATACTTAGCTGTATATAGGACAATATCCTGCTGCCCAGTGCCCAAACCAGGGCCACCGTGGTCTTGATTGAAAATTAGGCTCTTAATTGACAATTAGGCATGATACTCTAATGATATGTTTAGAATATAACATGATAAAGCTTACAAAAATATTTCGAACAGTACAAATTGATACTCCACATAATCCATGATACTCTAATGATATATATATATATATATGGAACATACCTATCACTAATTGTTCTGATACTCAACTGTATATGGGACAATATCCTGTTGCTTGTATATGGGACAATATCTTGTTGCCCAGTAGCCAAGCCAAGGCCATCATGGTCTTGATCGATAATTAGGCTCTTGATTGACAATTAGGCATGATACTCTAATGATATGTTTAGAATATAACATGACAAAGCTTACAAAATATTTAGAACAGTATAAATTGATACTCCACACAATCCATGATACTCTAATGATATATCACAAACCATATATATATATATATATATATATATATATATATATATATATATATATATATATATATATATATATATATATATTTTATATATATATATATATATATATGGAACATACCTATCCCTAATTGTTCTGATACATAGCTGTATGTGGGACAATCTCCTCTGAACTTCTAAGTGCTGCTGATAATTATAGTCTTGATTGACAATTAGGCTCTGATACTTCACTAATTTCTATTGTCATATGTTCTAGAGAGCCCAACACAAGTGGAAGCTGGCCCTCCAAAAGAGGAACAAGAGGGCCTACAATGATGGAGAGAACAATTAAAAGAAGAAGTGATGGATCGAGGAAGATTGTTACTTTCAACGAGACTGGACAGCCTATCGAAGAGGTCGGGGCAGAATGTATTAGTCTACTAGAAGTTGTTGCAAGAAGTATGATACAATGATTTGCGGAGAGTCCCTACAAATGTTAAAGAGAATGCATGGGCCTCAGTTGAGGTAAATTTATATTGAAGATTAAAATTGTTTTGAGTTTATTGCTTGGTTATTACTAATCTTACTTAGTATGCAGCAGATCTTTATTGTTGACTCACGAGCTAAAAACAATTTGATGCAAATGATGGGTGTTGCAACAAAGTCATTTTGGCATAGCTTAATGGACTATGTTCTTGCCAATAAGGACGACCTTGCTGTCTTGAAATATCCACCTCCAATGTATAGTTTCATCCATCAAACCCAATGGAGCAAGTTTGTGACATCTAGACTTTCAGGTATCGATCTCAGGAATTTGGTTAACTTGTCTACTTCATAAGTTGTTACTTATCATATGTTACTTATGATTTCAGAACCTTCGTATAGAGCAACAAAATAGGAGAGGCAGACATGTATCCAACCATAGGCTAGGCCGAGAAGGCTATGCGGGTTTAAGAGAAGAAATAGTAAGTAATCTGAACTCTGATACAACGCTTTGAAACAAGTGATGGATGCAATGCAAATGTGTACACTCACCTATGTTCATTTTTCTGATAAAAACAAAAAAAGGATGCAATGTATACTGAGGAGAAAGTTGACCGCTGCCTTTTTTGGAAGCTAGCTCGAAAAAAAGTAAAGAAAATCTACTGGGGATACCTATACCAGTGAACATGATGGGGATGATTCTGTTTCGATGGTTTATGATCCAACTACTCAAGCAATGGTGGATAAGATTGTAAGAAAGTCTCAACTTTAGTCTCATTTCCCCTAGCTTGCCTTGCTGATCCACTATTGCTGCATATCTAGTCTAACACAACATTCCTCCTTCCTACCTACCACTGTTGCTGCATATCTAGTCTTATTTAGACACTTAGACACTTAGACACTTAGGCCACTGGACACTGGTGGCATATACACTTAGACACTTAGGCCACTAGACACTGGTGGCCTATCCACCTATATGAATTTTGAACTGTCTAAGCTATCTTCCTATATATATATATACGCTCTACTGTCTAAACCTATCTATATTTTTATAGGATGAAGTGAAGAAAAAAATTATGGCGAGTTGTTTATTCCGGTGAATCGTGATGCTCTTTGTTATGCAATGGAGAAGCCCGAGCACAATGTTGTGTTACGGCCATGGCTAAATATGTCACCCCAAGCTCTTATTTTCACACTTCTAAAGCTCCAATTAGTTGGGAGGAGGAGAAACAAAAGTTGCTCGAGAAGATTTTGAGAAAAACTAGATGATAAGCAAGTTAATGACACAGGCGAACTGTGGTACACCAATATCAAATACTGGTTCCAACTTCCCGGAAACCAGATCCCCAATTCCTCTAATGCTTCCCATCAATGCACCGAATTCACCTTTCGAAGGATCATAGAGGCTAAGTCGTATGAGAAAGGTCTAATTTTATCCCCTTATCTAGCATTATGAATTTAAGTGCTAACATTTTTCAACTTTTTTGATACGATTGTAAATGCACAGTCTCCTTTGAAAAATAATGAGAAGATAGTAGATATGGAAAAATCTGTGTATGGCCAGAAGAAGAAGACACCAATAAAAGAGAAGACACCATTAAAAGAGAAGACACCAAGAAAAGATAAGACACCAATTAAGGTCAAGTCACCCATGAGAGCTTGTACAAGAATTATAAGGTCTTTTAAGAATCCACCTGGAATGGAATTCTTCGTTGTGCTGGCACAGAAGTTGATCAGCAAAAAAACAAAAATTTGGGTTCCATGTGATATTGACTTGTTTGGTACTCCAATACTTATTGCTCTTCTTCGAGAGGATATTGACAATTTCGTTAATATGCATCCTCTCTCAACAAACTGCATTCAATTATACATTAGGTAGAAAAATAATTTGCTTCTTCATTTTTTTCTTATTACATTAATAACTTGACTTAAATTATCTGCAAACTATAGGTCATTGCACTATCGTTTAAAGGACCTAAATACTGTTGAAAATGTTTCATTTATCGACCCAGGAAAAGTATCCACTTCTGGGTTAAAAGACATTTTCACATCAAGGGATGTAAGAGCAAGAGAGATTTGTAACTTTATGAAATATGGAAAACAAAGTCGATTCTTTTTCGTGCCATACAACCCAAGGTATTACATTTCTTACTTTTTTCCTTTTATAAAGTGAATTCAGAATTTTCGTGAAATACACTCACACACACTCTGGCCATACTATCATATTGAACTCTGATTTCTACATTATTGTACACCTGAGATACACACTGCAGAACATTTACCTAATAGTCCCTCTAACTCTGATACTTAAATTTTTATATATCTTGGTGTTATATAGTGTAATAACAGAGATCATTGGGTCTTGGTTGTCATTGATATTCTACTTATGAGAGCGTACTATTTGGATTCTCTGGGGGATCGCATATGTGAGAACCTTAAACAAATTATAACAAGGTATGCATGGATATATTTGTCCCAAATCTTCACACAACTATAGTAAATGATATATGCTTTAATAATAACAAATATTGTCCACTTTAATTTGCATAGTAGGCTTCTAATGTATCATGCTCAATGTGGAGACCAACTTTAAAAAAATTAGATTGAATTGATTATCAATTCAGGTACAATATATTTCTCTATCGTCAATATATAGATAAAAAAAATGAACAAGTGTGTAAGGACTTTGCTTTTTATGCATATGCGCCAGTACAAAGTGGCACTATCGAATGTAGTTACTATGTGATGCGATATGTGAAAGATATCACAATTGATCCAAACTTGCTTAATCCTAAGGTGATGTTCTGCTTAATCAACATGCATGTATGTTTAAAATATATTACAATCACTTATGTTTTTTTTTCCTTCCTATTTACAAATAGTACAATGAGAAGCAGGAGTACAGGTTTGATGAGATTAATGAAGTTCACATCGAGAAGATGGATCATGTGTCATTGTTCTTGACCTAGCCATTCCTGAAGGTAATTTTTGAACTTTATCTAGAATTTGCAGTCATTATGTGCTGCATATTTATGCATTATTGAATATAAGGATAATGTTTAGCAGTGAAGTATCATAGCTGCCATTAATTTTGTGTTCAAGATACTTGCTTATATTGATACTCATGATACTAAGCCACTACTAAGCATTACTAGTATTAGCTCTGATACTCATGTTCAGGATACTTGTGTTCAGGATGCATTGTGTGACTGTAATAGAGGGTGTTTCCTACGCAAGTATGTGTAAGTAGTGTGCTCATGAGTGAGGATGTTTTCTATACATGTGTGTATATGTTGAGTGTATCCAATAGTCCTATTTCTATATGATAAATAGAACAAAACAAAAAAACTGCTAATCTGAAAGAAATCCTAATGATTCCTTAGTAGCAGCATGATATACCAACTAAGCTATCCCACACCAATACATGTAAACCACTATGTTCGGTTCAATGCATTAGAAAAACAACTGTATACTATAAATTAGGGTGTAATCATATACAACTTATATATATATGTTTTATCCACCCATTTAAAATATAGATATGCATATGGTGTTACCTTTGTATCCTAATACGAGAATAATACATGAAACCTTCAAAAGAATATGGTAGACTCAATTCTCTTGTAGTCTTCTTATCTAATAACCATTCATATTTGAGGAATTCCTATCCATTAGTCAAATATTGACATATGTTCAATAATCCAAATAGTGCATCCCACTAATATGAGGCTCTTACCAGGGTATAGAAAAGGTCAAGTTCATGCTGCCTAGTCCAATTATACAGAGAGACTATTTCCAAACAATATCATTATTCGTATCCATGCCCGATATTAGAAAACAAATACATATACTTTATCAGAGTATCAGAGTCCTCACATGCTTGAAACTAGTGGACACAGTAAGTATCAGAGTATCTATGTATATCATCATTCTCTACTAGTAGTGAGTACCAGTGAGTACCAGAGTTCTAGTAGACACAGTGCGTATTAGAGTATCTTTACAAATCAGACTTGCAATTGGGTGGCAGCAGTGAGTATCAAAGTTCTGACTTGTAATTCAAATGGACTTTGATACTAGTTGTCATCATGGGTATCAGTCATCATGGTATCAGTCCATGATTATGTTCACTATTAACTAATGTGTGAAGGGGGATTACCAATGTTATCAGTCATCATGGGTTTATGAGAAGGAGGATGTTTTAGTCAGTGGACATTTAAGTTCATGTTTGCTAATTTCTTGTATCAATCACTGTTCAGTCCCTAAATTTCTTGTATCAGTCACTGTTCAGTCCCCAAATTACATATAGTTCAGTCCCTACTTCTCATTCTTAGTAACAGTTTAATTTACTAGTAAATGAAAAGGGAGGATGTTTTAGTCAGTGGACATTTAAGTTCCTATTTGCTAATGGTTTCAGCCCTAAATTACAGTCAGTCATTCATAGTTCAGTCTTTAGTTTTATTTGTTCTCAGACACTGTATCGGCTTGAGAGCCTTGATACTTAATTTTGTTTTAGTATCACAAATAGGAGGGGCTCGGGTTTGGTTTAAACCTTAGTAGCAGTCCCTGTTTATATATTTATGTCCTATACATTATTGCATCACCTACTTGTTGTATCAGTCCTTGTTGATGATATTGTATCAAATATTTCTTTGTTCAATCTATATGTGATTTATACCAATCCAATACGAACAATGATATTGTATCAGTCTTTGTTCAAATATTTCTTTATTGATACCAGTCCAATACTAACATTGTGTTTTTAATTGGCTATAGGGGATTCTCGATGAATGATGGTTTGTGAAGGTACAGGCTTCGGTTTCAATGATGTTTGTGAAGCTGCGGGATTCTGTTGCGATATAGTTTTTGAAGCTGCGGGCTTCCGTTAAGGGTATTTTGTTCTACTGTGGAACTAGTTAATATGAAATTGGGTTGGTGTATCATGTACAAGTGTGTATCTGTGAACGAAGTTTATCTTTTTGTTGGTTAACTGAACAAAAGAACTGGTGGTTGAATGTAAGAACATGTTCGTTTTGTTAATATAAAATATGCTTGTAAATTATTTGATGTTTGTGAGAGATTCTAGAATTTATTATTACGCATTTCTGGATTTGATATTATGCGTGGATCTCATAACGTCGGCAACGTAAATGGAATTGATAAACATGGTCTCTTGACGGCTAAGAAATATCAACAAAAAGAGAATTCATGTTGACAGTCATTAACCGTCAGCTAGGCCAGCATTAGGAAAGTATGCACCAATATTGACGATCCAAATCTGGGTCTAAACCTGGATTTAGTTGACGGCTAAAACCCATCAACTAAAGCAATTTTAGTTGAGGGCTAAAACCCGTCAACTAAAGTCGTACAGCAACCGTCAACTAAAATGGGGACTTTTGCTGCATTGGCCTATCTGACGGAAAGGAAACCGTCAACTAAACCCTTTGATGATGGAGAAAAACAGTCAAGAAAAGCCATTTTTCTTGTAGTGTCAATTACATCCTCCAGACCTTCTCGGTCACGTGGAACTTATTTATGTTTTCATCTGCCTTGTAGAGATTCTCTACAGCCTCCCTGACGTCCTATGCATTGACCGTCCTACTGTATGACTCTTCTAGAGAATCCTCCATCGAGTTCAGGATCAACAACTTGTAGAGGTTGTTATCCCGCCTCCACATCGACTGCAAAATTGTGGCTTCAGCAATCCTTCGAGCATTTTCACCCTCTAGAATCAAAGGCTCAGGATCTGTTAACACGTAGTCGACACTCACGAGTTGAAGTTTAAGGCTGACCTTTCTCTTCCAGACGTTGTAATGCTTCCAGTCAAACTTCTCAAGTTTGTTAAAACTTGTGTCGAGAAGGTTTGCATGGTTGTTTTTATCTGATATGAATCTTGCTTTGAGATTGTTGTTCCCGAAGTAGATCCTAAGATGGAAATCTTGATCTCTTAGTGATACACGGAGATGAATGCTCATTCTCTTTGTGAGATACGAGGTTAATGACTCGGTCTCTTTGTGAGAACCATAGTTGATGAAGCCAACTTTGCTGGGGTAATGAAGACCACATTTGCTCAAAGCAAGATTCGCCCTGTAGCGATTTGCTCCCAGGAACCAGCAAGTTCGAAAGAACTTCTTGAACGCTCGCTGTCACCTCCTTCTTGGACTCGCTGAACTCTTTTGACACCAATGGCAGCCGCCTCTCTTCGTCTCCTTTTATCTAGTAAAAACTCAGTAAAGGCACAAAAAGAGTATTTGTAGAGTTGGGCCGAAACTCTAACCCTAATTCTGGCCGTAACTGATTGCGAAAAGATAGGAGCGAATAATGGAAAGATTTGAATAAATTAAATTCAAATCCCACAAAAGATGTATCTGATTAATTGATCCGATCTTTCCATAACCGCTCAATTCTTCCAATCAGTCGAATTAGGCGCCATATGTGCCCACTTAGCCCGTCAACTCGTGTAGCACTGCATGCGCGCAGCAGCATAGCAGTATAGCATCGCAGCCCCGCAGCAGCGCATACGCGTGTAGCTATACTTAGCCCGTGCGTGCCCCTGCGCAGCCCCTTGAGCCCGAGTCCGAGTCCGAGTTGCTAAGCCCCTTGGGGGCTTAGCTCCATAGGAATTAATTTACATGAGCATGACAAAAAGCATTAATGCTTCTTTATTGGGTTAGCCTTCTTTTCACTAGAAAACACCCCCACACGTCACCCATGTGCCTTTCCACACCTCATGTGATTCTCTCAACACAAGCAAAGCTTTATATTGAGATATAATCCATTTGGCCTAGGCAATAGGGGACTATCTTTCTAGTTCTCTAAGGCAAAACACCAACAAAACTTTCAAAAACATGTACATAGACAAGAATTATAAAGGAAACATATTTAACAAAACAAGTTTTGGATAAAAGTAGGCATTTAATACTAAAAAATAAAAAACGATGATAAAATAATATTGTTCAAGAGGTTGTCAAGATGTACTTGGCCTAAACTAAGCTCATATCCTAAACCTTATACTCCATCACTAAGAGAGGTTCAGAAACCACACTCTTAATCCTGAAGACCAAGCTCCAAGCCCAAGAGGTAAAATGAAGAGAAAACGAAGAGAGAATAAAGAGGGGGGAGAGAAAGAAAGAAATAAAAAAAACCTTGAAGGGGTATAGAAAAGAGAATTAATCGTGACCGTTAGATCTGCCATATTAGAATCCATGACTCAATCAATTCAATCTCATCCATTGAAAGAAAACAAAAAAAACTGATGAACAATAGAATTAAAGAAAACAAAGAAACCAATTAATAATAGAAGGAACTCGGTTATAGACTAATAGACGATAGCGTTCATTGACTAC
This sequence comes from Iris pallida, assembly GCA_029216955.1. NCBI lineage: Eukaryota > Viridiplantae > Streptophyta > Magnoliopsida > Asparagales > Iridaceae > Iris > Iris pallida. Next base: position 4,998,103 of record JANAVB010030420.1, on the reverse strand, counting down.
TATTCACACGACAAAATATCCTTGGACAGTATACTAGTGGTACAGACTAGTATACCGACAATATGATGGCCAAGGGTTAAATTTCCCAAGTTTGAGAATTTTCAGGATTTTGTTCTACGCAGGGGTCCTAAGACGGGTCTATGGAAATGCTAAAAGGTATCTTACATATCATTGGCCGTCTGGTGATAATCATGGTTGTCACAAACTCGAAAATAATATGTTGCATAAGTCATTAATTATTTTCTTAAGAACATGAAATCAGAAAATGAAATGAACAATAAATACTCGTATATCCAGATAAATATCGATACTGTGAGATGAATCTCACACAGCCCTTCCCATGCCTTTCCTATCTATCTTTTTCCCAAACGCCAACAACTATCTCTCTCTTCCTCCTTTGTCGGATTCGTCAATACTCCTCCGCCACCTACACTTACCCGTCAGTGACGCATCCCTCTAGTGTCATCACTACGCTTTTGCCATTATCATCACACACCATGACTACAATTTTGTAACACCCAGTTTTCCAAATATGGTAATTTTAAAATTTTGTGATTATAATTATTTAATAATGATATTTAAATCATGTTGTGATTTTTGGTGATTTTTAGTCAATTTAAAACTATTTAAAATATTGGATTGCAATTTTGATGGTTAACTAGTTAAACCCTAGTTTTGCTAATCCTAGAGACTAACCATGACCAAGGGAGCCTAGTCATGTGATTAGAATTTCAAATTACCAATTTTTAGCCTAAGGATATTTTGGTCATTTGACAATTTTGTGGAATTATAATTTTGATTAATTAAATATTGTGCTAATCTTTTAGTTAAGCCTTAACCTAGAAGTTTAACCTAACCTAGATTAGTCTTGAGGTTAGAATCATGGTTAGAACATTCCTATTAAGTGCAAGGTTAGTAATCTAGATATTCCTAGTAGGATATTTTCCTTTTAAGATATTTGTGAAAAGAAGCCTTGGACCAATAGGAAGGCTTGAATTGGGTGGAGGAACCTCAACCACTCATCTAAACCTCTAACCCTAATATTTTCAACAGCCATACAAGCCCCCCCCTCCTATAAGTATCCCACTTAAGAGCCTTTGCCTCTTTTTACAAACCCTAGAAAAGCCCTACTTATTCTTCCCTAAACTCCTCCCAATTAATCCAAATTGAGCCCAAATTGAGTCAAATCAATTGCATCATCATCCCTAATATAGAGGATACTTGTGGTGCTTGCTAGCAAGGTTGGAGGACGTTTGAACCGTAGCAAATCGAGGAAGACATCAAGACGAGGCTCTTTACATTGAGTTTGAACACTCAATAGGTAAAACCCTACAAACCCTATTAAATTCTTCATTTTTTTCCATAGATGCATTCATTTAGGGTTCCCCTAGGTGTAGCCCAAGTTTGGTAGAAAATCATGTCCATTTCGTGTCTGTATCGGACACGTATCGGTGTATTTAAATGGGTGTTTGATAAAATGCTTGAATGGAATAAATATTGTTAATTTCGAAAACTAATTAAAAAGTTGTAGCCTATGCATGTTCTTTGGATTTCGTGTGGACTGAGTCACATTCAGAATCGTGTCCGTGTCCAAAACGGACACGAACTCGCTGCACGAGCAGCCGCACACATGCCCTGCTGCTCGGGCTTGCTGTGGGACACGACACGGCAACTCAGGTCACTAAATTGGTGGCACATGGGCCTAATGACTGACACCATGCACGTAAAACTTGAGATGATTTCGTTGAGCGGATTGGAGAAATCCCGACCGCACTGTCTCGACCACACGCACACACGCGCGCGTACGGGCCACTGATACGCGCTTCGCACGTGGACTCGCGACCTCGTGGACACTGTGCAGGCACCTATACCCTACCCCTATACCAAGACTACCTCTGACACGAGCACAGGCTCGAGGGTCGACACACGAGTCCTTGGGACGCTCTGTACCTCTGCACGAGGCTGTCGATACCGTATTTTCTGATACTTTGGTTTTCTTCTTCATTTTGGACACCTGTGTCCTAATTTTTGGACACGAAGGACTCTTGGAACTCGTGTGACTTGTCCAAGCCACTGTCCACCTGCCACCTTTTTTCGAATTGGGTTTCAAATGGGATTGAGACCCTGTCAACTGATACACTGTGCACAGTTTTTGAATTCAATATTTGATTCCCTATTTTAACTGAGTTTTTGATATTTTATTGTCATATTGATTCATGAACATGTGTGTTAGTTATTTTAGTGATTGATTACTGATTGGTGTGGGTTTTAGATTTGAAATAGGTTTTTTGGAATGATGAACTGATATGCAATATGATACATGTATCAGGACTGAAATCCTGAACCTTTAAATTCCACTCTAAACTAAATTTGATGTTCAATTGTCATGATTAGATTCAATTACATGTGTTAGTTTACTGTTGAGGATGTTACATGAATTTGTTGAGGCAACAAGGGTTTGGTTTTCGAAATGTATAGACTGAAACTCCCAGAACTTTTTACATGTTAACTGATATTAATGATTTGGACTGTCAAGTGAACTAAATTCCTAGATTTCAATGCTATTACACATCCAATCTGAGATATTACACTCTCTCTATTATACACAATTGTAAATTCCTGAGTTCCCATTCACTTGACTGTCATTAACCTGAATCAAATTCCTGAGATTCACTCACATTCACTGTCACTAATTTCCTGAGTTTATACACACTCAGTCACATATGCTCACACACACCTTAATCTACATTACACTATTTATGTTGAACTATTTAATTAACTGTCATATTTCCATTTTTCCTGAGTTAGCTAAATGGATGAACTGCCATTGCCATGTTCACTGATTTCTTATCACAAACCTGAGAATTAGCTCACTGTCACTTACTGAAATTCCTGTAAACACACACTAAATCTGAACACTACACTAAGCCACCTATACACACAATGGTACATGGCTTGTTCCCTTAATCTGAACACTATACTAAGCTATGTTTGTAACACATACACCTAGACCTGAGATATACTCTACTAATTTCCTAACTCACATTGACACATCAACCTATCCACTGCTGTTTACTAATTCCAGGTTACATGCACATTGCACTGATTTCATCCATGTATCACACACAGCCTTGTGAACCTGAATTCTGTGAAATAACACTCATGAATACACACTTTGCACACATTGAATCACATGCTCATACACACACACATTGATTGTTAAACTGAGAATGGTATGGACATTCACTCCCTCACCAAGACTCACACATATATATGCACACACACATGACATTGCCTTAGCCCTATACATGTGCCTATACCTCACTACACTATACACATACATGTATACCCACACATGCACACCCTCTCTCAATCTCTCTACTATCCATGTACCCATGTATGTAATATGTATGCATGTACCAATGTACATTATAATATGCATGAATGTATATATGTAAATAAATGAAAATTTTCTATGTAGAATGCCTATGATAAATGAATGCAAGTTCAATAGATAATGTATGTGTAGACTAGCCTTGATTTTACATGTTACTAAACTATATGCCTAAAACTAAACCCTTGGACCTATATATAAACTTGAGTTAAATTGGACATTGCTATATAGTATGTGCACTAGTGTAAACCCTTACCTTCATAGCCATTTACCTTGTAATGCACACACACACTTTTTTACCTTGACGCATTGACACTCACAATTGCACTCTCTCTATAGGAATGTATATGTATTCATATATATGGTATAATGTATGATGCTTGTGGATTGATGATTGTTGTTTGGTTTTAGTCTAGATTGGTTAGTCTTAGTGAGACTTGATGGACTAGGATCGATCTAGTTTGACTAGAGTGTTGACCATGGTTGACCCAAGTTTGACTTAGACCTAGTTTGACCTAGACAATTGATCAGGTTTGACTTAGAGTTGACTTTGACCTAGATTTGACTTAGACTCATGTAGATTTCATCGTAAACCTTATTTATCTTATTTTAAACATATTATAACCTGTACTGCTCTATTTAGGACATTGTGACTCTGGTGCAGATATCTGATATTATACTACTCTTTTCAGAGTATCAGGCGAGTACATTCTCTGATAGTTCTCTCATTTATTTGTCAATTATTACTTCAGTTCTAGTTAATTTTATGTGATTCTTACAACACGTATGGATATTTTGGATTCATGTATGCGACACCATACCATGTTGTCTGGCCTCTATTACTGGAATCATTGTTGGTATCATCATCTGGCATCTATACTGAATCTACTAGAATCATTCTGGAATCATTGCTGGTATCATCATGTTTGGCTGGACTCATCTCGATTCTCGTGTCGTACTAGATTCACTTGTATTACGGGCGAGGAAATATTGAGTAAGATATGTAAATACCCTCTGGAATCTCCCTACTGGAATCTACTGGAAGCATAGCCATCTCTCGTCTGATCAGTGAGAGATGTGCCTGATACCTACAGCCGTTTATATGTCGATCTCGGTATTTTAAAACACCTGTTAGAGTATAGTCTGGACTCACCCTGGAATCTTTGATCACTGACGGAATCATCTTATAATGGACTCATCTTGTACTGGAATCACCTGGTATCAGATTCATATTGTCTGGACTTAATTGAGTTTTACACTCGTTTATATTTACTGTCTGGACTTATCATGTTACTCTGGTTCAGCTAGTTTCTATTTTCAGTCTTCATTGTCATGTTTCTTCTCTTGTTTTACTTACCTTACTTTTCTTGTATCTTAACTGTTCTCTATACCATCACCTGAATATAAACTACCATGTTCATCAATAAAACTGTCTATAACTGCTTTAGAGTTCTCTGTCATTTACTTGAGTTTTCTAGATGAATTGTACTCGTTCCTGTCCTGACTGGACCTGTTGAAAATATTACAGATGCTTGCCCTGAGGACAGTTGCCCTACTTGCCTTGGAGCATGAGATGGCTTAGCTACCTTTGGCCCCGACACTCAGGAATCGGAGAAACTAGCTAGTATGCTTGGTTTAGTTTTCATGTTTTAGAACTTGAAGTGTAATAACTTGAGATACGAGTTTTATTTGAGTTTGTTTGAGATATTATTATTTAGTAGTTTATAATTGTTGTTGTTTAGTCTTTAGTTTTAAACTTTTGTGTTATCTTATCGTTCTTAGACTGTGATTGAGATTTTATTATCTATACTTGTCCCTCCGTTCGGAGTTAGATTTGACAACTACATTATATAATTGCGTGAGTTGTTGATTAGATAGTAAACTAGGACAACGTTCCTACCGCCGACACTGCGGCGTAGGCTAGACGTACCCACTTCTCGTGCCCCTACACTGGGTGTGGGTCGTGACAATTTCTCTCCCCCCCTCTCTTTCCTCAGACTTGTAACCCCGTCATTGCTTTATCCTCATCATCTCCCTTTCGCTCTCTCTCTTTCTCTCTCTCTCTCTCTCTCTCTCTCATTTTTAGCAGTCGTAGCCTCTGCCTTTGTCACATCCCTATTTTCAAATTATGTATACTTATTTCATATTTTTCAAATTATGTATAACTGTATTTCATATTTCGAAGATTTTTAAATTTTGTATTTGTCACGACACACTCCCGCTTTTGGGATACGAGTACGGGACTAAGTCCAGCCTATGCCACAACATCGATAGTAGTACGTTGTCTAGACCTTAATACTAATCTCATATCCAAACGAACAACATTTGATCAGAAAATAATCTATTTGCTCATTCACACTAACTATTCAATTTACAAATCTAACAATACATCAAAATAACATTCGAGAACACACCCGCTAAATATTAAATTCAAAAAAAATTTAACTAGAATCTATAATCGGCCTCCACAATATATCTAACTCCCCAGATGGGTCCATAGTGCATAAGATAGCAAGTCACATAAAGTTTTCAACATATCCTAGAAAAATTATCTAGTCAGGATTAGAACAAGTACAAGTCTAAGCAATCACAATGTAAGTACATTTAAAGCAATATAACACTAAGCATGTGAACCAATAATCAAGAGACATGTACAATATGATCAAAAAACATGCAATATGATAACTAATAACATAAGTAACAAGTATAGAAAGGCTGAGAAAACTTATTAAAATACTAATAGTACATGTGTCACAGAAGTACAACGTTCCTACACGTGGAAAGCTTGTGTAAACAATGCACAATAGGAAAAGGCTTTCCCTCACAAACGGAAGAGATGCCAACGATGGGTATTTCTCCACATGCCTAATATTATACCTCCCTTATATTCATACCTCACAATCCTGTAACATGATCACGATAAAGATAACGATAAACATGAACATGACTAGATCACTCTACTCTCGTGTGTGTAACAGTCAAGACAAAAAATAGCATGCATAGATGAAATATACAATATAAAGTATGCACGTGAAGCATAAAAAAGTACTTGTCTCGGTTAGTTTGGAGTCAATGTGCGCCACCGAATCACAATTAGGTTAAAAGTTATTGCAATTCTGGCTAACTGCTACTAATTCGGTGACTCACCGGCTATCTATGGGTTCCACGAATTAAAACAAAATATTGACCAATTTTATTAGTTTTTGGAAAATTGGTACGTTATAGATCTCTGTCTCAACTTTCTAAAACATTAAATGGTTCACAAACGGTTCACAAAACGAAATTCTCCCGAATCTCAAAGTAGTATGATACGTCAATTTTTGGACAACTGACACTCAAACAATTTTTATTTTTCAGAATTTTACGTTCATAATTACAGAAAATAATTATATTTGGAAAGCTAACCTTGATACGGTTCTAACAAAAAAAATTGAGGTGAAACGGAGTCCGAATTTGGTCTCAACGGCTTTGCGAAGTTGCTATAGCTTCTGAAAAATGAGACAGAATTTACAAATTTTGGGCTATTTTGGACCATAAAGAGGGGATTTTGGAAAAGGAAAATAAGAGATGTTTATAAGTTTAATAGTATATATAATGGGTAGCAGTTACTTAGTTAGGGTTAGATTGGAGGGGGAAAAGCTTTCGTTAAACAGATGGAGATTTTCTAATGTGTAGGGATTAAAAATCCAATCAACTTTCCATAAATGAAATCAAATAAATATTTAAAATTTAATTAGTGAAATCTAATCCAATATTTAGTTACCATATGTAAATTAAATCATATTTGTTCACATCAAAGGATATTCAAAATATATCGGCATAATCTAAAATCTTATTTAAAATAATTTAGCAATAGATTTTTTTGGTCAAAGACAATAATCAATAATTTTAAAACTAAATTAATCAAATCTAATTCTAATATTTGATTACAAAATAATTCAAATTAATATTTAATATCACCAAAATAATTTAAATAATATTTTCATAAACCCAAAATCTAATTTTGAAAATAAATTTTGGCAAAACCTTTTGTCATTCAAAAATATTCATGACTTCCTCTATAGAAATTCAATTAAAATTTTCTAAAACAAATATTTCAAATAAAATAAATAAAATATTAAAAAATTTGGGAACATGGATTAAAGTATTTATTTAAAAAATGTATTATTATTTTTTAGATCTTGATTGGCCTTAGTTGTTGAGCTTGATTTTTGATTTTTATGGTTGATTTTTCATTGTTGATATATTATTATTATTTATTATGTGTTGTTGTTGTTTTGTGTTGTTGTTGTTGTTGTTGTTGTTTTGTTGTTGTTGTTGTTGTTGTTGTTGTTGTTGTTGTTATCTCCACAATTAAGATCATTATATTAATATATATATTAATATATTATTATTATTATTATTATTATTATTAGTTATTATTATTATTATTATTATTATTATTATTTTATTATTATTATTATTATGTTCTATAACTACACCCCCATCCCATCACTCAGTCTCTCTCTTTCCTATCTAACCCTAACCCTAGACGACACCATCTCTCCCTCTCACACTCGATCTCCTCTCTATTCCATGGTCACCAGCTCCCAAACTAGTTTTAGTATGTTGCATAAACGAAATTTGTTTTCATTGGAAACAATTTATTCATAATTGGATGGTCTTTTTGAATACTTGAGTCAACGATATAGAATTTCAAGTGGGTTAACCCCTTTATAATTCGGTTATTCATAAGTTATTTATATCTATTGTGAAATAGAAGAATAGAAAAAATTGGTAGCCAGAAAGAATATACATACCTTTTTCATTGATAACATATATATTAAAGGGAAAGAGATTGAGGGTATGTGGGTAATAAGGGCATCCACATTTAGGTTTATCCAATCACAATACTCCCCCTTGGATGCCACTTTAATTATTGCCTCATTATTTCTAAGGAAACACTCATCTCGTGAGAAAATCCATAAAAAATAAAAGAGTATAACAATATTCTTCAGGAATATAATTTTTCAGGAATCCAAGTGGATGCGACTTACATTGCCTTATTAAAAACCTTTCAAAGGGAAAACCTGATGGGAAAAAACCTCAAAAGAAAAGAGGACAATGTGCAATGTATACTTCGAGATGTCTCCATCACCATCTTCAGGATGCATGCATCTTCAGGATGCTCCCCCTCAAATAAAAATTACATTCTTCTTGTTACATCAAAAAATAACCCCCAATAAAATTTATATATTACCCCTACTGTATTTGCCTATACATTTATACCCATACCCTTATAAAAAGGCTGCATGCTTTATTGTGATTTTTGAAATCTTGCAACTCCTCCTGATATGTTGAACTGTTGAAATCATAGCAATGTACATGATTTGATGAAGTTGCCATAGTGATTTGCTTTAGTTCTCTCTAAAATACCATTGTTTATAAAAATATACCTTATTTGTGATACCCCGTAAGAAAGATCAAATAAATACCCTGGATTTGAATATCTCATTTTCAAAAACATCAATGATGATATGTATGTGTAGATGCATATCAGCAGATTCACATAAAATATTGTGCTGAGTGAATGACAAAAAAAGGTACTTCAGGACCCCGAACATGTTCTTTTTTTTTTTCAGCAGATCCTGACCATTATATACTACTCATATTAAATCTCTTTAGGAGTTTTATCTCTACAGGAGATTATCTCTTCAGGAGATTTATATTATCTTATCTCGTTAGGAGATTATAGTATATCTCTTCTAGAGATTCATCCTTTCTTTAGTTAACATGAGGTCTCTTTTTGAGATTTATTTCCAATCTCTTTAGGAGATATTTCAAATCTCTACAAGAGATACTATCAACTAAAATCTCTTCAGGGGTACTATCAAATCAAATCTCTTTTGCAGATCTTCTCTTCGAGAGGTACTTTCAATCTCTTTAGGAGATTGTCTCTTCTAGAGATCTTCTCTTCTGGAGATATTTTTATGTACATAGAAAGTCGTTTTATCGATCAAATCCGTTCAAGGATCGAATCTGTTCAGGAATTTCTTCATAAATATGATTGTACATTTATTATCTTTTCTAGAAATATACTCAATGAACCTATCACATTCTTCTGGATGATTTTAGTCTATATATGGTTCATTTGCAAATCCTTCGGGGATAGTATGGTAATTTTAAATCCTTCAAGGATATACCTGAAAATTTAAATCCTTCAGGGATTTTATGTATATCTTATCATCTAGGTGTAGAAGAATGGGAAAATTACACAAACATCATGCGCTGCAGACAACTAGGTGCATAACTAATTGGCGCATACCTATGAAAAGGAAACTATGCACGCACAGCCAAATTGGCGTATCCAAATAATAGGACTCATGTGCCTAAAAGATACTACACAGTACTGAATGCGCATAAAATGAATTTTATTGATATTCATGATACATACAAATAGAAGTCTATTACATAAGTAGATTTTCATTGATATTCATGATTACATGAAAATTTTATTACAAATTGGGCCTGCATTAATTTTTCAAGCTAGGTATTGGACTCATCTCGGCCATATGGATGAGCAGCTAGAAGCATGCGCAGCCCTCGGCCATTTGGATTAGCCACTGGTAGCATGCGTAGTTCGTCGGTCATGTAATGTGGCGCTGGTTGAATGGGGTTTAGATTGGCAATCAATCCAAACTCGGTAATCAACATCTTAGCCGCTCTGATGGCACTCTATGTCACTCGGGGTAGAATGCAGCTAATATGCTACACGAACAAGGACTGCTCCACCCATAGTTAGCCAAGTTCATCTTGGTCTTCTGACAAATTATTTCATCAAGCTGGTCACTTCCTTGAATGGAGAGATCTACGATCCTAGCCCACGACTGACACAATTGTTGCCATGCTTGCCAAGAAGAGGCATGCAGCCATCAGAGTACAGTATGGTCTCAAGCATGAAGCGGGGAAAGAAGAATAACGAATGTGTTTTCTTCTTAAAACACCACTATTTATAGGCCATATACGGTCAAACCCATGCGCCAAGTGGCAAATAGTCAAAAAATAGAATTAATGGAATGAATCTTAAAATTAATTGCAATGAATCTACCATATTAATTTTGACTAATTTCCAGGTCAAAAGTCATCATTTTGAGCCCTACACAACGGCATAATTCTGAGAATTTAACCCAAGAGCCTAAAAGTGCAACCTCCTGGAGTACAACGTCCTAAAGCGTAGCATCCAAAGCGCGACCTGTGTTGCACAGAGCCTAAAAGTGTAGCATTAAAAAGCGTAGCGTGTCAAGACGAGCCCGAAGCCATCACTTCAGTATTAGATCACACACTAACAATTGTGTCAGATGTCAGCTCTAAAATATGTTGTTAGATGTCAGCTATCGTTGCATACAACGTGCATCTCAAAAGTTGTGAGGAATGTACAGCACCATAAAGGAAGTAACTTAAAGAGGCTACGTGGCTGACTCAATCTTGAGCCCTTATGCGCTTTTTTAAATCCAAAACTGCAGCGCTTCTTAGGCGCAGTCGAATCATTCAATTACAACAGAACGAGATATTTGAGCAATACACGCGTCACGTATCATTAACTCAGTCATTCTCATGAACAAGTGACAACCACCCAAGATCTTAGCAACAAACGAATCCCAACACTGCCACATGTCAGTTTATTCATAGCACAACAGTGCATTTATAATATATTCAGTTCAAAAGTCATGCGCGCAACGTTCATGCGTGCCAAAAACCTATGCAAGCATCGTATATGTGCGCATGGTTTCTTCATTCCATCTACCTATAAAAAAAAGAGTCTTCCTTCATTTTTTTTCTCCTAGATTATCAACCCAGACATCCAGAGAGTCAAAGCAAACATCAGAGAACCGAATCATTGTCCACCTTGCCGTTGAGCAGAAGACTCGTAATTTTCTCTCGTCGTCAGATCGTCAACGGAGTAAAGAAACTACTACATCATTTGACCTCCGCCGTCACACTTCCCAAGGATCAAAAATTTGTACTTAGTTGTTTAGGATTTCTTTGCACTTTTCTCGTTTGTTTAAATACAAAAGTTTGTTCAACTTTGTTCAATGGAAAACAAGGTGGCAACTCTTCTGGGGACTTCCTTCTCCATTAACGAGAAGGTTGTGACACAATCTAATAGTGACAAGCTCGGGTTCTCTCAGAAGATGCTGGTATTTCGCTTTGACAAGCAAGCTTATGAGGACTTTTTGTAACACCCAGTTTCTAAAATGAGGGTAATTTTTGAAATTTTGTATTTTAATTTATTTAATTATGATATTTAAATGATAATATAATTTTTGGTGATTTTTAATCATTTAAAACTAATTTAAGTTATGGCTTATGATTTTGGTGGTTGACTAGTGTAACCTTAGAGCCTAGCCATATGATTAGGATGTTTGACTAGTACATTTTAGCCTAGAGGGTATTTTGGGCATTTTAGGATTTATTTGAATTTATTATGATTTATGGGAATTTGTGTGATTTTGATATTAATTAAATATTGCTATGTGTTGTGTTAGTCATGACTAGTTGAGACTTGTAGACTAACCTAGAACTAACCCTAGTTGGTGACCCTAGTCTAGCTCTAGTCAACCTACTTTTAGTCATTAGAGATTGTTCATAAGGTAGGAAGGATTACTTAAGTAAAACTAGTTCATGACTTATGGCATAAGTCAATGACTTATGATTTATCAATTTTGAGACTTGTGATTAAGCCATAGGCCCATGACTTAGGCCCAAAACCAAATTAAACCCATCCATGGCAGCCAACCTAGGGATTCCCACCCCTATTTAATGCCTCTTTCATTTAGGGTTAGCCTCTATTAGAAATAGATCTCAAGTTTTGGAAGAGGTAAATCCCCAACCTTAGAAATTCCTAATTAATTCATTTTAGCTCCTTTTTAGTCCTAGTCTTTTGCAATAGGATCTAATTTATGTTTATATGATTTTGGAGGAGCACATCAGTTTGTATGCAATTTGGAGATTTGGAGTTGCCATTTGGAATCCCCTCTTTGAAGCTTTTCTTGAGTTTTGATACTCAATAGGTAAATCATCTAAACTCATAGTTTTTCCTGATTTCTTTGTATATAAGGTTAGGTTTTAGGGTTTCCTAGCTGTCCCCGAAATTTGGGCAGAATTTGTGTCCATTTCGTGTCCATATCGGACACGTATCATAGTGATACATTAGGTGTTTGTAGAAATGCCACATAGGAATTTATTTTCGTATTTTTGAAATATAATTACATGGATTTGTAGATCTTGATGTGTGTGTCAATATTTGTGAAGGTGTCCTAGTGCTTTAGTGTCCTATTGTGTCAGAATTTTGGCTTGGACACGCCGTGCACACACGTACACTGTGTCCTGCATCACGGGCTCGTTTTCTCTCGACACAGGACACGTCGTGACCTGAAACTTGGTGTGAGCCTAGGGCAACGACTGTCATCGTGCTCCCAAAATTTGGGAGCACCTCGTGGAGTGTGCGTGGCGCAATCGCCCCCACTGCCGGCACTGTCGTCAGCGTCGCACAGGTAACTGTGCACGCGCACAGGCGCTGCTGACACGGGGCTCGTGTCGTGTCTGTGTGTCACATGGACACGATACAGGCTGACATAGACCTAGCCCTATCCTAGGCGAACCTAGGTGCACACCCACGTGTTGTGTCGTGTCGTGTGTCGTGTCCTAGACACGAGTGCACGTGTGCACGACGATTTTTATGTGCACTGTCGGGTGATGTGTTCGTGTGTTATTTTGGACACGATTCGTGTCCAGTTCTTGGACACGAAGACCCTAACTAGTACCCTCACATGTGTGATTTTAATTACCAACCTTTAGTTTGTAATTTAGATGGCTAAATGATCACAAATTCCTAAATCTCTAGGTGCACTGTTATTTCACTGATACGGTTGATAGGGTCATGTTGATTTCTAAATTTTGATTTTCATTCTTTCCTGTTTTGGTGATGTTAAACTATTAGATTAGTTACCCACACAAATTGTTAGCTGGCAGGGATTGATGGGTTAGTTTTGATTGTGTTAATGCATTGGGTTGTGTGTTTTGGTTTAGGGGAGGGGGTTTCCTACCACTGTTTCAGGAATTCCTGAAACTTAAGTTCTGTTTTCATCACTCACACATTGGCACACTTTCTAATTCCTGTCACACATTATGTCACCTACACCAGTCCTACTCACACATTGTTGACCACTCTAGCTACTGTAAATGGGGTTTCTGAATTTTATGGTGTTTAGAAGAACCTGTGACTAGTATAGGTTACATGAATTGTTTTCCCCTTCTTTTAAACTGTTTTTTTTCTGAACCTTCATGTTGTGAAGGGACTAATAAACCTGAGAAATCAGCCTATTCCTGAGATTGAAATGCCAATAAACCTGAGTTTGGTTAGTTCAAGTAAAATCTGAGATTTGATGGATGGGGTTTTGTGAATACCTGAGAATTTCCCTAATAATTAAAACTGAAATAAGAATTGGCATGTGTGGGTTTCAAATACTATTTTTAACTGAGATTAATGATTCATTCACTGTTGTATTAAACCTGAAAATTTTCTTTCCTTAACTGAACTGAGCATGGGATTTTGTATTTGGTTGGGGGTTATACCTGTCATTAGTTTCAGGATTTCTGAAACGTGATAATTGAATGTCAAATTAACTCACACACACAAATCACATACACACACACATGAGTTTAAAATCAGTACACCACACACATGAGTTTAAAATCAGCACACACACACAGGCCACCCTCTCTTACCCACTGTCACACACATTAGTTCACCCCCCACACATCTACTTATCCCTCTTACTGTTGGGATTTCCACACACACACACATTTGATCTCCTTTTACTGTCACACTATTTTCAGCCACACATGGCCTTCACACCTCTCATATTCACACAGTCCACACACACACTTAACCCTCACATTTCCCTCATTCACTCACACACATGCCTAATCTAGACACACACATGAAAAACTAGTGCACTGTTATCCTATATACACACACACCCATTGCCTAGATGCACATATCCCCTCTCTATATATATGTATATATATATATCTAAATATGTGAATGTGTGCTTGAGATTCCTATATTATACATATATGTGTATATAGATATATATATGTGGAGTGCATAGAAGTATAGCCTAGAGTATTGCTAATTGCCTAAGTAGTTGGCCTATAACTTAGATGACATGGCCTAGGGTACCCTTGGGTGGCCATGTGTATATGAAATATACACATGTGTAGTACCCTATAGACTAGTGTATGGTGTTCTAGCTAGGATAGACTTGTTTAGACCTAGTTCAGCTAGTGTGACCTAGATTGACCTAGTTTAGCCTCGTTTGACCTAGTTTGACTTAATTAGACTAGAATTGACCTAGTTTGACTGTTAGGGTTGACTAGAGTTGACCAAAGGTTGACTTTAGCCTAGATTGACCCCAAACTTCATGTAGATACATTGTAGCAGTCTATTTCCTTATTTTAGACTTGTTTTGACTTGTACTGTTCTATAGGAGACAGACACCACTCCTCAGACAGTATATTCTCTTCGGACATTCAGGATACCAGGCGAGTACATTCTTTGATCATTTCATATCCTGCTTAGAATTATTTCCCTACTTTAAATTACTTTACTTGATACTGTCACGTTGGTCACACGGATTGGTACTATATGGATCTTTTCATGAGATGTTATCCCCCTCGGGCATCGGATACTGCATGTTTTTGCATTTCACGAATCATCACGTATCTCTATGCTTCCTCTGATTCACGAATCGCTTGTGACACATGTACTCTTATGTTCACAGAGCCATCATAAATCACCTTCACGTATCACTCATTTTATGAGCCATGTGAAGTTTCACGAACCTTAACATAACTTGAACAGATCTTTATGTATCGATTGGGGATGGGGGAGTGGAAATAGACATGTGAATATTATCCCATTAGCTGTAGTCATGAATCACTCTCTTAGCTGTAGTCATGAATCTCCTATGCCATTCACATGTTTATATTTTACTCTGACTCACTAGTCACTATTAGCTCTCTATGTATAGTAGATATTTCTATTACAGTTCTCTCTCTGTTTACATACTGTTTTTCTTCAGTTCATGTATCTTACTTTGCTGCATGATATATTTTCTAACCTGCTATGATCTTTGAGATGTACTGTACTCCTGTCCTGACTGGACCTGTTGAAAATATTACAGAGGATGAGAGGCCCTATGTACCACCTATTACGGAGCAGGCTTAGACGACACCTGCGACCTGGTTCCTCTGGAGGATCCAGCTGCACAGGATGCTACTCCCGAGTCTAGGCTAGATAGCTAGGCTTTAGTTTTCTTTCAGCTTTGTTATTTGATTTTCAGTTGTTCTTCTGAGATGTTGTTATATTTAGAGACTTGTTTGAGCTGGATGTTCTTGAGTTGTTATCTTAGACACTTATATTTTCTCTTTCTTATTTATTACATTATGGTTTTGATCTCTCTATCTACCTTTACTATTCTGTATCTGCCTTAGATGTGATTGAGACTATTCTGTTATGTCACCTCCATTCGGAGTGTATATACTGTACAGGTACCTTTATATTGTTAGATGATTGACCTAGGACAGCGTTCTACCGACGACACTGCGGCGTAGGCTGGGCGTAGTTACGTTCTCGTACCCTCACAGTGGGTGCGGGTCGTGACACATTTTAGTGGTGGCCCATGCAGTTCCAGTTTATGTAGTGGTATTCGAACTAGAGTATCACTACAGCCTGCAGTAGGATTAGGATATTTTTGAAGGTACTTAATCACAATAGAAAAACTCTTATTCAGATTCCGTATATCTACATTTTGCCGCTTATTGTCTTCCTTGAATTTAAAACTGTCCTCCTTTGGTATTTTGACTCATTCTCAGCAATTGTTTCCTTTTGATCTGTGTCTCCAGGATGGTTGAGACCGATCGCATCGCCAGGGCCAGGGGGACATCAATGAGAGGTCTGCCACCTCTCATGCTCAGCAGCCACCCTGGTACCGCAGCCCCAGTCATGCCAGCTGGGGTAGGCGTTTCAGCAGCTTTTGGAGGAGCCCCACCAACAGTGAGCATGCCGAGTCCGGTGATTCCGGATGTACTTCTTCAGCAGCAGCAGCCACCTGCAGGACAATTGACGCTGTTCAGCTGTTAGCCTTCTTCCGCAGTACATGGAGGGTCAGCAGACCCAGCAGGGGCAGACAGCAGAGCTCATATGAGCATGAGCTGGCAATGACTGCGGTAGAGAGAGTCATAGCTCAGCCAGCGGCAGCCCCGCAGTCGTACCAGCCACGGAAGAAGGGCATCCAAGATTTCCAGAAGATGCACCCGAGAGACTTCTGAGGGACAGAGGGAATCTTGTATGCCAACGAGTGGATCGAGCATATGGAGGAGATTTTCAGGTTGGCTGAGATCCCGACGAGGCTCCAGATAGAGGTAGCGGCCAGCATGATGCAGGATCTGGCCCGTACATGGTACCAGACCGACCCGAGGTCGTACAGCAGGACACTTGGGCAGCATTCAAGAAGCTGTTCAATGAGAAGTTCTTTCCAGACGCAGCGCTGGGAGCCCTCGAGACCCAGTTCGAGGCCCTAGTCCAGGGGAACCAGTCCGTGGAGGAGTACGCAGGAGAGTTCTGCCGCCTGAGCAGATTTATGGAGGACTTGTCGGAGACGACGAGGCCCGGAGGTTCCGGAAGGGCTTGGTAAAGGAGGTCAAGTCCTACACCAAGATGCCCGTATACTACATTTAAGGAGATCCTGGTGGACGCTTTAGCTGCAGAGATGATCTTGAGCTTAGGCTCAAGAGGGCGAGACTCCCAGGAGGCAGCAGTAGCGGAGGACCGGCCAAGAGGCCGCACGTTCAGCATCAGTTTTCGACAGCAGTTCCATCACGGCCATCAGCAGGACAACAGCAGCCCAGACAGCATCAGGCACCCAGACAGCAGGCAGTCAGTTGCCCCTACTGCAAGAAGCCGGGGCATGGATGGGGTGAGTGCATGAGGAGGCTGGGCAGGTGCCTACTATGTGGAGCACGGACCACCAGCTGAGAGAGGTTCCCAGTACATAGCACAGCACCAGGAAGAGGAGCAAGGCTCCGTAGGTCAAGCGGGACCGTTACCGATGCAGCAGCAGAGATTGTGCAGTATCAGCATCAGGCTGGAGGAGGCCAGCAGGGGCGAGCTTACGCCATGACAGTCGAGGATGCTCAGGCATGGGAGAGGTGCTAGCAGGTTCTGATCTTTTCGATTCCATTCCCACTTGCCTAATTATATCTATCTTGAAATTCAATTCCATCTATTCTTATCTTCTTCCTTATCTGTTGATAAGTTTTGATCTGGCATTCTTTTCGATTTGGTTTTCTTCTGAGATGAATCATATGGGCTAGGTCACTCAGTTATGGAATCTAGAATCTTTGGCAGTCATGTTTAGCTAGAATAGTGAGGACATATAGTCAGATTTAGGACGTATTTCTCGGGTGTGGGAATTTAAGGTTTTCGCTGCCAAGCATGCGGCAATGCGAAAATTTTAAATACCATAATTCTAAGGTATGTGCCTTAGTCGAGGACTCTGTGATTATCGTAGCCTTGCTCACTAGCACGACGAAGATTCTAAGTGTCATGATTTTGGACAGACGTATATGATTATCTGACGGTATGTTGAGACTCTGATTGTGGGGTGTTTGACCTAGGATCTACTACCATTTTAATTTCGAGGACAAAATTTTTCTAAGGTGGGTAGACTTGTAACCCCAGTTTCTAAATTAGGGTAATTTTTGAAATTTTGTATTTTAATTTATTTAATTATGATATTTAATGATATATAATTTTTGGTGATTTTTAATCATTTAAAACTAATTAAGTTATGGCTTATGATTTTGGTGGTTGACTAGTGTAACCTTAGAGCCTAGCCATATGTTAGGATGTTTGACTAGTACATTTTAGCCTAGAGGGTATTTTGGGCATTTTAGGATTTATTTGAATTTATTATGATTTATGGGAATTTGTGTGATTTTGATATAAATTAAATATTGCTATGTGTTATGTTAGTCATGACTAGTTAGACTTTAGACTAACCAAGAACTAACCCTAGTTGGTGACCCTAGTCTAGCTCTAGTCAACCTACTTTTAGTCATTAGAGATTGGTCATAAGGTATGAAGGATTACTTAAGTAAAACTAGTTCATGACTTATGGCAAAGTCAATGACTTATGATTTATCAATTTTGAGACTTGTGATTAAGCCATAGGCCCATGACTTAGGCCCAAAACCAAATTAAACCCACCCATGGCAGCCAACCTAGGGATTCCCACCCTATTTAATGCCTCTTTCATTTAGGGTTAGCCTCTATTAGAAATAGATCTCAAGTTTTGGAAGAGGTAAATCCCCAACCTTAGAAATTCCTAATTAATTCATTTTAGCTCCTTTTTAGTCCTATTCTTTTGCAATAGGATCTAATTTATGTTATATACTGATTTTGGAGGAGCATATCAGTTTGTATGCAATTTAGAGATTTGGAGTTGCCATTTGGAATCCCCTCTTTGAATCTTTTCTTGAGTTTTGATACTCAATAGGTAAATCATCTAAACTCATAGTTTTTTCCTGATTTCTTTGCATATAAGTTAGGTTGAGGGTTTCTAGCT